>VZRJ01008303.1:974598-1000455 GCA_013397565.1 Ptilonorhynchus violaceus
AGCGGCGCCCGCCGCCGCCAGGTGGGCACCGAGCGGCACCGGGACACCGCCCTGGAGCGGGGGCACCTGCCGGGGCACACCCCTGGAGGGCGGGACCTGCCGGGGTGACGCCCTCGCCGGGGACACCGTGCGGGGGTACGCGCTCGGTGCCGCGCACCTGCCGGGAGTGACACTGTCATCGGGGTACGCCCTCCATGGCCATGCACCTGCCGGGGGTGACACTCTCCCCGCTCCCCGGGTGACACTGCCATCGGGGTACACCCTCCATGCCTCACACCTGGCTAGAGTGACACCCCTTCGGAGCAGCATCTGCCAGAAGGGACTCTGTCCTCCGGTGGCACTGTCCTCTGGGTACACGCTCTATTGCCATGCAGCTGCCTGGGGGTGACAGCCTCCTCGGGTGACACAGTCCCCAAGGTACACCCTCCCTGCCACACTCCAGCCTGCAGTGACATCTTCTGTGGGGTGGTACCACCCTCAGGCTCTGCCCCCTCGGGGGTACACCTGCCTGATGTGGGGACATGGTCCTTAGAGTGCACCCTCCTTTAGGAAGACTCTCCTTGTGGTGTGCCTGGCTTGGGATGGCACATGTCAGAGGGGTGCTGATGGCACCCTCCTTGTGACCCCCCCGAGGGTCACACTGTCCTCGGGGTACATCCTTTCCTGGCTCTGTGGGATGTCACACCTGCCTGGGGATGCTCCAGTCAGAGGGTGGCACTGTCCTTGGGGTATGCCCAGCTTTGCCTTGGGCTGGGAGATAGGGTGGGTGGGGAGAAGGGATTGATGACAATGGAAAAAACAGGAGGAGGTGGGGCAGTAGGGAGAATAGGTGGAAATTTTGTTGGGATGGTTGGGTAGTGGGCTGGAGGGGCAGAAAGTGTCGTGTAAAAGAGAAAGGTGAGTGTCATACCCTGGGTCCTGCATGCTGGGGAAGGGAGATGGCATTTAGGGATGTCTCCTTGCTGCCCTTCCCTCTGGACTGCAGGCTGGGAGAAAGGGGAGAGCCAGTGTGTGTGTAAGTGAATTCCTGAGTGCTGGGAAGGGCCAGATTTGGAGTGACAGCGGTGCCACCCACAGCTGGCAGCTGGGTGTGGTGGTGGGTGAGCAGTTCCCACTGGCAAAGCAGCCTCAGGAGCCTTCTCAGGGGTCAGTAGTGTGTTAATGCACAGGGAGGGAAACATCAATGACATCAGCATGGTTGAACACCAAAACTAGTGTCTACCATATCCGAAAAGTGGTCCTGCCACATTTTAATAGTGTCAATTTGTAGCTCTTTGTTTCTTATTCAGCTGCATGAAGCAGCAGAAGGCAGTCACAAATGCAATCTGTGCTCCAAAGTAATAAAGAGCTATTTGGGAAGCTGGAACAGTGTGTGTAAACACAAGATACCTGATAAAATAATGACCAGACTGTGCAACTGTGCTATCATAAATAATAAAATGGCAACTTCATTCAAGAAATCCAATAACATAAATAACTAAAATAACAAGCTCAAGTTAGAACAGGAAGGTTGCTGTAACACAAAACCATTTGTAGTACAATGAGACCATATTTATTCAAGCAGAACCATAGATGTACGTGAAGGCATAAGAGAAACAGCACATGGTAAACTTTAGATAAGATAGTAATGCTGCAATCTCCTGGAATGCCTGAGAAGGTTCTGTCTTCCTCAGGCAGCTGCAAAGTTGTCAGCCCATGCAAGCCTTTACCCTGCAAAGCTCTGGGCAGCTCTGCCCTGCCTTTGCTCACTAAAGCACATGGGGTTTGTTTGATCTCCCCTTCCAGTCCCGGCAAGCCCCGGCTCTGCCTGAATGAAACACCACACAAATAGGTGTGAACTCGAGCGGTGTTTGTTTAATGGTTAAATTAATATGTTTAACCGGAGCTGCTGCATGGAGATGCACTGTTTTGCTGTCCTGCTTGTTTCCTGAAAGTTGGTCACGGAATCTCAGAGCAAACTGACGCGTCACGAGTGTTTCCACTGCCTGTTGACACACGGAAGCTCCTAACTAGAAACATCAAATTACCATTAATCAGGTTTTGAATTTACAGGATATACTTTGGGGGCTTAAGGTTTATGGGAGACTCACAGAAAGCCCTTTGCTTGGCAGCAGGGATGTCCCCAGTTGGGTGAGTGCCTCCCACCCTCACCGCTGTTGGCGAGAGCTGAGAGCAGTCACCTTGCAGAGCCTGGGATGCTCCTGGAAAGCAGTGCCAGGGCTCAGGATTGAGAATATTTACTCAGTTTCCCTCTGGCTTTTAAACATATGCATATATGTGTGTGCATCTCTATCATGGATCCCCCATTTGCAGACACGGGGGAAGGGAGCTGCGCTGGCAGGCAGGAGCTGAAGGGTCTCAGGGAAAGGCTGGGTGGGGCGTGTTGCTAGGAGATGGAGACTCCAGTGTCTGGCAAAGTGGCGCTTTTATTTTTGGTGCAGATCGCACGAAATGGAATTTGACTGTGAGGCAGGGTAGAAATCTCTTCCCTCTGCTTACGTTCATCTCTGAATGATCTGTTTTGTGTAGCAGCGTTGCAGCTCATTTAAAACAGAAATCAAATGTAGACTGCGTGTTGCTCAGTCCAGCTGGAGGCTGGGTGTTTGTAGTCTCTAAATTACTTTTTTTTCCTTTTTCTATTTTCTTTTTCCCTGCTCATTGAGAAATCTCTTGTCTGAGCAGCAGGATTTATGCCTCTGTTTAGGGGAGGGCATCCTCACATGCCTTTGGTTCCTCTGTGGCTGGTTCTCTCTTCTTTTTTCAGACACTGTGAGTTGGCAGTCAGTTTTTCTGGGTTTGGGCTTATTAAATACATCCTGTCAGGGCTTGTTCTCTCTTCCTTTGCTGCTGGTACCTCTTGTAACACCCCAGTTCCAGCCAGGAGCCCCCTCATCCAAACTGGCTGCATGTCCACCCTCCTCACAGAGCGGGACTGTGCGATGGCACAGGGAAAGCTGCCATGGAGTACCTGGCCCTTCACTCTCCCTGATGTGCTGCCAGGGCTGGATTTGCAGTAGAAATTCAGTCTGGGTGCTAAAACATGGGATTTTTTCACACTCTTTTGTGGGATGCAGGAGTCCTAGGCAGAAACACAGGTTCCTTGCGGCTCCCACAGCTTATGCCACACACTCACATTTTGCTGGTGCTCCTCTCAGGCACCAAACTGCCTTCACTTCATATTCAAGGGGCTTTTTTGGAAATGCAGGGCCAAGCAGCAAGATGCTGAAGGGCTGGGAGGGCAGCCAGGCAGAGCTGGGTGCTGCCTGTTGCAGCAGTGGTTTTGGTCATCACTGTAAACCTGGGGAAGGACTCAGAGTTGAACATCTCAAGCTGTGTCTGACCCGTCAAAGGACTTCACCCCAGCACCCCACACATTTGGGAGCTCTATTTTTCCAGTTCAATGTGACCAAAAAAATGCCAAGGATGCTGTGCATCTGCCAACACAAAAGCTCAACTTCTGGGGCATGCTATCCAACCCCTGTAAGTGCCCTAAATCTGTGGATTTTCAGTAGGATTTGCATTCCCAGTCTGTTTTGGGAGGAGGCAGTTAATGAGATAATGCAGCAGCGGGTAAACTGTGACACATGAAATGGTTTTTTTTGAGTGTTGGAGAAACTGCACGCATCAGAGGCAGCTTATGAACATTAGATTTTTAACCAAGCAATTCCCATTTATATTATGTAAGTGATGTTATTTATCAAACCCCACGCAGTGGCCAAGAGCAGATGTTGAACCATTTGCACTACAGTGTTGGAAATTAACTTCTCTGGGAGTTATTCAAATTATTAGTTACTCAAATACAATCTTGTCATTGTAATATAATGTAACAACAAGCAGTATTATTCAAAAATTGTAGTGGATGTGGGTCCAGAGTCTGTTATGGCCTCTTGTTGATATTGGGTGAAAATTGAACTGTATGGCAATGTGTGTTGCTCTGGTGTGAAGGCGAGCTGAAAATCTGAATCAGAGTGGGGAAGGAGTGTGGTATTTAATGCTCTGGAAATAGAACATTTTAAGCATGCACATGATAAACCTTCATGTCATGAGGAGGCTGCTGAGGAGAGACTGCCTGAGCAAGCACTGGGTGCACAACACTCTATCCAGCAGCTAGAGAAGGACATTATTTCTGAGAGGATTACGCCTACATGAGAGTGCAACTTCTGGATAAGATTTTATGAAGGGCACGAATGAGTAACTGGATTCCTCAACCCACCAGGATTTAATAGCAATGAATTCCTGTTATCTTTTCATATGCTCTGTGATGAGTGTGGTGGTTTGTTTGGGGGTTATTTTTAAAGCAGATAGTTATGGTTGGACTCTATGATCTTAAAGGTCTTTTCCAGCCTTAAGAATTCTGCAATTCCCTGTGCTCCAGTCCTTTTTGTGCAAGCATGGAATCAGTCTTCCAGGCTTTATCCACAAATATGAAGCACAGAATGGGTATGGGGTGAGCTATATGGAAAGGTGGGGGCTATTTTTTTTTATTTTCATGCAGTTTTAACCCTCCTTTTCTTCACGGGTTGCGGGCAGTCCTGTTCCTACGGAAACCTTGTAGCCTCAGCAGCAAATCCTGGAAGATAACTTGTAGCAGGGTAAGGGCAAAAGCAGTGACTGCGTGAGCCGCTTGCAGCCCTTTTTTCAGTGGTTTGCCAAGTGTGTTTTCTTTTAGGGCCTAATCTGTGAGATAATCCCAGCTCCACTGGGAAAGCACTTGCTGGCGAGGAGGAGTTTGAAGTTTATCCTCACCCTCCGCTTTGCACCCACGAGCATCTATTCCAGGGACAGACTCAGGAAGAGTTTAGGCTTTGGGCTGCTGCCTGTGCAGTAGATTCAGCCTTTTTTGACCCTGATATGAAATGCTGTTTACAGATCCGTGACCTTGCAGGCTCGGTCCATCGTTTCCTTGCCCCATCTGCGGCCTTACTCCATCTCGGAGCGCTGCAGCAAGCAGGGAGGAACAGCGTGTTCTCCACGGCCACAACGGCCAGGGCGAGCATAGGGCTAAAATTAAACTGCACACAGATGGTGTGAAATGAAGAAATACTTGAAGTGAGGCTTGTTGGAGTGTCAGGATCTGTTATTTGGACGGGGCTGTGCAGTGCAGATGTTCCTGCCTGGGCTGGAGGGATGCTGCGAGCTCAGCCCTGCGCATCCAGTGCCTGGGTCGTGCCTCAGCCAGGACCCCAGGATTTGGGTTCAGCCCCTATGGGATGCTGGGCAAGCTGCCAAGGGGTACCTGCAGTTAAGGGTTGAAGTGCCCAAAGTAGGAGAGATGGAGCTGGGCTAAAGTCTAAAAATCCCCGTCCAAACCTTCCACTTGGCTGCTGCCAAGCCCTAACGTTTAAGTGGCTTTTATTTTATTTTTGCTTTTAAACTCCCCACCTGGGAACCTGCCAAAAGTTAGACCTCTCTTACTAACCCAAACTGCTCCTTTTTTAGCAGGGCTGTGCTGTGAAGTCACTAAACCCAGAACAACCCACGGGGCTGGCATTCCTCTGCGTCTTAGGAGCACCTTTAGTGCCTTGTGGTACCTGCAGTCCAGGACAAAGCTTTACCTGGGGGAAATCAGGAGTTCTGGTTCCCATTTCCAGTCGTGTCAACATATCACCTTCAATCACCATTTTTTAAGTAAACCTAGATATTGTATTTTTTTTATTTAACCCTCAATCTGTCTATATTTCAGCTCCTCATCCTCGTAACTCATTCCTTCTCCCCGCCCGCGTCTGAGAGGGCATTTTAGACTGGAAACTCTCAGACCTGTTCTGAAAAATGTCTGTATTTACGGCAGGGCATTACACTCGCTGGCAGGCTGTGAGTATGATGGGTTGGCTGTGCCTCTGACAGATCTGTCCCTGCTGCTGTCCGTGCCGGGTCCAAGCGTCCCTCGGCCGGGCTGTAGCACATAGTCCAGTCTGTGTGTGTGTTTTTAATGACCTGGTTGTTTCAGCTCAAACGCCTCTCTCCGGCCCTGGCACTCTCAGGGAATCGCTCTCATCACGGTGGCAAACTGAGAAAAGTTTCCTTTAGTCAGCTGGGGGAGAGGAGGAGGATTTATGAATCGGAGAAACACATTCCTGTTGGGGAATAGGCACATTCCCTCTTCCCCCCCCACCACTGCCCCCCGCTCAATAAAAGCACCATTTGTGTGGCAAATGGCCAAGGGTTTTATGAATACGGCTCTTGCTTTCTCCAGCTGCTAGAAACCTTTCTCAAATATGAATTAAAATAAAAAGCCTTGCTAGACAGTTTTAGCACTCATAATTCTGCTATTTTTGCTCTGTGGTGGGGAGTTCTTGCATCAGAAATCTTGGTTGGAGAGGCTTGAGTGGCTTCTTTCAAACATTATGAAATTGAAAAAAAAAAATCTGGAAGATGTATGACTTTAAATAATCTCCCACATTATAAGGATCATCAGGAACTCGATGTGATTATGCCCCTAGATTGGATGCTTCCCTCGCTGTTATGGCTGTGAAATTCTGTCTCTGATACTTTATAGAGGCTTCCCTTTCCTCCAGAAGCCATTGGGGTGGGTTCTTGAGGAACTGGTCCAGTTGAGATTAAGTGTTTTTAATAAATCAGCTACTGGGGAAAAAAGATCAGGACTGCAATCCATGCATAGGATTCTCCTATAGATTTTTTAAAAAGCATTTTAGGTTCCAACATGGGAATAAGTTTTGGTAGGAGATGTGGGAAACCACGGCAGCATTAGCAAGAAGGTTGATTAAAAATCAAATTAAAAATCTATTTCAGACAGCATAAGTATTTCCCCCCTCTCCCTAACTCCCCAAATATCCTTTTCAGAGAGCAGCCTGAATAATTTTGGATATCCACAATCAGTCACAGAGGGATTGCTTTCCTAGAGGAAAGGGCTCTCACTGTGCCTCTGTGGCCAGGGGCACATCAGGACCTTCCCAGACATTCAGTGCATCTGTATTCCAGCCCTGTGGCAGCCAGCTAGGCAAGGAAAAATCCGGACAAATGTAAAGTCTCACTCACTCAGATTTTGAACATGAATCAAGAAAATGTGTCTGGGGAGTGGATCTAGTTGGATGTAGGTTGCACTGGCATGAAGATGGAGTGGGTGTAAGCTGCAGACATTCACTGAATGGTCTCTCATATATTCCTAGACCTGTGCACAGCAAGGAGAGACGGAACTGAGAGCGAATCTCATCTGATGAATTAGGATGACATGACAACAGGAGCCCTTGGTGGATTTGCAAGAGCAATAGAGATTTTCCACTTCCTTTGCATCAGCCTGAATCCCAACCAGAGCAGAGATAAATGGAGAGATGGAAAACCAGCCACAGGAGCATCAATGCCTTTGCATCGGGATGTACACTCAGAAATTTGGATTTTTGCTGGCTGGAAGGAAAAAGTGTACATTCCCCTCGTTGCACACCAGTCCTGGTGGGATCATCTTTGGGGATGTGACGTTCCATATCTGTAACGGCTGTGCCAAGGCTGCCACAAAGCAGATTTTGGTTCCATGACTGGCATTCCAGTGTGGCTGTGAGCTGGAGGCTCCTCTGAGGCTGCAGAGCATCGCCTATGTGGGTCACGGAGCCCGGCACGGCTGCAGTGGGAAACGCGTGGGAGCCGCCACGCTCGTTTGGAGAACAGCCTCAATTATCTCGAAGCTCTGATGAGAAATAATTGCTAATGGCTTCAGCACAAGTTGCCATTGTCCAAGAAGTTGTTGTCCCTCGGCTGCTCGGCAGGAATTCTGTGCACCCAGGCTTACCCTGGAGTCGATGGAGCCTGGAATTGCTGCGCTTCCATACGGAGGTGAGACCTCTTCCATGGGCAGCAATGATCCCTCAGCTAAAGTAGAGGGACACTTCACAGCACAGGAACCTGCCCATGTACAAAAGCCTCTAAAACACACATGCAAACACCAACTTGCAGCATTCCTAAGCCGTATTCCTCTCCAACCTGTGTGTCCTACTGCCCTGGAAAAATCACAGTGAGTTAGGGCCAAAGGGCCAAAGTAACGTCACCAAAAGGATGTTACTCATATTTTACCAATCAGAAGATAAACCACAAATCACACACAATAAAGGGTGACTTCCCTGTTTCCCAGGCTTCTGAGTTAACCTCTGTACAGTGCTTTCTTTACTAACTCAGCAGTGTATTGGGAAAATAAACCTACATTTGACCATCCGTGTTGAAAGCAAACAACCCAAAACCTCTTCCATGAGAAATAACAATCTTTTGTCTATATTTTGTGTTTCTAAGTAGCAGCCTTTAACTAGATGTGTGCAGTAGTAGTGCTAGATCGTTAGGGATATCATGTTTTGCTTATGCTGTACTGTGTGTTTGTCCATCAATTTAATTTTACAGTCTTGATATGGCTGCTTTTCTAAGCAGGAATATCATTTTACTTGTGTCCTAGTGCAAGTTTGTGCATTAGGATAATTTCCCACTTTTTTCCCAATGCATGCTGAAAGCAGTTTCTCTTTTCCCATGGACTTCAGTGTGTGTTGTATCAGAAATTTACTGATCAATTTGAGAAATGTCACATTATAATAATCCTGCAAATGTTTTCTAACCCACTCACGTGATAGCAGACATCATCCTACAGTAGCTTTTTGGGCCTGTTCTCGTGCCTCGTGCAAATGAAAGCCATTTTCACAGCTGGCCTTCCCATCAGTTGCTCTTGCTGCCCCGAGGTTAGATCTCCTGATCTGGTTTTATCATTCCTCTCGGTCAGCCATACTGGTTTCATCCCTTCTGCTCTGCTCAGGCCATGGAACGCTTCCAGCCCGAGGATGCCCCCGAGGATGGGAGCCTTGGGGCTGGCGTGGCCGTGGGAGCCGCACTCACATCCTCTGCAGAGGTCTTTGGAGACCTGCTCTCAGTGGAGAACCTCAGCTTTTCACAGCCCACTGCGGTAGAAATCAAAATGTTTTTGCCAAGTTTGCCGGGCCGGGAGGGAAAATGTGGAAGATGCAGATGTAGGTGGAATCTCACGAGCTTCCCCGGAGACCCCCACACCAGCACGTATCTCTGTGCAGGAATTACAGGGACAAAGCTTAATTAGTGCAAAATGAGGCCTCTTTGAGCCCCTCAGTGACATTTCTGGACCAGGCTGGGCTGTGTAACGAGCAGGAAACAACAGATGACTTTGGGTCTTGTCAGTCGGCACTTGGAAACGGAGCCCTGCTGATCCCCGGCCATCTGAGTCCCACATGTTCGGCGAAGGTGCTTGGGATTTGGCTGTTATCTCTGCATGGGAGGGGTGGGAGATAAATCTGAAGGGTTTTCCAGACAAAAGGAACCTATGGGGTAATACTGAAAGCAGAGGGCACAGAGCCAGCCGCGGATTCGGCCCCTGGTTTGAGCTGAGTGGGAAGAAACCGTGGCCAAGGATCAGCTGGAAAACCATTTAACCCTCTTTGAGACTGAACAGCAGCTTTGCTGAGAAAGTCTAGTTTGGAACACAAGCCTGGGAAAAATAACAAGAGCAGTGATTGATCCAGTGATGGACAGCACGTCTTGTAGGACAAGCTGCAAACTCGGCTGCTGGAGGTTGTCCCGTGTGTGATCATGGGCTCTGGTGAGGCAGAGCTGTAAAATATGAGAGGTTAGAGCGGAAAAATGCTTCTTCTGATCCTTTTCACCTCTTCTGATGTGCCTTTTCCTTACCCTGCCTGCATCTCAAATTCTGGTTTAGGCATTAAATTTGTTAGGACAAGGAGAAGTAGAGGGATTAGCTGAACAAATTAATGCATCCTGACACTGAGGGCTTTTTTATTTGTTGAATTCCTCATTGTTTGTTACATCTCAATTCTCTGACCTCCAGCTCATGCTCAGTATTCACTTCATCATATTTGCTGTGAGTCTTTATTCTCAATTTTCTTTACGAGGTGCCCAGTCTGACTCTTTTCTTTCTTTTTTTTTTTTTTTTTTTTTTTGAGCTGTTATGCTTTTTCTGAAGGTCCTTGAATGCATTGAGAGGAGGGTAACAAACCAGGAAGGCATGTCCTGGGAAGAATGGCTAAGGATATTTGGCTTGTCTAGTTTGGAATTCTGGAATTCCTGGGACATGGAGAGGGAGATGCTGAGCTCTTCTCCCTGATATCCAGTGATAAGACATGTGGGAATTGTTCAAAGCTACACCAGGGAAATTTAGACTGGACATTAGGAAGAATTTCTTTACCAGGAGTGTAAGTGTGCTGAGGAACTGTACTCATAATGATAAATGATACATGATAAATGATAAATGATAAATGATAAATAAAGAGTGTCTGCTACTTCTTCTCCTTTCTGAAGTGGTTGGAGCTGTACAGATAAGGGTGGATGGCATTTTTGGCTAATGGCTATTTTTGCAACTGAAGGCGTGTTGGGGCTGTTGTACAGGAATTCCCTGCCAGGGGTTTAAGTGAGCTGATTTTGCTATAGTGTGGCTAAAAGGAAGAAATGGAAAACAGATCCATCTCCTGCTTGGCTGTGCAGTGAAATGGCTCTGGGTGGCCGGATCTTCAGACTGAACTGCATGCAAAGTCTCTCATTTCCTTTGTCTTGCAAGGGCTGTGATATCCAGGCAGCCTTTGAATTCCATCTCTCTTTAGTCTGTGATAATCAACCTTTTATGTAGGCTCAAGATGCAGGGTGCTCTTGGATCTCCATGTGGAGTAGAAGAAATTTTTACTCTCAAGGCAGCCCTGGTGCTTCTTGAGCACTAGTGAAGGAAGCCTGTGGGGTTTTTTTGGGGAACTCATGGCTGGAAGTCTGGATTCCTTGCTGCTTATCCTTCATTTGGAGTCCAGTGCTATCTTTCCTCTTTTTCTGAAGGATGAGGCTCTGTATTATCAACACCATTTTCAGCACCATCCAAACACAGCCCCATACTAGCTACCACGAAGAAAATTAACTCTACCTCAGCCAAAACCGGCACAGACTCCCAAGAAAAAATCCCACAAGAACTAACCTCATATCCCGTTCTACTCCAGCTGCAAAGCAGAGGGTTTTGCTCTGCCTTCTTTGACAGGAACACTGAGCAGTGTCTATTAAGACAGCTTTCGAAAACAAAACCCCTTTCAAACCAGAAGGCTTTCTGAATGATATTTCCAAGGGCAAAAATGAGACTCATTGCTTAGTGCATAAATGAAAGTCATTTCAGTATTCAAGATATGTGCACCTGTGGGACGTGTACTTACGATTACTTCATATTTCCCAGTTATTTTTAACTGATGTGTTATCTGATGTAAATCTCCCTCTCTAAAATGCAGAGTAACTTGAATAATAGTGCTCCTCAAATCTTGATTCAGGCAGCATTTTACCAGCCTTTGGAATTCAGTAAAAACGAAGAAGAAATTGAGGATCTGTGTCGGAGAAAGTGGAGATGTAAACATCTGCTGGGCTGCCTTTTGCATCCTGTGGGGAGTTTGTCTGCTTTTTATAGCAGCTCTTGTCACCTAACGCAGAGGGATCTTGAGCCATAGCTGGGGATCCCTCGGCACTGTTGCACAGCAGTCAGTTAATAGAAGACATTGTTCCCTGTCATGTAATGCTATTATTGCTTCAAATATTGTGTTCGGCTCCTTTAATCTCTCCTCGTGATCATTCCCTTCTGCATGTTTAATTATCAGCGCTTTACACGAAGAAATGGTGGAGTGTGAAAGATGAGATAAGGAAAACACTCAGCATCCAGCAGCCCTTCGCTCAGAGGGGCTGTGAGCAGGACTGCTGCACTGATTTGTGAAACCACAGCCTGTGTTCTGTCAGCAGCACACGCACCAAACGCGCCGTGCGCTACAAATAAATACGATTTCCAGCAGGAGAGGGACCCCTTCAGCGTGGTGCTTCTGCTTGCTGGCTCGTGTGGGAGAACAAAAGGAGCGAGGGTTTTTTTGTAAATGAGGAGTGGCGGAATAGGTTTATGAGGAAAAGATAAGGCTCGTTTCGGATCTGGGGAGGGGCTGGTTTGCTCCTGACTTGGAGGGAGTCAGGAGCTGTCACACAGCAGGGGCAGATGACCTCAGCCAGCACCCAAGGGAGAGAGGGCAGTGCTTAGGGGGCTGCAGGCTGCCTTGGGACCCTGTTCTAAGGGGGAGCTGACTCTGGAGAGCAGATCCAGCTAGAACACCCTTAGGATCTCCTCCTGTGCCCTCAGGCTGGGGATTTCAACCATGCCCTATAGAGACCATATTTACATTCAGCTATAACTGGTGAGACTGGCTCTGCCCATGCTCTGTTATTTTCCTGCCCAGAATTGCTGTGCAGACATGCACCTGTTTTTGACAGATTTTGCTTCCTTTTATCATTGAACAACTCCCAGTCAATTTAAGCCAAGCTTTACTCTGGCAGGTCTAAGCCAAAATGAAGTCCCACCACCCTTCTGTTGCAGGTCCTACTTAGGTTAAGCTCTGGCAGCTTTCCCAGGTGCAGGTTCTGCTGTTCCTGATGTGTGGAATGATGTTGGGTAACACCTACCAGCATCTGCAGCTGCCTGGGAGGTCTGTTCTCCCTCAGATGGGGACTTAAAACATTGAAGGGGAAAGACATTTTAGCAGGGCCTGTTGTGACAGGACAAGGGGCAGTGGTTTTAAACTCAAAGAGGGTTGACTCAGAGTCAATATAAGGAAGAAATCCTTGTATGATGTGGGTGGTAGAACACTGGCACAGGTTGCCCGGAGAGGTGGTGGATGCTCCATCCCTGGAAACATTCAAGGCCAGGTTGGATGGGGCTCTGAGCAGCCTGATCTGGTGGAAAGTGTCCCTGTTCACTGCAGGGGTGTTGGAAGCAGATGGTCTTCAAGCTCCCTTTCAACCTCAAGTATGTTCTGGTTCCAAGACAGCCACAGCCCCATTTAAAATCCTCCTGTCCTGCAGAGCAGCAGTGTTGAAACAGGGGAGGAAAGGGCACACGTGGGACTGTTGGTAGCACGTTGAAGAAACCAGCCAGAGTGTGAACAGCATCTTGGAACAAATGGGAGCTGAGCATTGCTCCAGGAGCCCAGCACAAACATTCCTCTTGCTGGTGGGAGATGGAGCAGCCCCTTGCCTTGTGTCCTCTTTGTCCATGCAGGACATTCTCCAGCCACTCCTCAGGCCAGGGGTAATTGCAGCTCTTTCACAGGCAACACTGTCCAATGGGTTATCTTAAAAACACTTCAGGGCCCGATCTGACTGAGATCAGCCGAGCAGAGATGCTCTTCCCACATTAAAGCCATTTAACTCTGGATGGGCATGAGTGAGAGCAACACAGTCCAGTTTGCCTTCGCTCTGAGTTGGTTCAAGCTGGCTGAGGTCGAGTCTCTCCTCTTTCCTGGGGCCAGAGCCTCCTGTCCGTGTGAGGGCCAGGCTTCCACGGGGCCATTAGGGCAGGGAAGGGCTTTGATCTCAAAATTGCACCATTTGAAATCGCAGACGAAAAAACTGAATTAATAAAACAGCGAGCCGGCCTGCGAGTGAATCGTTTCAGCTTCCCCCAGAGCAGGCTCGGTCCCTGTGCCCCTGAAACAGGAGGCGGGAGCCGTGCAGGGCACCGGGGGCACTGGGGATGCTCCTGGTGGCCTCCCGGCACCAAGAGCAAGGACGTGCCAGCTTTGGGAGGGCGGGATGCCAGCAGAAGAGGAGGAAAGCGGGATGAGCGGTGGGTGGGAGCGTGCCGTGGATCCTGGAGAGCTGTGGAGGAGCAGGAGGCTGTGGAGGGGCAGGAGGCTGTGGAGAAGCAGGAGGCTGTGGAGAAGCAGGAGGCTGTGGAGGGGCAGGAGGCTGTGGAGGAGCAGGAGGCTGTGGAGGGGCAGGAGGCTGTGGANGGCGGGGGAGAAGCGGGAGGCTGTGGGGGGGCAGGAGGCTGTGGAGGAGCAGGGAGCTGTGGAGGGGCAGGAGGCTGTGGAGGAGCAGGGGGCTGTGGAGGGGCAGGAGGCTGTGGAAGGGCAGGAGCCTGTGGAGGAGCAGGAGGCTGCGGAGGGGCAGCTCTGTGCAGCCTCCTGCCCCGGCCCCGAGCTGTGGAGCCGCTGCAGGGTGGCACAGTGCCCAGGCAAATCCGGCTGGCTCTGCATCCCAGCTTCATCCAGCAGCTCCCAAACCAGACCTGACTTGCTCCCTGCCGGCTCCGGGCGGGAGCGGAGCAGCCAGAGCGGGGTGGATAGACATGGCCTGGGGATATGTCTGCATTGCAGTGCAGGGGTGAGACCTGGGCTGGGAGAGGCAGACCTGGGCTAGCCCTTGGGAGCCGTGGGGCTGCCGAGCACCCAGAACATGTGAGGTGTGTGTTCTTGGGATCTGGGAAAGGGGGTGTGGAGGAGGAAGGTGGTTTTTAGCCTCAGCGAGCCTCATGGTGCTTTTGGGGGCTGAGTCTGGGTGGTGGAAGGACTTTATGGACTGGCTTGTGCTGTGCTCACCAGTGGGGTGGTCATTGTGTGGAAAGGACACAGAAAAATCATGGAATCATGGAATCATTTAGGTTGGAAAAGCCCTCTGAGACCACTGAGCCTAACTGTTCTCCCAGCACTGCCAAGGCCACCACCAAACCATGTCCCCAAGTGCCACACCCACACATCTTTAAAATCCTTCCAGGGATGGTGACTCCACCACTGCTCTGGGCAGCCTGTTCCAATCCTTTCGGTGAAGAAATTTTTCCTAAGATCCAAGCAAAACCTCCCATCCAGCAGCACTGGGAAGTGGACAAAATGGCAGTACTGGAGTTGGGGAAAGTACACTGCCCTCGTCCTTAGAGTGCCTGGATCTCGGGGTTTGACCAGGGATCCTCGGCCCCGCACTCTGGCACTGGGACAAACCCCAACCCTGCAGCTGGGCTGTTCATCTCTGGGAGACCAAAACCATCCAAAATGATTTGAAATGAGTTCAGAAAATGTGACCTTCTGAAGGTGTCCCATCTCCTGAGTGCTGCCAGTGGGGTTGCTTATTCCTGAAATTATTCTATGTTAGACACAAGACAAAAAAAAAAGAAAGAAGATAAAGAAATGGTCAGAAGAAACTTTATCAACCCAAATCACAGGTGATTTTCAGTGGGATCTTGGAAAATAAAGTCTGGCATGAGCCAGCAGCCCCTGGAAGAGGAGCAGAGATGATCTTCCACTGGCTCCAGGCACCCATGAGGCTCCTCTGCTCTCAGCACTCAGCACTAGATGGCATCCAAGGGGGGAATTTGGGCTCCTGAATGCAGTCCTGGGCTCTGAAATTATAATTGTACCTGGATCAGAAAATGAGGATCCCTTCTGGAAGAGGGGAAAAAATCAAAAGGCCAAGGAGGTGGAGTTTTCCCAGCTCCTGCTGCCATCCTGCTGTGGTGCAGCTCGCTCTGAGGTCTGTTCCACCATCTCAGAGGAGTGCTGGGCCACCAGGGTGGGAAAATAATGTCACAGAGTGAAGAGCAAAGGCACCATCCACAAGTCCAGGTGCTTTAAAGCCTGCAGGGAGGCATTCACCCATCCTCTTCTTCCTTCAATGCTGCCAGCCCTGTGGGTGCTTGGATGCACAGCACACTGCACACTGCTGTCTGTTCTTGTGGTGTTCCTTGGTGTCCCCCAAGCTGTGCAGCCTGGGGACAGCTGCAGGTGACTGGAAATGCAGCTGCTCTGAGCTGGAAAATGTTTCCCAATGAGGGAATTACCTTTGCTTCATCCACTTTGTTTACTAAATAAGCCAAATTGTCCCTAGGCCGTTGATGGGATTTGGGAGAAAGCAGGAGCACCACAAGAGACAACTCTTGCCTGGGAGATTTTTCCTCCTCTTTACCTTGCAGATGCCTTTCTGCTGATGTGGGGTGAGGAGAGGGAGGATTCAGCATCTCTCCCTGTCCCACGTCTGTGCTCTCCTGGGAGGAAGGTGGGATTAGCCCCCCGGCTTGGGTGGCAAATTGCTTTTATCACCTCTCAAATAAGCCGTGGCCATGAGCAGGTTCCTCAGGAGGGGCAGCTGTGCCTCGCCCCTGGC
This sequence comes from Ptilonorhynchus violaceus, assembly GCA_013397565.1. Lineage (NCBI taxonomy): Eukaryota > Metazoa > Chordata > Aves > Passeriformes > Ptilonorhynchidae > Ptilonorhynchus > Ptilonorhynchus violaceus. The sequence goes on from VZRJ01008303.1 coordinate 990,505, forward strand.
TCAGGGCTGTGGGACTGAGGGCCAGCACCCAGCCAGGGGCTCCAGGGCACTGGTGTTTGGCACAGAGGTGCACACAGAGGTGTGAGGAGCAGACAGGTAATGAGCAGCAGAGGTGTGTGGCTGCCTGGAGGTGCGGGAGCCGTGGGAGAGACACGAGGTCCCTCCCTGCCTCCTTTGCAGGCTGCAGGTGACCTTGAGTTTAACAGCTTAATGAGCACTGTGTGACTGCCAGCACCACTTCCTGTGCCCTGGCCCCGGTGAGGAGGGTGCCAAGGTCCAGGTCCTGGGGATGACTTTATGGTCACCTCTCCTGAGCCATTTCACTCTGTCTCTGGCTGAGCATCCCCCCTGGGCTCACCACTGCCCACAAACCATTCTCCCTCTGAAACACCTCTGTGCTCATGCCTTTTATTTTTACTTTTCCTCATGTTTTCCTGGTGTGAATACAGCGCCAGGCAGAGATGCAGGAGAGCTTTATCGAGGTTCTGTCGGAGTTTCAAATAATTTTCCTCCCAAAAGTGTATGTACCTACAAGAAATAGCTTCAGCCCAAGCCCTGAGCAGGCAGAGGCACTACAGACTGCTGTTTGTGTGCCCATTCCTTTTGCCTGCAATTATGGGGAAATTGCCATCGTGTAAGCAGCAGCCGTATGAATAACTCTATTATTTGTTATTATTAGTCCTAGATGTGTGTTTTTCTTGAGATCATATCTGCACAAGGAGCCACATTAATAATAGCCCTTTGAACTGGCCAGGTTTAATTTCTATGGATCGTGAAACTTTTGAAGCAAGGTGCTGTTTATTGCTTTCTTTTACAATCAAAGGCATTAAAGCCACAGCAGAGTGAGCTCTGTGTTGTCCAGGCTGAGTTCCTGTAAGGGCAGGCGGTCATGTTGTGCTCACTCTCCTCATCTGGCATCAGCAGAGGGGTCTTGTGTTACAGCCTGGTGCCAGGGCTATTTTAGGAAGCAAGATTCCCCTTTTATGCAATTATTTTTCATGTGAGTTAAAGTTCTGTGCTCATTTGCTCCTTTTCTGTTTCAGTCTGTTCTGCCTCTGGCCTTCAGGTGAGGTGGGTGGTACAGAGGACAACAGCTCCTTAGCCAGCAAGGTGCTGTCTGAGCCTAAACATGAGCAAAAATGGGTCAAGAAATAGGAAAAACCATGTGGAGTACTGTGTCCAGCTCTGGAGTCCTCATTATAAAAGGACATGGAGCTGCTGGAGCGAGCCCAGCCACAGAGATCATCTGAGGGCTGCAGAACCTCTGCTCTGGAGCCAGGCTGGGAGAGCTGGGGCTGTCCAGCCCGGAGAACAGAAGGCTCCAAAGAGACCTTAGAGCCCCTTCCAGTGCCTAGAGGGCCTCCAAGAGAGCTGGAGAGGGACTTTGGACAAGGACATGGAGTGACAGGACACAGGGAATGGCTTTGAACTGACAGAGGGCAGGGTTAGATTAGAGAGTAGGAAGAAATTCTTTGCTGTGAGGGTGGTGAGGCCCTGTCACAGGCTGCCCAGAGAAGCTGTGGCTGCCCCATCCCTGGAAGTGTCCAAGGCCAGGTTGGATGGGGCTTGGAGCAACGTGGGATAGTGGAAGGTGTCCCTGCCCGCGGTACGGGGGTTTGGAATGAGATGATCTTTAATGTCCCTTCCAATCCAAACCATTCTGTGATTCTGTGGTCACGTTTTCTCTTTGAGGACCATTATTAGGAGCTTTTCACCAAAATCCAATTGGAAAGAGTAAAATCAGGGCTGGGTTCCTTCATGCACATCATGACCTACCAGTATTTTTGGGGCTGCTTATCAGGTGCCCTCACAAGCACACGCAGCCACAGAGCCCCCCAGGCTGGCGGTGTCTGGGGAGAAGATGAAAACCAACCCAAATGAAAGCGGTGCCTTGCCAGATTTGTGTGATTTGTTGGGTTTGTTACTCCTCAAGGCACCTCTTGGGGAGCGTTTTGTCCCACTTTCCCAGCAGCTGGTGGCACGAGGGTGCAAAGGTGGGCAGCTGGGGACAAGTAAAACGAGAACCCCAAATGCATCACTTTGGGGGGGTGTGTCTTCTTCTTTCATTTTTGAACACCAGTGTTTCAAAACAGCCTCGTGGTTTGGAAACAGGAGGATTTTGACACTCAGTGTTTGATGTTGGCAATACTGATAAGGGAGATAAGGGGGTCTGTGATGGAGCACATGAGCTACTTGTGGGCTGTTGTGCAACGACTGTCAGTGAACCTGTGTCTTTGTGTGTTTAAAGTGCATTTCCTGACATTTACTGGCAATTTTAAAGGGATTTGCTCCTTGCTATTTCATAATCCTTGATTCAGAGCAAATTTTCAGATTTTGAAGAACAGAAGAGACCATTAATGCCATAGTCTGGGTCTCTGAATAGCTGAATCCATGTCACTTCATCCTCTCCTTTCCTGAGCCCAATATTTTGTGTTCACCTGCACCATAAAGGCAAGATATGAAGGTACAAAGATCAACCACTAACCCAATATCCAAAAGTTTGTTCCAAGATCTGATCATTACCACTATTTAAAATACATTTTTCTTAGTCCACCTACGGCTAGAAGAATAATTTATGCCCAAACATTCACATAAAAGCAAGTATTTCTTCATCACTCTCAAAGTAAAGGAAAAGACGGGCTGGATATGGATCACAGGGAATCTGCTTGGCTTTACAGGGAAAACAGCCTCCTTCTGGTGGTTTGATGCTGTGGTCTGCAAGGCAACTTGTCTGCATTTGTAAAGTTGTTCGAGCTGCATTAAGATCAATATCATAACTTGAATATCATTTTTATCTTCTTTACAGACATTTCTTCAGCCTTTGGAAATCCAGTGTCCCAAGCAAAATTAAACTGGCACAGAAAAGTGAAGTGGGAAAGGAACTTCATGCACTTAAAGAAAAAATGAAAAAGATTTTTAACTGGAAATGTGTGTGACAAGTGGGAATGGGCCTGGCTTGACCATTTCTGGCTATTAAAGTGCTGTGTTGCAAGATAATTTTTGGGAAAAAAATTGCAGCTGGAAAGAGGGCGTGAAACAAATGGTTCATGCTGAGTCAGCAATTTGAGTGCTGTGGTTTTGAAATGTGCTACTCACCCAAACTGTGGATCCCACCACTCCTGAGTTTTCAGGCCTGGCTCTTATCACAGGAGCAAACAGCCTCTGTGAAAGGATTCAGAATACAAATGGGGGAGAAAATCCTTTTCAGAGCCATAAAACCCTCTTGTGTCGTAAGGAGCTCGATCGTTTCTGGCGAGACTTTCAAAGAAAACGGTGTCGAGATCCTCTCGGTGAATGGCAACATTAATATATTAGGTGTGCATGATGTAAATCCATACTTCAGTGGAGCACTAGATAAGATAAATGGGAGCAAAGAGTAGGCTTTGAAGGCTGCTGGGGAGATTTTTGTGTGTGTGCTGTGCCCCTTGAAGGCGCAGTGCAGAACTGAGGTCCTGCCATCCCCTCCTGCTCGAGGGGCTGCTGCTGTGGAACCATTCAATTTTGGCAACACGTGGCACAATCTTGCTCAGCCACAGCTTTGCAGCGTTGTGCCTGAAAAACCTCTTTTCTCCCCATTTTGGTGCAGAGGGAGGAAAGCTCCTCCATGGCAGAACTGGGCTGTGCATTCCCTGACATCCCCCTGGCACTGCCTGGCACAGAGGGATCTCAGCCAAGATGGGTGACCAGGGTTACAGCAAACCCAGGCTGTGTGCTGCAGCAAATATCTGGGGAGGGTCCAGCCCGGCCCTGGCAAATACATTGAGGCTTGTGCACAATGAATTATCAAGATATGGAGACTTGGGAGCAGATAAGCCCAGGGACTTGTGCATTGTCTACAAACACCCGGCCTGGCCTCGCAGCTCACATGAGGCGGCAATGGGAGCGATGCTGGATCTCTGCCCTGCTGCAGCTCCAGGTTTTTTTATATAATTGTGGAGAATGCGATGGACAGAGGGCCCTCCACGTGTGGGGCCATGTGCTTCACTTTTTTCTTGTGCTGCTTCATCTCTTGATGAGCCCCACTTTTGCTCCATTTTTTGATTTTAGCTTATGATGCATTTCAAAAGCCTCTCCCCGCTTCCCCAGTTACACACCCCGGCCCCTCCTGTACCACCCCATCAAAGCAGAGCCTTGATTCCTGTCGAGAAGGCACAACCCCACGTTCAGCATCACCTTTCCTGTTGCCCCACGGTGGCCACCGGGCACCTGCCCCACCAGCACCCGGGTGAAGACATTGGGGGCTTCAAGCATTGAAGGCGATGCCAAAAGCTGTGGGGTGGCCCATAAAAAATGGCTTGGGTCTAGACGTGGAAAAAGATATTAATTTTTATTTCACCTTTCATTTGGGTGCTGCAGCATTTTCAGCCAGGTCCTTGAGACAGTTTGCCACCAGAAATAAATCCGAGCTCGAAAAAAATGTCGGTGGACCTGTTTACGTTATAAACCACAAATGTTTGCATCCTGCAACAAATACCTGGGAAGTGTCGGGACCAGACACGACAAAGGTGTTAACTACCCCGAGTTAGCCGGTAATCAATGCCGGGCGAACAGCCCGAGTGCGGAGCTCTCCTCTGAGACTGCTCCTCATAACGGGGCTTTCATTTAGACCCCGACCTGGGAGCGTAATTAAACCGTGGCACATTCCTGACTTTCAAACAAACTCCTGGGAGCTGGCCAGCCCCGAGCACAGACCCGGATTTTGCCAGGCTGGGAAGGAGGGTGATGTTCCACCTCTTTCATGAGCTGTTGTTGACGGTAGAAATTGGGAATTCTACAGACAGCCCTTCAAGGCTACTCTAATAAACACATGAAAGGATCTGGGGGAACTATATGAAAATGCTGGTCTATTGAAATCCTTTCTTCAATGCCACCAGTTTTGGGGGGTGTATTATTCAAGACTGGAATTTTCCCATAATTAGCACGCATCATTAATAATTTAGGCACTGCTTTTTGATTTTTGCGGTCCAAATTTGCTCCAGTTTCTCTGTTGTGCTGTATCACCAAGGCAGAGGGAAGCCACAGCCAGGACCTGCTGGGGTGCTTTGATGGAGCTGGAGTTTGGCATTCCCAAGCAAATGCTGAGGAATGGCAGTAGATGGTGCTGTTATTCTCTTTTTTGAGGACAGGGATGGCAGACTAAAGACCGGCACAACTGTGACTGTGCACAGGGTGTTACCAGTCCCCGGTGTCCCCAAATTATAAATCAAGCTCCTTCAAATCATGGGATTTAGCCTTCAGAAAATCTTCAGATTGAATCAAATAACGTTCTTTACTACAGCTGCTGTGTATTGATCTTTCAAGCAAGATTTTGAGGTCACAATTTCAAGCTTTTTGTTGTAATCATGTAATTTAATTTAATCTTTTTTCTTTTTTTTAATAATGTGAAGTCCTCCAATCATGCCAAGAGTCAGCAAGATTTAGGGGAACTAAATTAAATTAAAGAGAAACATCAGCACTGTGAAACTTGGCAGGAGTACAGATGCTGGTTTCAAAACAGACTGGACTTTAAGTTGTTGGCAAATCAAATGTTGCTGACCCTGAGTGATTCGGGATGCCAGGAACGGGTCTGTGACCACAGAATGTCCCACGCCATGGGTCACTGAGGCACGAGCTTGAGGGCTGACCCTCCTGGCCTGCACCAATCTGGATCCTCACCCTCCCGAACAGCACAAAACGCTGCATCAGGATGGCATTTATCAGCTAATTCTTCTTAATGACCTAAGGGTTTATGAGGCTTGATCGTCCCCAGCAGCACTGCGGAGGTCAGAACTGGTGCCCTCTTTGGATTTCACTTTTATTTGCCTTTCTCTGCAGTGACAGGTCTAAGTCCAGCCCCTGTCAAAATTTAACGGGGCAGTGTTGACTGTGCAGGTTGGACAGCCTGGCCCCGGGGAAGGTGTCCAGCGTGGGGACACGGGCAGGGGACACTGCAGGCGTCCTGCCCTTCCCCTCCTCCTGCCCGGGGGTGGGCTTGGCAATGCCCCACTCGCAGCCCCTCTGAGGGTGTTTTCTGCAGCAGTGGCAGCTGCTGATGCTAAAAATACTCTTGAACAGGGTAGTGTTGGTTCAGCTTTGGACTTTTCAGAAGTTTACTGGTATTTCGGCCTCGTGACTCCAGTTCAGGCCACCTGATGTGCAGCACGTAACTGTGCTCCGATTTCCCCCCTTGGTGGGGAACAGTCTCAGATAAGGGATAACAATCAGCTCACTTTCTTATTTTAGGATTGCTGCAGACATGGTCGTTTGCAGCTCCAAGGAATACAATAGGCAGGGCCTGGTCCTCCCACGCTGCGTGTCCCTTCTCCAGAAGAGAGGCTGCCAAATCCTCCCTGAGACAGAAAAGCCAAGCAGGTTCCCAAGTAAAACCTGGCTGTAGGTCTGGGGGGGAAGGGGGGGCTTGGCACTGGACAGTGCATCACAATGAGCATCCCACCAGGCACACTTTGGGCATCAAACTGCCCTGCAGCATCATTGGTGTTCGCAGCGCTTCAGGAGGAGCAGAAGAGTTGCAGCCTGGAGAAGAAAAGGCTCCAGGGAGACTTTAGAACCCCTCCCAGTACCTAAAGGGGCTCCAAGAGAGCTAGAGAGGGACTTGGACAAGGGCATGGAGTGACAGGACAAGGGGGAATGGCTTTGAACTGACAGAGGACAGGTTTGGATTCGATATTAGGGTGAAATTCTCCCCTGTGAGGGTGCTGAGGCACAGGTTGCCCAGAGAAGCTCTGGCTGCCCCAACCCTGGAAATGTTCAAGGCCGGGTTGGATGGGGCTTGTTCTAGTGGAAAGTGTCCCTGCCCATGGCAGGGTGTTGGAATGAGCTGATCTTTAATGTCCCTTCCAACCCAAACCATTCCAAGATTCTGTGATGCTCTACACTTGTAAGTGGAGCATTCCAGAGTGTCAGGGCCAGATCCTGCCCGGCCAAGGAGCAGCCCCAGGAGCACAGGGATGGTGCTGGCCAAGGGCAGTGCTGCTGTCCAGCTGTCTCTGCACCCCAGAGCTAATGCTGGACTGATGGAACACGTTGTAGGGACAAACTAAAGTCGTGCTGGGCCAAGGGGAGTGGGATGGGGTGAGCAGGAGCATAAGGGCAGGCTACAGATTCACTCCCTGCTCCAACAGATAGTTATTTTACATTCAATAATGTGTGGGATGAACTACTTCCATCAACCTCAGAGCAGAAACTGGAGCCTCCTCCCTTCCCTTCTCTCTCCCCAAACCCACCCTGTGCACCTTGTGGAAACACAAGCTCTCAACAGGCTCCTCTTGCCCAAACCAGACCTTACTGTCCCACTTGAACACACTCCTCTATGGAGAAGAAAGAAAGAAAAGGAAGGAAAAACTGGAACATTTTTGCTGTTGCTTTTAGTTTTGCTTTGGTTTGGGGGGCTTTTTTGACAGATACCCTTTTGCCTGGATCATGACTGGTCATGATGTATGAGTAAGAGCTTCTCTGAATTTATAAATTGCTGACATGCAATGAGCAGGTTTCCACATTGTCCTGTCCCACTGATACTTTGCCCATTCCAGGAATAGCTTTAAAGAGCACTGATCCTCTTAAAATGACAAGATTTAATGACTAAAACTCAGTTTTTCCTTTTTATTTTGTTGGGTTGTGAAATACGCCAGTTAATGTTTAAATCTGGGCAAGAACAAGTGATACAGCAATTTTTGATCTTCCCAGAGATTATATCAGTGTATTCCTTGTTCACCAGAGGTTTGTACTCAGCTGAGGGGGGAAGGTGGTGAAAATCAATACTTACCAAAAAATGTGGGGCAACACTCAGTGGTAGCACAAACTCAATTGGTTCAAATTGGTTCAAATAATTCCTATAAAGAAAAATCTCAGTTCATAGTCAGAATTTTGAATCTGAAAGGAAAAGCTGAGGCCTAGAAAGATAGCTGCTGCATGGTGCATTCAATAATTCCATTTATGAATAAACAATTAATTATTACCAATGAATCTCTTGCATATTATTGACAAAGGCACAGAAGCTGCTTTTTGGCACTGCTGACTTACCCATTGTCAAGTGTGAACCAGGCAATTGTGGTGGCTGCTGCTCCCTTAAGAAATTGTCCAAGATTCAGACTTATTTGTGTGCCCTGGCTTGCATCAATTAACAGTACAATCTTGTTGTTATGAAAATGCAAGCACAAGTAGCCTGAGGGGTCTTGTAAATGCAAATACAAAACTATAATTTCAATTTCCCTGAAAGAACAAGAAAACCTCTCTCTTTTTTTTTATTTGCTGTTATAATTATAAGTCTCAATTTTTGTTTATTTTTTTCCTTGCTCTGAACGCAAAACAGAATCTAACCCGGGGAATCAGCAGATTTGGGGATGTGAGGAGGCTGGAGCCAGCTGCTGGGGTCTGTGGGCTCCTCTAGGCAGGGCCAGGCTCTGAAGGGTGAGGGGAAGGTGGATGCTCGGCCCCACAGTGGACATGAGCTGGGCTGGGCAGCGTGCCCACAGCCAGGGCAGGGCTGGCCCCTCGGCCGGGGGAGAATTCCCACGTGAAGATTCTTTCCGCTCGCTCCCAGCATCCGAGGAGCCTAAATTAGGCACCCACACCTCTGCCACGGTCAGGGGAAAGAGAGAGAGACCTTGAGATGTGTCCTCCGCGGGCAGCTTGGTCCCCCCAGTGGGTGATTGTCACCGTTTTGGGCCAAAAGCGATGCTTTTGTATGGGGTGCCATGGAGTGACAATGGGCAAAAGAGTCTCCCCTAAAGGAAGGTGGGAGGTGGCACCAGATTTCGTGTCACTGAGGCATAATGAAAGAATTGAGGGGAACATCCAAGGTCTGTTTTCCCCTTTGTTTTTACACCACACATATGAAAGTAAAATACAAAACCAGCCAACTTCGCTTTCCTCCTCCCAGGCTGGCCTCGGTGTGCCCAGGTATGTGCCTAAACAGATTCCTGGAAAACCTGCTCGTGCCAAGCAGCACTCTCCAGCACTCCGGGTACAGTCTGCAGCTCCGGGAAGAGCAGCAGGGAAGGGTGGCCTTGCTGGGGGGGGTCTCCCTGCCCTCCCCGCCTGCCTTCCCTGCCTCTGCAGGCAGGGAAACACCAGGGATGCAGCAGGGTCTGTGCCAGTGCACAGATGAAAGGATGAGGTCAAAAACACGACAAAAAATAAGAAGTGGTTAGACACTGTCCTGAGCCATTCCCTCGGGTGGCACCGCTCTCCCCAGCTCCTGCACCCCTGCTCGGAGCGGCGAGCCTTGCCCTCCTGCCAGCTGGGGTTCCTGGGAAACTTTTCCTTTACTTCCTTGGTGATTTTTAATTAGACCAAACGAGCGATTAACCAACACAATAATCCCGCACCCAACTCTCTCGTTGCGCTCATTTGAAGCTGTTGCTGCTGCTGCAGCAGGAGGGCAGAGCTGCCACGGTTGGGCGATGGCACCTGGCAGGGTGGCACAGCCAAAGCTTCGGCCCTGAGCCCGGGGTCGCCCCGCCGGGGTCTGCCAGGGTCTGTGGGTACCACGCACATCGTGTCCCCTCCCAAAGGACCTGTCTCAGCCCACGGAACAGAGCTGGAGGGCAGGAAGGGAAAACAGGAGAAAAATGTTCAAAGTTATCTGTTGTTGGTTTTCTGCCCCTCGCACCGTTCCCACCTTTCGGAGTCCTCCAGCCTTGGATCGGCTGGTTGTTTTCCTTCCCTCTTGGACTCCAATATGAACGCTAGAGGCTCCCTCCTTCTCGTCTGAGAAAACTTTAGTTCCTAACTCTCTTATTTTTTTTAACTTCCCTCAGGAAAAAAATGTGGAGTCAATTACGCAGGAAAGGGGGCTGTGCTTACTTGGATATCCCATCCGAGGCGAAGTGACTGATTTTTTTTTTTTTTTTTCCTCCCCTTTTCTTCTCCTTTTTTTTTCCTGAGGGGTGGAAAGGGCCTCGCGAAATAAAAGTGCAGAACCGAGCCGGTGGCTCCCAGAGCGGCCGGGGC
>VZRJ01008303.1:1001423-1043133 GCA_013397565.1 Ptilonorhynchus violaceus
CGGCGCCGGGGCCAGCTCCAGGTGGAGGCAGCGCTCTACGCTCAGCCCGGCTCGTGTTTTGGCGAATAATGGAAAATAGCAGCTCTTGCCGCTGCGGTTACTGCGTGTCGCTCGGCTTGCTGGGTTTTGCAGCGCTCCTCTCCATCTCCCCTCTCGCAGCAGCGCGGGCATCTCGCTAAACTCATTCCTTTAAGAGTTGGAAGTGCTCTCGCAGTCCCTGGCAGAGGTCTGGGGCTTGCCTGCCTGCTTGGCTTTGGGAGATGCGATGGCTTTGGGAGATGCTGTGGCATGGAAGGAAACTGTCAACAGCGTGTCTCGAAAAACTTTTTGCATTCCAAAACATCAACCCTTCCATTGTGGCTGCGATGCTGAATATTTAATTGACAGACACAGGCAGGGGAAATCAACTGGCTTCCAACAAAGAGATTAATAACACAACAGCACGTGAGTTTAATACTCCAGACACCACAGTCTTTAAAACAATTGTTTCTGCTTAGAGCCCATTTTTTAAAGACTGTCAGTTTGATTTAATTTTTATGCAGTTTATTGATCATCTGGTGCATATTACGGGGCACTAATACATTAAGAAGAGGGGCATGGTTTTCTCTTTATATTCCCACAAGAATAGGGGCCAGTGCAGAAAGCTTCATCTTCTCGGATCTGGAAAAAATAAAAATACTTGATATCCCATATATGAAACTATTATAAGTAGAAACATAACTAGCTGGACTTACCTCACTTATTTAAACAGAAAGTCCAGTTCCTAGTAAAACAACTCCTAGGAGTTGCAGAACTTTTAAACTTTTATTTACGCAAGTTTTCTTAACTTGAGGCATTCCTGGCATGAGTAGGTGCTATTTGAATGGGAAAAGGATTTTGCTTCCCCTTCTCTGGACTAAGAGTCCTAAATGGAAAAGCAGTTGGTTGACATGTGTTATTCTACTTGTGCTAGTTTGGGTAAACAGGACTTATCAAGCATCACTGGCAAGTATTGTTAGCAGGGAATAATGTGATACAGCAAAACTGTGCTTGTTGCTTTGTTTCGGGTTACTACAGGTGGAAATCGGAAAGTAAACACCAGAGTTGGCTTGTTTGGGGGGTTTTGTTGGGTTTTTTTTGTTGCTGTTTTGTTGTTGGGGTTTTTTCTAGGGTGAGGAGCATTTAAAAGTAAGAGCATGAATTCAACAGCTGGAAAGTTTAGATCTGGCTGATCACCAGCAGGTGAAGAGCATGGGTGGGACATGGTGAGGGAGGTGATTATGGGATGGAGAGCCCATGACGTGTGTTTGGGGATGGAGAGCTCACGATGTGTGTTTGGGGATGGGCTTTTCAAATACACCCAGACCAGGAGTATCGGACCTGCTGGTGGATGACTGGGCATGAGTTGCTGTGAGATCCAGCTGCCCCACTCACAGGAGGCTTGGCTTGCTCTTCTCTCTGCTTATGGTTTCCAAGCACTTGATTCCCACTTTCTTCCTTTCTGAGCTAGTAAAAAAACCCCAAGAAACCACTTGGAAAGTGCTCTTGCAGAATCCTTCCTGTAAGGGAAAGCTGGACAGGTACAAGTTGCTGGATATTTACATGTAGAGTCCTATGTAGGATAATGAGGAGCAGAATTGGGTGAAATTAGTTCTTTTGAGGTGGAGGGACCCAGCAGAGGTCTTCTGCTGGGCACATGGCCAGTGGCCTCCAGCACAGTCAAACTGAGTTACGCCTCTTGAGCAGCTGCCCAAAGGCATTCAGAGAAGCAGGGAAACAGGAGGCTTTTTCTCATTTGAACACCACTTTAGGAAATATAAAAACTGATCATTTGATTTGCAGAGGGCTGTGATGCTGCACTGGCTCCTGCTGCAGGTTCTGCCATAATTTCGCCTTGCATTGGTTCACTTCACTTGGGAAAGTGAAAAGAATGAACTGTGGCTGAAACATTTTTCAGAAATGACACACTCTCTGTCAGGCTGTAGATGTGTGCAAACCCTTTGTTTACACACAAATTTAAACAAATTACCCTGAGGACAATTATCATAAACATCTAAGAAAGCCTGAATTAGTAAAGCTGAGCTATCAGGAGCTTCCTTCAGCTTTAATTTGGTGAGAGTCGTTAGAAAGATCCACTTTTGTCTTTCATCGTTAAGTAGTACAATGGTTATCTTGATAGCAGATGCAGAAGAGGAAGATTTGTATCTTCTTTCCTTGGGGATCTTGGGGAGCAGAGTCACGGAGCCATGGGCAGAAGCGCCTTCTGGCAGAGCGGGTTGGATGAAGATCCACTGACCCAGACCCTCCATTTCTCCCGCATTTCCAACTTGAGTTGAGTTGGCAGGGAGCTGGATCTTGCTCAATGATCAGCCCACCCCTCTAATGAGTGCGCTTGGCACTCGTAAATCCCTGGTTTCTTTCATGAACAAGAGGTTTCATCGCTGGCACTGTGAACTTCCCAGAAATTCCATGCCCGCACTTAACTCAGTAGAAAAGGCAGAAAAGAACTGAGTGTGCATTTATTAAAGCAGGTCATGCGAGGGGGGAAAATAACTTTCTCCATCTGCTTCCTCCTCCTGGGAGGGCTCTGTTTAGAGAATTGGAAGATGCTTCCTGAAATTGTTAGGGCTGTGGGCGAGCTTGGTGGTGTGGAAGAGTCCCCGCTGCCCTGCCCCTGTCTCCTGGCCACTGCGACACATCTGAAAATGTCATTGAGGGGGTCTGGGTGGGTCTGAAGTTGCCCCTGCTGAGCTGGTCGGTGTCTTCAATATGTAGAGCAGTGGGGAACTCTCTGAGCAGCAAAACAAGAGTTGTGATGGGTGGACCTCGCTCCAACTTCATCTGATCATCCTCAGCCCAGTCGCAGCCCATCCCTTTGCCAGGAGATTCTTGCACCTCCTGCCTGGAGCTTAGAGTTGTTACTGGAGGGAACTGGGCTGACGCTGGCTGGGGCACATCTCAGGGGGCAACTTTTCCTGATGCCATGGGGTTTTACTGCATGGAGCTGCTCCGACAGCCACCAAACCTCCTCCTGATGCAGGAGACGTGGCCGGGTGGGGAAAAGCCTCCTGCCCTGACCCTTGAGGTGGGATGTTTTGGAGCCTGGCGCCACAGATGTAGCATCTAGGGTTAAATTCATTCCTCTCAGACCTGCTTTTTTCCCTTGGCAGGGACTCCCAGTGTTCAGCAAGCTCTGAGCAGCCACCTGTGCTCCGCTGACGGGTGCTAAGTCAAGCGTTTAATCTCGGAAGAGGGGAAGGCCGTGTCAGCAAGGGTGATAGGGCAGATGAGGGTCTTCGGTAGCTTGTATTTGTGCAGCTTGCACAGGTAAAACAGCTTCCAAAAAGTCCTGCTTGTGCCATAAAATAGAGGGATTTCATCTGGCATACCTGCGTTCGAGCCTCGTGGAAATTGGGTTTATGGGAGCATATGTTTCAGGCTGGTGGGATGTAAACTGTACATAATTTACTGCCCTTCTTCTCTTCTGCCTCTAATTTAATTTTCTCTCTTCTGTCAATCCCAGTTAATCTGTACAACACAAGTTTTACTGCCTTGGGGAGATTTTTTTAAGCAACAGATGGATAGACCTCTTACAACTTTAATATCTCTGCAGCTTTCTCACAAATTTGGCATCTCCTCTTCTGTAGCGAGCTTGATGCTGAAATGAACTTTGAAAGTAAATATTTATGCTAGCTGGACCTTGACATGTTTATGTAAGTGGGGATATAATCTTATAATTTGGACTAACAGTTTAGATTACTCTTGACTTTCCTCTTCTGTGTAGAAAATTGTGTCGTCCTCCAGCGTTCAGAAGCAAAAAGGCTTTGAGCTCTGCCAGGGGCCCTGTGGCTTCATCACGAAAATTGGTGCAAACAGGCCTGGGATTGTCATTTAAGTGTAAGGAGTGGGAGGAATTGGAGATGAGGGGTGAGGTTAGAGTTATTTGGATGGTGCGAAGCTGGATGTGATGAGCTAAGCAACTTTGCTTTGTTTGGGTTGGGGCTGTTGTTTTTATTTTTAGGGCTGTCCTGCAGCGCAGGACTCACTTGTCGCGTGGGTGACACCTTCCCGTACACCTGAAGAAGCTGCTGAGCCAACCATTTCTTATTTCCAGCAAGGGACACCAAGACCTGACTGTACCAAACCAGCTGGACAGTCCCAACCCCTCGGTGTTGCCTTCTCCAGGCCGTGTCTGCGCCGTGTCTGAGCCCACACCACGCGGGAGGAGCTGCGTGGGTGGAGAGTCGTCATCGTGTTTTGAGCATCCCTAGGTGGGGTTTGGTCGTTGCTGTTTATGTATCACTCCAGACCTGTAGGATCTCCTGGTGGCAGCGAGCTCCTGGAGAGGGATGGCTGCTCTGGAAGCGCTTTGGCAAAGGCAGGTTGGCAGGAGTGGCACCTTAGCGTGAGGCTGTGCATGTTGGACTCCTCCATCATTTGGGAGTAAAGGAGCTTTTTTTGAGCCTTGAAAAGCTTCTTATTGAACCAACAGTCAGCACCTAAGCACGATACCCATCTGTTGTGCCTCCCTTGAAAGACCAAAAGAGCCAAAGCTGACTGGAAGTAAAGATGAGAGAAATATTTTGGAGGTGTTTAAAATTCACTTTTTTTTTGCATTTGCTTTGTGAAAACAAACAAACAAAAAACAAAGACAACCAACCTATCAAAAAGAGATTATTAGTGACAATTATGCTTGAGGTGTTAATTGCAGAACAAGGAAATGTTGTACCTATGGCAGACGGAGTCCTCAGGGGTATAAATCTGCTGGCTTTCCCGAGTTGGTGGAACTTGGCCAGCCTGAAGATGTGTCTCCAGGAAAAGCAGAATTACGTGCAACTGCTTCATGGCCAGGAGTGCTTTGAATCCTGTGTACCTGCTGCTGAGACAGGCAGGAGATGGGATCACAACTACAGCAGATGACATTTTTTTAATTGTCTGTTTGTAGTGAGCACAGAAAATAATATAAACATCACTCCCAGATCAAACGGATTATTTTTATACCCTTCAAATGTCAATTTAATATGCATGCCTTTCTCAGGCTGCTTTGGTCTGACTTTGTTTGTCTGGATACAGGCTGGCGGTGTCTCTCCAGATGCGTGTGCTCCGTGTACCACCCAGAAATGGTTTGCATACCACAGCTGGGGAACCTCTGGCAAACCAGGGCTCCTCTTCAGCATCCGAGATAGGAAGGGTGTTTGTGTGCCTCCATCTCTGCCTGAAATGCCTCGAAGGAGGGGGAGGCAAAGCCCCAGCCCTGCTCCGTGGCTCGCTCTGGCGGAGCAGGCTCCGTCCTCCCCGTTCCCTTCATACAATGCTCCCACTTCATCCATAGTAATCCAGAAGGGACCGTTGTGGTCTCCCGGCCTGCCTGTGCCTGGAACAAGGGCCTGCCTGTTGAAGGCAGCGTGGGGAAAGGCAGCAGCCTTCAAACCCTCCTATCCCAGCATCCACGCGGCCGGCACTGGGAACGGCAGCTTCCCTGGCATCCCGAGGGGCTGCGTCCCAGGGGGGAGCAGGGGAACCCCCTCCCCGTGTGTGGCCTTCCCCCCTGCCAGCTGGGGGTTTGCATGAGTGCTGCCATATATTTATTTATTTCTACATTCCTTGCTTTTTGTTCTGTCTTAGGGCTTGCCTTGGTTCTTTGGATAGACCAGGTTTCATATTTCAAACAAAAAAAAAAAGAAAAAAAAAGAGAAAGGCTCAAAAATGAGAATGATAAAACCTCAATGAATGAAGTGAATTAAAGTAATCCAGCACTCATTCTGTAATTATATCCAGTTTTCTGAATACACTTCTGTGCTTCCCCTCTTCCCAATGTGTCTGGAGGGCTGGCCATTGGCCAACCTTCCATCTGCCTTTGGAGATACCTCAGCCGGGTGGGTCTTGCCAAAAGTTGGGAAGAGGGTGCCCTGCCTGTCACATCTCTTCATGGATCAGCGTGGCCCCTTTCTCAGAAGGGCATTGGTGTCCCTTTCAAAGCCACCCTGTCTCCCTTTCTCCCATGACATCCACCTTGGAGAGGCACTACCTGCTCCACAATTTTAGCAGGTGGAAAGCTTCTTCTTGTGGATCGGGTGTCTGTGCCCGGGAATGTGTTGGAGCAGCTGTTGGGAAGTTGTGCTGGAGAATCCCTTCTTGCCTTTTAACTGCAGCAAGGGCTTAGTTGCAACAGCAGGATCGTGATCAGGAGAAGCTGCTCCTCCAGTTAGACCTGAGGAAGCAGAATGCCACGAAAACCAGGGAATTCGAAGTGTCTTCGTATAGGTTTGGATGCAAACAGTTTGAAAGCAAGCCTTAAGCATAAGTTTATTACCAAGAGAATGCATTAATGAGTTTGAAGGTTAGCTTTGTCCTGGCAGGTTTGGAAGTGTCAGAAATTCCTATGGACTCCATCCTTCGGAGTCAGTCATGTAAGTGGGCTTGTTTTTCGCATGTGTTGGATGTTTTGGAGACAGAGGGCTGAAAACAGACTCCCTGCATCAAGTAAAGTTATAAGCAGAACATGTAATTCAACTCCAGAGCTTGTGATGCTCTGAGAATGCCTGTGCTCTCTGTGCTGTGTGTTCCTGTTCCAGCCTCGGGTGCTCCTTGCCCGTAGATTGCATCCATATATGAGCTTGTCTGCTCTGAGCACGTGGTGCTCTCCATCAGGGCCAGGCTGGGGCTGCCAGCCAAAGCCCAAATGGAGCTGCAGTTGGTCTGACAGTGATGGTGACACTGACTCAGTGCAGAGTGTTCATGATCCTCTAGGACTTTCCCATAGTTTTGCATCCCTTGCCCAGAAAGACATGGACGTGTGTTGGTCATAGCCCTGAGAAGCTTGGGAGATGCCTCCAGCCTTTCTGGTAAAACACACCAGTGGGATTAGCCTCTGATACAGAGGAGACACAGCAAACTGAGGCTGGAGCAATTGGCACTACTGGGCTCAGCCACACCTTGCCCTGAGCACAAAAGGTAGCTGTGGTACAGAGCTGTCCTTCCCTGCTTTGGGAGCTTCCAGGTGGCAGCTGCACCTCCTGGAGCCACATCACCTTTGCTGCCTGGTGGAGCTGAGAACAGTGGGATTTTTCCTTCCATGGCTTTAAAGAGAAGAAGTGAAAGTTACTGGTCAGTGGTTTTGGGCAGCCTTCCCTCCTGAAAGAAATGATGCTCCTGTCCCCCAGCAGTGTCAGCCTGGTGCTGCACGAAGGAAGCAATGAGCTGCATGGCATCCTGCAGTTGGCTTTCACCTGCTTTTGCTGTAAATCACTAAAAATGACAGCCATTTTCAACCAGCCAGCAGTGCCCCTGCGTCTGATCATGCAGGCACTGCATGCAGATATTAATTACACTGCAGATATTAATTACACTGCTGTTCATTCAACATGTGCTCATGTGAAGCTGAGACCTCATCACATGCCTTCAAGTGCCCAGCCA
Organism: Ptilonorhynchus violaceus; assembly: GCA_013397565.1. Taxonomy (NCBI): domain Eukaryota; kingdom Metazoa; phylum Chordata; class Aves; order Passeriformes; family Ptilonorhynchidae; genus Ptilonorhynchus; species Ptilonorhynchus violaceus. The sequence continues at coordinate 1,008,819 of VZRJ01008303.1, forward strand.
TTGAATTTGAAAGCCAATGTGCCAAATGGGGTCTGGGTTTCCTCTCTTCTTGATGCTCAGCGGGTTATTTATGACCTTTGATTTGGGGTGGTGTGATGGGTTTCCCTTTAAGCCTGGAGGGAGCAGCCAGCCCAGCCGTGGTTATCATTCCCACCCACCCTGACAGCGAGGTCTTTGCTCTGGTCTTTGTAGCAGCACAGCAGCCGTGGCAACCAGTCCCACATCCCAAGCATTTTGAGGGCTTTCAATGCTTTTCTGCAAGGCCCACGACTCTTTAAAGTGTTAGTTTCCAAAGGGAAAGTCGAAAACAGCGTGGTAAAATGCTGATAAGCAGGTCTGGTCAGTAACCACCGGGTGCATTTGAGCTCTGAGTGATGCTCAGGGAGTAATTTTGGATGGCTGGTGAGCTGAGGGCAGGCAGCAAAGCTCCTTTGAAGTCGATAGCTGTGAATCAGTTTGGTGTTAGCAGGTTTCTGCAGCGGCTCTTTGATCCCTCATCAGATGGCCCCTGCTTTTTGGGGGAGCTGCTGCTCTCTCCAAGTGCCGGGTCGAAGCCCCACATAGGGTCCCTGTGCCAGGATGTGCTGCACTTGGTGCTGCCTGGGCACGTCACAGGGAGGTTTGTGCCTCTGGGAGTTTCTAATCTGGGGATTCAGGGAGCACGAAGGAGCATCACCACCCCCGTGCGTGGGCAGGGCGCTGCCGCCCGCGAGGGCACCCTTTGAAGGCAGCGTTTCCAGTGCCCAGTGGGGCTTTCAGAGCTACTGAGGTACCTCTAATTCCTCTCTGAATTCTCCGTTGGAGCTGCAAACTTCAGTGCTTCTGCCAGTGCTGCCGGGCCTCCCGAAGTATCTCTTGAAATGAGATCCTCAGCGATGCGCGGCTGTGGGGGAGCCTGTGACCGCCAGGGCTGGGGCTGAAGCGTGTCCCTAGGACATGTGTGCACCTGCCCTGGAGCTTCCTGCCCTGATTCCGTGGAAAGCTTCCCGAGTGGCTCCGTTCCCGTGCTTCCGTGTTCTGCGGAAAAGGGGGAGCAGCCTTGGATTCACCCGTTGCAGCAGGAGCTGGCTTGTCCTCTCCCAAAATAAGAGCTGAAGTTTTTCAGGTTGAGGAGATGGAGGAAAAGGTGCACTGAGACATCTGCCAGTTGATGATACATAACAAATATGGGTCATTCTCAAAGGGAAGGGCTTGAGGGGGCTTTATCCTACTCATACTTGCCAGGCTGAGATAAAATTCCCTGTGCTGCCTCTCCACAAGAGGCTGTGCTTTTAGTTGAGCTCTCAAGGTGTTTTTTTGTAGGTTTTTTTTCTTACTAATTCTTTTAAAAATTTGAAGCATTGGTTGCTATCTCCTCAAATAATTCCATTTTTTCCCCCCACAGTCTGGGCCAGATATTTTTTTATGCAGCACTCCTCGTTTCTTGACCATCCCTGCAGCTTTAGCATGCAGCTGTCATTCTGCTGCAGCTCCCACAAAGCGGCTGAAAACCAAGGTAACAGCAACATTTTGAGTGAAGGGGATGAAATGTGGGATAGGTTCAGCGTATTTCTTTGTCATTGTTGGAGTCCTATTCAGTCCCAGACTGAATAGGAGGCTGATTAGCATGTGGAAGCATTTCTAAAGCATTGGGCTGTGAGGGTTGGGTGGTTTGGGTTTGTGTGGTTTTTTTTTTCCTTAAAGGAGAAGTTTTGTGGCATTTATTTTTCTGACTGAGCTGGTATGAGTCTCTGTCAAATGCAAAACCCATGGAAAAGCCAGACAGCATTTTGGAGGAAGACTTTTTTGATAAATCACTGTGGGCACAAAGAAGTTTTCCAGTGTGTGAAACTCTGGGAGATACTGCAGAATGTAGGCATGCAGCATGTTTGAAACAGCCAGACAAGTGGGATAGTGTTTGGGATACACCTGGATTGTGGATGTAACAACAGGTACTTTGCTTTTGCCCTCGCTGAAGTTGTCTGCAACAAGTGGGTATTGGGTCCACAGTCTGAAACTCCACCTGCTCAATGCTGAGTGTTTTGCTTTCACAGAGAAAGATTTAACACACTGAGGGCGATTCAAAAGCTACCTGCAAGCGAAAAACAACTTTTCCCCCATGAAATTGCTTCAAGTCCCAGGCCTGAGACTGGTTTTGGAGAAGAGGGTTTTCCCTTTGGTGTCAGGGCGAAGTGCAGGGCTGATGTTCCCATTACACTGCCTTGGGCAAGATCTGCTGTTTTCTCTGAGTGGTAACTGAAATTATTGCCTTGGTGCTGCTTGTGGGTCTCAGCTGGGTCTGTGCTAGAGGAGAGGTCCTGCCCTAGGAGTATCATGTCTCCTGCCTTTTGTGGGAATGCAGGATTTTGGAGTCCCGAGGGAGACGGGAGACCCTGCTGCATGCCAGGGGGTGTATGGATGTAGCACCCTTGTGCCCTGAGCTTGCAGACAGAGTGGGCAATGCAAGAAAATGCATTTAATTTCTGTGTACAGTGAGTGGTGGACTTGAGGTCCATCTTGAGGACCCCAGTGAGTGATGGACTGGGGGTTGCATGCAAAGCTCATGGCAGTACTTGGAGTCAAACCCTCTTGGTGATGCTTGTGTGGCCTAGACCCTATGCCTGGGTTTCTTTGATGCCTTGTCCAGTTTTCTTTCAATTATTCCAGTTTAAGAAAGAAAAAATGATCAGCTCACTGGTGTGCCTCCATGTCACACAACACAATGGTTCAGGTTGGAAGGCACCTTAAGGGTCACCTAGTTCCACCCCCCTGCCATGAGCAGGGACACCTTTCACTACTCCAGGTTGCTCCAAGCTGGCCTTGAACACTTCCAGGGATGGAGCATCCACAGCTTCCCTGGGCAACCTGTGCCAGGGCCTCACCACCCTCTGAGTAATGCCAGCTATTGAAGGCTGATTAAAGCTATTGTTTAATTAAGGAGAACTTAGCTCCTCTGCTCACAATTCATGATTAAAGAAACCTTTTGAAGTAATTCTGCAATACTTTCTTTTCCCTCCCCTCCTCTCCTTTATCGTGGAGAGAGCTCCCTGCTCCGAGCGTGCCCCGGCTCCGCGGGCTGAGCGCTATTACGGGACCGCAAACCTGCTGGCAGAGCTGGCTGCTGCCAAAGGCAGCCCAACATTAAAAAGCCCTGCAGAGGGGTGGAAGGGAGTTCAATCTCAGGATACGCTGATTTGGAAAGGGAATCCAAACAAAGAGGCTTTTCAGCAGAGGCTGAGGCTTGGCTTCTCTCAAGGGCAGTTTGGGCTTGGGGAAGCATCCGGGAGGCGGCGAGCGGAGCAGGAGTACATGAGCTGGATGCTGTGTGGTGTAAGGTTTCCCAGCACAGCCTGGTTTTGTGTTACAGGCTGGGGAACTGGCTGTAAGCTCTCCTCTCCTTTCTTTTCCTTTTTTTTTTTCAGCCCCCCCTTCTTTTTTTTCTGTTTGAAACAAAGGAGAGGTTTAGGCCCCTTTTTTTTTTTTTTTTTAATAAAGGTTCCCATCCCCTGCAGGTTTGGCGGTGCCTCTCGCTGTTGATGCTGGAGGGGGACCCGTTGGTGACTCCGACCTGGAGAAACCCTTTGCTGGTCCCACGCTGGCCTCACAGGGATGTTTTATTTTGCTCAGAAAGCTCAGCCCTCTCAGGGGCTCACCGAGGGCACTCTGGCAGGAGCCGGTGTTCCCGAGGGGACAGGCACCTCGTAAAGGAGTTCTGGCTCAGATAAGAAGTGAAATGAGGTGGATACTGGGGCACCTTCTTCACAGCAGGAGGGGTGCAAAGTGGGGTGAGTGTCTGCCAGGGCCCCTGTTCCCACGGCTGCCCTGTCCCTCACTGTGACACCTCTGGTGCCACCGTGTTCCCGAGAAGTGCCAGGAAGAGCCGAGCAGGGAGGAGGTGCTACCAACCATCCCAACCAACCAGTTGGGTTTTTTTATAGGCACCAGATGGTTTTAATAGAGGAAAGCTGAACTTCTTATGACCCTTCCCCACAGACGTTGTTTGTTGTTTTGTAATTGTGGCCAGGACAAAACCCTGTTCCAGAACCTGCAGTGAATCGACAGCTTGGTGCCTTCTTCTCCCATCCCACCATAAGCTCCTCACTGTCCCCATGCTCCTCTGCCTTCCCCAACTCCAAATGATCCAGGGGAAGCTGCTGGGCATGGAAAAATTGAGGCTTTCCACCAATCCCTGGCTAAAGAGATGAGCAAGAGTACAAACTGAAAGAAACCGAAGCATCTAAAAGCAAAGCACAAGGAAGCAATAAAATGTCAGGCCGTGTTTTCCCTTCCAGTTGATTAAAAATTCTCCTGATAAGCAGGAAAGCTTTCATGGCTGGACAAGACCTGTGTCGTGTCAAACGCAGTGAAAGGTTTATGAGAGAAGGATAAAGCGGTGCGAGCGTTGGGTTGTACTCGCAGCCCTCCTGGAATTGTTATCCCCCAGGGCTGAAGAGCAGGGCTTTTTGGAAAATGGAAAGTCAAGCAGAAGGAAATGAAGACTGGGCCTCCTGCTCCCCATGGGAAAACCATCAGCAGTGGCAAACCAGTGAGCTTGGAGACCTGTGCCCAGCCAGTGCCAAGATGCTCCACCGGGCCTATGGTTTCCCTGTAGCCTGAGAAATCTCCTTGGGATCAAACACAAGGCAAGAATGACAAAACAGGAGAACAAAAGGCTCACTTCCATGCTGTTGTGTTTGACTTCCCAAGGTTCTAATTGCCAAGGGCTGCATTGGAAGCCAGCTGGCTGCAAAGGGATGCAGATCTTCAGTAAGGGAGGCAAAGGGATGCAGATTTCAAGTAAGAGAAGAAAGGCTCTTTTTTGTTGTGGTTTTTTTTTTTTAATCCTTTGTCAGAGAAACTAACAACTGTTGTGTTTTCCTACAGGAGATGCAGTTCTGTGTACATTTCCCCTCCAAAAAATGAATTATCATTTTTAGGTACCTGCTTCCTCAGCTCCCCCAGCTGCTGTTAAAGCTCCTGCTGTTATTGTTTTACTGCCTGTAGGAGTAAGAGAGTGCAAGCAGCAGGAAAGGCAAGTATGGAGTGCAAGTTGTACCTCAATTTTAGAATTTTTCTCCTTAGAGCAGAAAACTCTGCTTTTTACAGAGGGAAAACACAGTAGGTGGCTTAACTTGCAAGCCCTTGGCCCACGCAGCAGGAGATGTGCATTTCCCTGCAGATGTGGTACACAGTGATAGCAGGATCAGGCCCAGCAGTGTGTGGCCCTGGGAACAGGCTGGACAAACCCAATTTTACTGCCAAACCCTTGTTTCTGTACGATAACTTGGAAAGAGGAAAAAAAAGGCCAGCTTAAAAAATAATAATAATAATAATAATAATAAAAAAAAAGCATGGGATATTCAGCACGCCGGGTGCATAAATCTTGACATCAGCTACCTGTGAATCATCCAGCAGCACGTTAATTGGTACCCCTCAGTAGATGAGGATTTGGCACCGGGTCTGCATGTAATTACAAGCCACACACAGAAGGACACAGGCAGCTAATGAACTCCTGCCAAACTCCAGCTCCGCTTCTGCGGCTTTTGAAGTCCGCTGGTCTTTCAGCGTTTTGTATGGTAAGCACTGAAAGGCATCAAATCACTCCTTTGACAGCGTTCAGAAAGGGCTGGTTTGTTGAATAACCGGGTCCCTGCAAAGTCCCATCTGAGAACTGGAGCATCTATAGGCTCCTTTCTCAACGGAGCAGTAAATAGGCTGGAAATAGAGGACACCCCCGAGGAGCTGCTGAGCTCCTGCCTCGCTGACGGGAGCCAGAGGGCTCCGGTTGCCACGACGGGCTGCAAGAAAAGAAACTATTTCCACTTAAAAATACTTCAAAACAATCCCACCAATGAGATGCTTTTTTTTTTTTCCCCCCCAAGCCTCAACGTTTCATGCTGAGGCTGTGCACGGCGTCTCACGTGAGTTTGCAGTTGCATTGGTGTTCTGAGCGAGGTGGTGAAAGGGTTTTTGGGGGTTTCTGCCCTGTTGGGAGGGCAGGTTTTCGTGGTGCTGGGTTTGGAAGGCCGTGGTGCTTATTCATGGATGCTTTGTTGGTGGGATCGGCTTTGAGCCTGAGCCCTTCTCCTCCTCTTTTCATGTCTGAGGTGACAAAAGGAGTAGTTGTTGAGATAAAAACAATTTCCATGAAAACCTGTGATTTTCAGGCAAACATACCAGGCGGGTTTCATGGCACTACCATGGTGAAGAGGAATAATGCAGCTTGGCATGAAGCCCTTCCAGAAAAAAAGAAAAGGGGGGGGGAGAGGAAACAGAAGAGCCTTTGTCAAAATTAACTGCAATAAAGAAAAAGGGACTGCTATTCCCTTGGGCTTCTTTAACCTTTTTTCCTCAATTTATTCACACGTTCCTTGACAGCAGGGCACAGCATTGTTGCAGGAGGCTGGAAATGGAAATTGGGAGTTATCCATTTTTGGTTTTGAAAAGCACGGTACATGTTGTGTCCCCTGAGTCAGTGTGAATAGAGGCTTGGCCCTTGCCTGTGCCATTCGGATGTGGCCCAATTTATCCTGTCCCTTCAAGAAAAAGGGTTGTGAAATGTCACCTGGCTGCAAAACACAGCCATTGTGGGGAGGTTTGGGCTGTGCATGGGAAAGGGGCTGGGGTGACAGGGTGGCTGTGCCCACCCTGGCTGGCCCTGTGCTTGCAGAATAGGGTGGTGAAGTTTTCAGTGTTGCTACTGCTGCATCACCTGGGTTTGCAGAATTTTCAGTTTCTTAGAGGGATAAAAGCGCCCAGAAGTCCGAGATGGCGTGCAGCATGGAACAATGCTGTCCCCAAAAAATCTCTTTGGCCTTCAGGGACACAAATAATTCATAGGGTCTCGTCCAGGGGCAGATGGGCCAGGGTGAGTAAGTCCTTGTGAGCAGCATGGGGTGGGCATCTCTGTCACTGCAGGTGATGTCTTGCCTCCGAAATATCCCATTCCCAGCTGCTTTTGACCAAAGTAACTCAAACTTCCGAGGTGTGAGCACGGCCAAGGCAGCAGCTGCTGCAGCTCTGCCCTTGCCCTGCAAAGTCTCCCTTCTCTGTAATGCAAAGCTATTTTAATTAGAAGCATGATTTTTATTTATTTTTTTAATGTTACCTGGGTACCAGCACGATCTCAGTTACGTCATGTATTGCTGTACATCAGGATGCCACTCTGTGCAGTCAAAACACAGAGGAACAAGAAGAGTGATAACATTACCCTTTTTCAACCCACTGAGGAAGAGGCAAAGCCTTACTGATCTCTGCTCTAGGGACCACCAGGATCAACCCCCATCACTTTAAGGGCCTTTGGATCACTTCCACCCACGTCCCTCTGCCTTTCAGCACTCTGGGCCGTGCTTTATATCCTGGAAACTCCACCAAATCGCGACTACCGAGGGGGAAAAGCTCCATTTCCAGTTAATCAAGGGAGTTGTGTAATACCATTTTCTCCTGGGGAACTTCCAGAAAAGAGAAAGGAGGAGAGGAAGGGGAGGGAGAGAGGGGGGTATTACATAAAGCAAGTATATTAAGAGGAAATAAATTATGAATTAAAAGTGATTAGTGAACTTTTAAGGAAGAGGTCAGAAGTGCTTTTTGGAATACAAACTTTTTAAGCTTCCAGTGCTTGTATTGGGTTACAGAGTTATAACCCGGCCTTATTTGTGCAGGTGGCTGCTGCTTCAAATCCGAAGAAGGATTTTGCATTTACAATAGGTACATTGACAGAACTGGGTCAAAAAGCTACTGGTGGCAGGCTCAGTGCTGTGGCCAGGGGCTCTGCTGCCTCCTGCACAGGGGCAGTTGCTTCCAAAAATGTGCTTAATTACAGTGGCACTGCCTGGCCATGGTGCTCAGGAAGTAGGAGAAGATGTTTGGGAAGGTCAGCTGATGAATTTTTATTTAAGAGACCTGTTGTTGACCGGGTTAACTGGCTTTATTTTTGCTTCATATGCTTTGTGTCTTTACTGATTTAAAAATAATAGAATTTTGTCAACTGCATTGTGTTTGCTGTAGTTTATATTTCCACTTGTTATGATTTGAGGTGGTTGTGCAAAGAGAAGGAGGCAGGGCTTCTGTGTGGGGGTGTTTGGGGGCAATAAGCTAAAGAATCTTTGCTTGATATTTTATGTATTAGAACAACACCTACAGCTCACAAAACTTTCCTCTTGAACAGAGGGTGATGGAGTGGTTGGAGGGGGCCCTGAGCAATCTGATCTAGTGGGTGACATCCCTGCCCATGACAGGGGGTTACAACTAGGTGATCTTTGAGGTTCCTTCCAACCCAAGCCTTTCTATCATTCTGTGATTCTAAATGAGTAGAACAGAGTTGTTATTCCATGGGGAAATATTCAGGTGGGATGATGTGGACAAAGGGGAGCAGCCACTTTGCTCGCCCTTCCATCGGTTTGGCAGAAATCTCTCAGATCTCCCCCCCAAAGAAGCGGGGTGTTGAGTGTTGCTGGGGCTGGGCAGTGGGCTGGGCAGTGGTCCCAGCCCTTCCTCGAAGGCAGAGCCCACAGGGGTGGTGGTGAGAGGCTCGTTCCAAACCCCGCTGACCGGCAGAGCAAACCCTGCTGGCTCCGTTCGTAATTGAAAACACAATGGTCACCACAGTGTGTTTTTCACAGGAGCTGTTTGCCTTCACCATTGCAGAGGGCACAGGCACATTTTTAATTTTTTTAAAATTTTTTCCTCTCTCTTCAAGGTGGATCATGCTAGGTCAGGCTTGTCATGTCTGTGAGACTCCCAAAGCACGTGGATGTACAGAGGTGCCTCAAAAGATGTTGACGCTTTGGGGTTTTCATGGGTGTTGCCTTTTATTCCTTGCTGTAGACAATGTGAAATGATGGCTTTGTTTCCATCGTGTTTGGCTGGATCTGGCTCTGGATTCCTATTGGTAATGTCTTTTATATTCACCCTCTGCAAGTTTGCTGGTTGGCCAGTCTGGTTTAAATCTCTTTTACCCCACAAATTCAGAATTTTATATGGATCTATGTATTGTGGCTTGGATAAGATCTTTTGTTCTTATTAATGCATGCTTAGGTATTGAAAATATAAGTGCACTTTAAAATAAAGGTTTTTTAATGCATCAGCTCACACCAAACTCCCATGAGGAACAACTTAAAGCTCTTTGTAGAATTCCCTTCTTCTCTTTTATCCTTAGTATGTGGTCCTTACCTTTGAAAATAGGTAACAGGTACTCACTAAAAGCACTTTTTCTCCCAGAAAAACCAATGGCTGCGTTCCTGTTCATCTGGAGCTCTTGGAGCGTGGGGCTGGCACGTTGTGCTCCAGCCACATGAGGAAGTGTTTCTACCGAGGTTTCAAATCCAGAGGAATTTGCAGTGCATGAGGATAATTTGGCATTTGGCTTAAAATATCTGTGGCCAAGAACCTTTTCATAATAATATTCTCCCAGGATGGTTGGGTCAATAAACACGCTCCAGGTTGCACAGGGGGGTATCAACCACAAAGGATGAGTGTCATGGGATCATGGAATGGTTTGAGTTGGAAGGGACCTTAAAGCTTGTCTCATTCCAACCCCCCTGCCATGGGCAGGGACACCTTCCACTAGACCAGGTTGCTCCAAGTCCCATCCAACCTGGCTTTGGACACTTCCAGGGATGGGTTTGGGCAGTGGGTAGAGACACCTGTCATTTCTGGCACCACCTTCGGTTCCTTTCAGAGGCACTGCTCAAAAACCTCTGCAGCGTGGGGTCATCAGTATTTAGGGTTGTCCATATAGAAAATAAATACTTTTGGCTCTCTTCTTGTTTGCTGTTGCACCAGCAGGCAGGAGATGTTTTGCCCACTGCTCTTGATTAACCAGTTCTTACTAAAAACAAACAAACAAACAAAACCCCCAAAAGAGTAAGAACACAGAAAATACCATCATCTAAGTCAAAAGGAACCAATCAGATCTCTTCCACACCGGGTCAACCTATAACACTCTGCCCACTAGGAAGTCTTTTAGACTCTGTAGCATCTGAAGGACCCAAAATGGTGAGGTTTGCTTTGAAGTTCCTATGATTTGGCTGAACAATAATAATAATAAAGTGAACAAAAACGTCACCCTCTTGATAGGAAGGACACCAGACAGATTAACATAGATGGGGCAAATGTTAATGGGATTTACATGAAAGAACCTACAGCAAGCAGAAAATTAACTGATTTTTTTTTTTTTGTGGAAATCAACCTGTTGTGTCCTAGAACTTTTCCAAGCAGGTTAAATCAGAGAAATGCAATATATACTAATGCTTGTTTATAGGTTCTTTAGTACTCTAAAGCAGGTACCTGTTTTACCATAAAGTCTAGGGTTTGTTTGTGTGCAGAATTTTCTCTCCCCATGTGTCTGTGTAGCTGAGAGTAGTGGAACTGTAACAGAGTTGAATGGGAATCTGTTTTGCAAACAAAGATACTAGATGTGTTTCCAAAATACAGGCTGATGCTCAGATCAGTCTGCTGGACTGCTGGAACCAAGGTGAAGAACAATTAAGGCTGTGCAGGTAATGAAATAGCAGGGCTGATGGTTGGCCTGGTTGTCTCCTTGAGAACATATGGTCCTCAAGCATCCAGATTCAGTCAAAAACCATTGGGATGGAGGAGCATCACTGATACTTTCAAGACCTTTAAACATCCCAATTTAATGGCTCGATCCAGTCTGCAGTAGGATCCTTGTTTTGGCTGACACTGAGCTGTGGATCTGGTCCCTTGAGATTATTATTTTAGTTGACCAAGTTCCTCCCATTCCTTCAGATGCACCCAGTGCTGGTGCAGAAATGGGCTCTGTTTTGATTGACAGCACATGCCTGATATGGCAGAAATGTGGAAATACTTCTATTCTTTGGGTTGTTAAATTTTATTTATATATTTATTTGTGTGTGTATATATATACACACATACAATGTAAACTGGCTTCAAGAGTTGCTCGTTCATGCAGCACTTGCCAAGGCTGGCCTTTCAGTGCTGCAATTCTTCCCTGAGAGTTTGGGGAAGCCAACTTTTAAAACCCCAGTAAAAGCCTACCATGGGCTAATCTAGTTTATACACATTTTTAAATATGTACAAATATTGTAAACCAAATAAGGTTTATATGTACCCAAGATCAGCCACTAAGCACTTCAAATAGAAGGCCTGTCTCTTGTAGGTACCCAAATATTTACAGAGTGTGACTCGAGTGAGGAATTAGATACCCCACTCAGCCCTGCCAAATTAATTAATGGTCTTTTTCACCTATTAAGGTAGATGTCTAATCTGCTGAAACCCTAAGAACACCCAGGGCCTGGACAGTGGCAGGGAAACCCATCATGGAATACTTGTTGGAAATTACCCTTGCTTTGTTGAGATAGCCAGCAACATCCCACTGACCTGCAGGGCTGAAAGAGGAAAGATTTAATGGAAAATGGACCTGACCTTCGTCAAAACCAGACATTTAAAAAGAAAAAGGTGGTGCTGGTGTTTAATTTGGTGCAAAGGTGAAGGCTGGGCTGGGAAGATGAGAGTGGCATGGGTGGGTCACTACACAAATGCCTCTTGCCTTCCGCTCCCTCCGTTTTTGATGAGTGGCCAATGAAAGCTTATCCCCTTTTTAATTTTTTCTTCCCCATTAAATCTGCACAAGTGTTAACTTTTCAAAGACTCTGAGATTCAAAGTGCTATACCCAACACAGAGCCCTTTTTTCTCCTCCCTTTGATTTTATGCACATTTCAAGCTGGTCGGAGAGTACACGGGGGTTTTGTTTAGCCTTGGTGGTGGGGTTTTAGCTTTCATGCTGCCAGCCTTCCCAGGATTATTGCCTATTAACTGCCTCTTAATAAAGGTGCTGATCAAACAAAGGAATATTTTTTCCTTGGTGCTAGATTTCCAAACTCGATTGGCTTTATTAAATGGAAAGACAAATAAATTTAAACCCTGCTCTGAAATACCTTAGCGCAGGACACCAGCAGTTAGGGGTCGCCGAGTCACTTGGACTTCCTCCCAACAAAAGCAACATCGTTTTTCAATGTCCAGCCCCACGGCGTCCCGCGGTGCCTCGCGCAATTCCGTAGTGTCCACACCTGCTCCGTGCCGCTCGGAGCGGGGCTGAGCCCGTTTGGATGGGGCAGGATCAGTCCCTGAGAGATTTCTGTGATGCTCGTGGTTTGGAGCCGTGTTTGATGTCCTACAGCACGGCTGGATAAAAGCTTGTGGTTGGGATTTCCTTGTTCTGTTATTAAAGACAAAAAATCCCTGTCGTACAAGGAAAAGAAACTTTCCTTTACTTCATGAAGGATGTTACAGTTCAGAAGGTAATTTCAGCTCCCCTTACCTTTTTTGCATTGGAAGAAGCCAATCCCTTTGTTCCATCCTTTGGCTTCCTGTGTCTGTGAGATGGGGATAGCAGCCCTGCTCTGGTTGCACAGGTCCATTTGGATGTGCCAGTGCTGTCTCCGTGCTTTAGGACACGGTCCATGGGCTGCTGTGTCGTTTCTCATCATGGAAATACCGATGTTAAGGAGGATGTGAGGCCCTTCTACAGTGTTCCTAAAGATTTCTCAGTCGGTCTGTACACGTAGGTGAGTTGTAGCCACAGACAGAACGACCAGATAGGACCATTTTTGGAGAAGAGTGACCATCCCCAAAATCAGTGTAATTTTCTTGCCTGCCCTGCACATCTGTCATTCACTTCAGTGCAAGTCCCTGTTTTCTGACATGAACCTCTTGTGTTCTCAATAGTTTAATACCATGTGTAGGGATGGGAAGTGGTGGAGGTTGAAGACTTAACACCTTTATGGGGTTCGACTGTTCAATCTGTAGATCCAAATCACTGCAGCCAGGGATGCACAGCCTGAATTCCCTATTAAAATGCTGAGTCAGAGAGGCAGACTGGAGCAGGAGAGGTGATGAGGCCAGATGTTCCATCCTCCCAGTACACTCTGCTTCCCTTCCATTTCCAAGGTGTGTGGGCTGTACCCCCACTTCTGGTTCCTTTTGCCTCAGGCAGATCTCCTAGTGTGAATATCTCTGTGGTGTTTTGCTGAGGGATCCCAAAGGCATCTCTCTCTGCATTTAATTTTCCGTCTTCTTCCAGACTTCCCTCTGCAGTGTTTTTTCTGCAAAGCCCATGCTCAGGCAGCCTTTTGGCACCACCACAGGCTTCTCTGTGCTGGAACCCCCTTGCCAAAAAAAATGTGGCTGGTGACCTAGTCCCTTAGACAACCTCCAAGAAATAACCTTGTGGAAGAAGTGCCATCTTGAGCCATGGGCTGGGGTCTTTGGTCTTCCATTCCTTGGGTGAAAGAGCAGTCTCTCACCCAACCCTCAAAATCAAAGGCAGGTTATGTCTTCTAAGTAATACTCATTCAGTTGTAGGAAGCGTGTTTATGTTTCTCATGTTAAAAAAAGGGGAAGGGAAAAAAAAAAGGGAATCTGAGGTTACTGTTTTGCTGGAAAAATATCAAGACTTGATTGGCAATATCCCACTAAACCACAAGTTTGTAGGAGAGAAAACAAACCCATTGGGTTTTCTAAACTATGCCTATGTGCTTTATGAAAATGTGTCCCATATAGGTCACTTATGCTCTTATTATAGCTGTGGCAAGTGTACATATAATTGAAACTCGGAAATACTACCCCATGCTGCTCAACGAATGAAGGGAAAACAAATCTTTATTATTCCTGGGTTCACAGAATATATAGGAACACTATTGTCTTTTTTTTTTTTTCCCCCCTTTTTTTTTTTTTTTTTTTTCCCCTTTTTTTTTTTTTTTTTAGGGCCGGTTTTAGCTTTCAGATGTGTTTTATTGTCTGTGGGAACATGTGTTTTACAGACCTGTCATGTGAAAGCCATTAACAAGAGGAACTGGAGGACTAACAATGAGCCACGTAACCGTGGTGTGTCTCCTCCCCGAGCTTGACCCCGCTCCGGGCGCGCGTGAAACCGGATCGCGCCCGGCGACGTTCGCGCTTCTCCTCCTGCCATTCCTCGTCGGGGAACCTAAGGAGTTTTTAAGTGGCCTATTAAAGGGGATTGCTGGCACCAGAGGCAGGCTTTAGGGCCAAGCTGGCCAGGCATCAGAACGGTTAAATAGTGGAATGAAGATCAGCTGGATTCGCATGAGATGTCCGATTTTATTTACCAAATCTGAGCCGAGCGGGCGGTTCTGAAACTGTTCCTCACTGGTTCACACATGTGGTGGAAACTGTCCCGCCTTGCCAAGTGCGGCGGAGCCCAGAAATTGCAATTAACCCATTTCCAGTGTTTTTAGAGAGGATCTGAAAGGGGTCCTGACCAGTGGCCTTGACCACTCTTGGGTACCTGAAAAGCTCCACGTCTGTACGAGTTGTCCCTGCTCACAGGTGGTGGAGCTTTTCCTTTTTCTTCAGCTTAACAAAGCCCTGTAGTAATCCCAGGTTAGGCAAACCCATTAACATGCAGGAAAAGGAGCCAAAAGGGATTGCGCAAAGTGAGATCCAGAAAGTGGTTCATGGGGAGATCTTGGGGAACATTATTTTGATGACTCTTTCTAACAGCCTGGATGGTGCCCTTGCTGATCACATCTAGCAGATGGTTGTTCACTACAAATGTACTGCAGACAGGTTTGGGTCAGACCCAGCAGCGCTCCGTTTTTTATTTATTATTTTTATTCATTTTAGAAGGAAAAACCCTCTGATGTCTTTGACTTCTAGCTGTGTAAACAAACCCACAGATACTTAAGCAAGTTAGTGGTCGACAAGTATTCCCTAATGCTTTCTGTAGGATCTGGGTGTGAGACCTGTTGTCTTGGCCCGAGGACAGCTCGAACCACTGTGCATTTGGTTTTCCCCTTACCTGGGTTTCGCTCTGCAAGTGGGAGGAGGGTTTCCTGCACCTTGTGGTTTGGGATTTACTCTGAGCATGGGTTTCAGGGAATTTGGGGCTTGGTTTTGTGGGAACGTAATGCTCCTCTCGGTGATGGGCTTAACAGAAAAGATGGATGGGGAAACTGAGGCAAAGGGAAGCAGGGTGCCTTGCCCAAGGTAACACTGTGGCTGGGAAACACCCTTCTAGGCTTGAGGCAGTGCTGTATTTCCCTGAAAAACTTACAAAACCTTGACGTTATGGATGTGCCACAATTTCCAGGTGTTCCCTCCACACCATGTGTCCTAACCCATGGTTTTGAGCAGATCTGCTCCATGCCTGGTGCAAAAATCCAGCCAAGCTGTGCAGACACAGGAATCCTGCACAAGAGGGTTCACAGATAATTTAAAATAGAGACAGTATTTAAAACCCAGATTTCACGTGGCTTTATTGTGATTGAAGGTGAACGGGCTCTGATGGGAGTTCATCGGCTCTTGTGGATGGGCTGGTCCTTGCATGGATGGGTCGAGGATGGGTATCCCACAGCTGCTCAGAGCTCATGGTTGTTGCACTAGTCCGTACAAACACTCCAGGAAAGCTGTCACATCCGCCCTGTAAATACAGAGAGGAGTGAGCCCAGGAAGGCTCCACAGGCAGAAAAGTGGTGGGGATGGAGTGTGGCTGGGCCGGGCAGGTAGGAGAAGCCCTGCGGATACTCGATCCCGCCGTGTTTGTTTGCACAGCTCGGGGCTGCTCTGCCCGGGGCGCTGGGAAGAGCACCGGGCCCTCCCCGGAGAAAAGTGCCAGATTGGTTTTCATGGCCTTTTGCAGAGGGATTGCTCCAGGGGTCTGTTCCTGTAAGTTAATATTTGCAACGCACAGGGCTTAACTGGAACCAGGCTGCGCAGACATCTGATAACCATAACAGAGGAGATGCTTTTTCCCCGCAAGACCGGCTTGGAAAAACAAATCCCAATGCTATTCCCTTTGGAAAGATAGCGATATGGAAAGAAAAGCATTAGGAATGGTGATGCGTGGTTTGCAAGGAGTTTTCTGGTCGAGTCTTTTTGGGTGGGTTTTTTTTGTGAGCTGCTTGCATTTGCCTGTATTGCTGATGGGTTTGGTTGTGGTGTCCCCTTCTTTGCAGCCGGGTTGCCCTTCCTCATCATCGAGACGAGCACAATCCAGCCCTACCAGAGGGGCTTCTACTGCGACGACGACAGCATCAGGTACCCGCAGAAGAATGTGGAGACCATCAACGACGCGGTGCTGTGTGCTGCGGGCATCCTCATCGCCATCCTCGCGGTGAGTCCCACCTCCAGAACCTCCTCCTCCTCCTCCTCTGTCCCGGGAGGGGTTTTTTTTGGCACCTCTTTGTTTTGCTAATGCGGCCCCCGCTATCTACCCGGGCGCGCATCTCCCCTGCGATTGTTTGACTTTTGTAAGCGCCGAGTAGCAAACATTTACAAATGAAAGCTTGTACTGAGAGGAATGAGATTACTCTTGAAGCCTGTAAACAGGCCCAAAGCTGTTTGGGCAAGCCTGTGAGCTTCACAAGAACTTCTTCACCCTCCAGTAGGAGTTCAGGGTAGAGGCGAAAACACTGGAGTGTCAGTAAGGACTTGGCATGGTTTGTCCCTATTCAAATAACTCTTGGTATTTGCCTATTTTATAAGGTTTAAAAAACAAAGAGAGGATACATCTTTCCAGCTAACCAGTGCCTGGAAAATTTAACAGGTTAGTATTAGGTTTTTAAGAGATTGCGTATTACAGCCATTTTTAAAAGACAATTAAAACCTTCCATGGGCAGCATATTCCCAGAGTCCTTGCTGTAAAAAGTAGTTAATGCCCCACCTTCCCAATGCCTCTTCATTTTCCTTTTCCTGCCAGATTTGCTAGAGCTGTGCTAGTAAGTGATTGCACAGCAAGAGCTTTATAGATCAGCCAAAAAGCTGAACTCAGCCCTTGAGTGGAGCCTCCTTCTGCCAGCATGTGCCTGGTGCTGGGGCAGAAGACCAGAGCTGTCTCCTGGTTGTTGCTTAAACACTTCCAGCTAAGATGAAATTCCCCTATGAAAAGTACCTATATTTTCTTTCTCACCTGCTGCCAGAAGAGCTCAGGTGCTTTCCCAGATATGCTGCCTTCCTCTTGGTCCTTCAGCTGGGAGGGATGGAGATGGAAAGGTCAGGAGCACTGGTTCCCCTTTCATTTTTCCTCATGGGAGCGACGTCATGGGCAATAGATATTTTAGGATGGCACGGTGCCTGCTTTGGTAATACTCCACCCTCTGCCTTGCTGCTCTGTGATGTGGATACCTCCATCATTTCCTCATCTCTCCATCATTCCCTGACCACAAACACTCATTCAGCAGAGTAGGTCCCCAAAACCGCCTTGTCCCTCTGCCCCATCCCTCCCCAAAACAAGCCCACAGGAGCCAGACCCCCAATTCTATAAACACAGCAGAATTTTACCCTGCAGGTGAATGACCCCCGAGTGTGGAAAAGCCATAAAAATGAAATGAAAAAGCCTCTCATTTTCGCATTACTGCCCGAGCTATCGGCACGCCAGCTCCATGCGGAGTGTGCTTCTGATCCCTAATGAGGCAGTGGCAAATACAGGAGTTGGAACAGAAACTGGAAACATAACCAGCTGCCTATGTGATCCATCAGCTCTCTACCACGAAATAGCAGGTCAATTAAAAGAGAAAGAAAATCCCCAAAGAAATGGATGTTTCTGCCCTGGTTTCGCTGTGCCCACAACAAATGTAACTTAATAAGGTAAATTCAAAAGCTCAGTTATTTGCCGTTGAGTGACACAAACGGCTAACGAGGAACTGAAGCAACAGATTTCTTTGCCATGGCAGCCTGCACGGAAAATTCAAGTCAGCCTGACCTCTTTTTTCAGATGTAACCCAGATACCAGAATTACTGTAGCATAATAGGAATTCCTTCCAAATCCACAAAGCACTGACTCCGCTGCTTTCGCTCGCATCGTTCGCCTCGGGAAGGCAGGACAGTGGTTGTGAGGACTTCCAGGGAGCTGGAGTTTGGGATGAAGCAGCCAACATTTCACGCCCTCGCTTTATGTGGCGTCACAGGCAGCCTGGCCCGGGGTAGAGAGGTCCAGGTCATGTTTTAAGTGGCTTGGGGACACCCAGAGAGCTTGTTAAGTAAACGGCAGAGGAGAGACCTTTGCTTCCATGGGGATGGGAGAGGATATGCATTTGGTTTTAATATCTGTGTGTTTACTGACTTCGGGCAAATTTCCGTGCAGATGACGCTGGAGAGGCTCGTGCCCCTGGGCTGTGCCCTCTCACATCTCTCCTGGCTGCTCTTCCTGCTGGAAGGGGGTTCATTTGATGTTGGTGGTCCCTTGGACGGCCAGGGGAAGGTGACACTCCTCTTCTTGAGCCTCATGTGGGTACCACTGCTGTGGTCCCACGTCTCCACACCTGATAGGTCTTGAAAGCCTATAGAAAATTCCTAATAAAATTCATTTCCAAGGTGATCTAAGTTACACAGCTGGATTAGCTGGTGGTTTCACAGTTGAAGGTGACACGCTGCAATGTGATTAGCACAGAGAACCTTACACCAAAGACAAGTGGGCTAGAAAAGCTCTAAGAGTAATTACAGGCTAATTGGATTGCTGGTGATACCTTAAAATAACAATAAAATGGGCATGACAACCAAAAGTCTGCAAGAAGCATTCCCAGACAGAAAAGTTTGATACTGGCTTCTCTCTAGTGACCATCTTTTTTAGATATGTGCACCAGTCCCTGGGAATTGTGCCCATCACCTGGGAATGGCACGTGTCCCGTGTGGATGGCTCGCCAGGAGTGCAAGGCATGAGAAGAGCTTAATATCTTTAGAACTTGTTTTCTTTTCAGGATGTCCTTCCAGTCTGTGCACATCTGTGCTGCATTAGTTTTCCACCATCCCACTTTATCTGGGACAGCACTGCCAAAAAAACAAGTTTACCCGATTTTTAGCTTCTCATTAAGTTGATCCATGGCTTTCACTAACTGGGGAGGATTCCTGGGTACCCAGCAGCACGTTAGTGAGGGAATGAAGGCTCCAATTTACAATCTGCTACATGTGTGCAATTACCCAGACCACCAACAGTGAGAGAAAAATATTAATCCCCAGACTTTTGTTGGTCCCTGTTTAAAATGGTCACATGCCTTTCCCAGGCCAAGAGCCTCAGGTTTGTGAGGATCCATTTGTGAGTTTGGAGTAATGGCATATCTGCCACTATCAGATATCATCCTTAATTTGCCTGGTCTTCCCTCTGTGAAAGCCTTGAGTTTTGAGCCTCAGAGCTCTCTTCTCGTGAATTTAGGATTTTTGGAGTGGACCTGCCATCATGCAGGAGCCTCTGTGTCCATCCAGGACAACCTCCCTCTGCAGGCCTCATGCCACTACGTCTCCTGGCTGCCAGCTTTTGCTGGAAAGTGGTCCAAAATGGAGATAAACCATGGTCTGTGGAGATTGTGAGGATTTAAATGATGCTGGAGCCTGTTAGCTGCAGCTCCCTAAGCAGCTCTTGGTCACTACCAGATTTCCAAGGGTAAATCTCGGCTGTGACACGGAAACCCCAAATGATGGTGCAGCCACTCAGAGCATTTCTGTGCATGGTAGCAGAGCCTGCTCTGGCTTGGCATTTATGTTTTGTTATTACAGTTGTATCTCTCTTTGATAAAGCCTGCTTAGCTGCAATTTCAGCTGCCTTAGGTCAACCTCTGTTTTTTCAAGCCCTGGTACGAGTGAGTTCAAACAATGATACAGCTTCATCTCCTCTTAGTCTAATTGCCATACTTTTCCAGTTTATTAGTTTCCAAAGGTTGTGCCAAGCTTTTAAAAAAGGTAGGCAGGGGAGCCTCGTCTCCTGCTTACGGCTGGCAGGCTGCCACGCCGGGAGGAATATTGCTGGCTGCTCCAGAAAGGGATTAACATGAAGGCATTTTTCCTGACAGTTAATTTTACATATCACAGTCCCCGTGACTAGAGAGAGGCAGGGACAAGGGGGCATCCAGAAAAAAAAAAACCCTGCCTCGATTTATGGCTCAGGTATAAAAACATTTAGAGTAATGAATGAAATCCTAAAGCTGTAAATCTGGAGCTTAAAACTTAGGTGTGTAGCGTGACGGAGAACAATTTAAGCCTTTGGCTCTTTGGGAGAGGTGAGACATTTGGACTTCATTTCACAGCCTGATTTTCATTAACCTGCCTTTTAAGAGTTGTGAATGTGAGAAGTTGGGTCCTCTGCTCCCTGACAGTGATTTATGGTGATATTGTCAAACCTCAGCACCCGTGACACAAGAAAAACATAATTTGCTGCCACGCAATGGCAAGACTCCTTGCAATGCCCTGAAACAGCTGGCCTGTATGGAGGCCACGAGAGGTCTGAATTGGGTCTGGTGACAGCAAATTTTGGGCCAGAATCTGAAAAATCTGGGGCTTTGTGTTTCTTCCCCTGTTGTGTTAATGATTTTAAGAGAGGAAGATAAGCAGGTTGTGCATTTATTTTCCTCCAGAATCAGTTTGATAAGAGGGGCAGTGGGTCTGGCCTTTCCTTCCCAACACACACTAAATTTTTGTCTGGTTTATGTCAATTTTCTCCCCCACACTGCGCTGGGGTGCTGTTTCACTTTCGTAAAGATATGCCAACGCGCTAACCCAAAAATCTACCCTTTTTTTTGTTGTTTTCGTTCATTGGATTTCTCCATAAACAACATTCCGAGCATCGGGAGGGAAGGGGAGGAGGATGGAGAGACGCTGGGCTATGGGTTTTCCCTCCTCGCTACAGAAGCAGATTCCTGGCTGGAGCTCTCGGAGCTGCCCCAGCCACGCTCTTCCCCCCATCCCTGCTTTCGCACCGCGTTTTTCCTGCTTCCCTGACCTCTCCGCCGTGCTTCCCCTCGCAGATCATAACGGGAGAGCTGTACCGCATCCACTACCTGAAGGAGAAATCCCGCTCCTTCATCCAGAACCCCTACGTGGCAGCGCTCTACAAGCAAGTGGGCTGCTTCGTCTTCGGCTGCGCCATCAGCCAGTCCTTCACAGACATTGCCAAGGTGTCCGTCGGGCGCTTGCGGCCGCATTTCCTGGCGGTTTGCGACTTGGATTTCTCCACCATCAACTGCGCCAAGGGGGTTTACATCCAGAACTACACCTGCAGGGGAAGCGACAGCAGGGTGCAGGAGGCCAGGTGAGGGCCCGTGGCACCGGAGGGGGTTGCTGCCGCTGGATGGGTCTCGGGTTTCTCCGTCGGCAGCAGGTGATTCAAATCTGAAACTGGGAGTAGGGTTACATGGGATATCAGGAAGAAGTTCTTCCCTGTGAGGGTGGCGATGCGCTGGAACGGATTGCCCAGAGAAGCTGTGGCTGCCCCATCCTTGGAAGCGTTCAAGGCCAGGTTGGATGTGGCTTTAAACAACCTGGTCTAGTGAAAGGTGTCCCCCCCCATAGCAGGGGGATGGAAGAAGATGGTCTTTGATGTGCCTTCCAGCACAAACCATTCCAGGATTCTATGACATGCTGATTGTCTGCAAAGGCTGTAAATCCATTTTCCAGTGACCAGCAGTTTCCCTTGGGAAGTGTGGCACTCAGCTGAATCACATTTCTTTTCCCTTCTCTGTACTCCTACGCTATTGTTTCCCGAAGCCACTGCTCCGTGTGGGAATTCACCCCCGGAGCTGAGCTCGTGGTGAGCAGCCTGAGCTGTCCTGTGTGGCAGAGCAGAGCTTCTCCTCCAGAAAGGCTCCATTACACAGCCAGTGCCTCCCCTTGGAGCTCTCCATCAAATCCATCAGACGCCCAATTTTGACTTTTCCGAGGCCACATTTTTCCTCATGCTGCAATGAAGTGACCAGAGAAGTTGCTCACTTCTTATTTCTTTATGGTTTCCCGGTTATTTGAGGCGAGATGATGAGTTATTGGGTTATCCTGGAAAAAACTGCTGTCCCAGGAGTAGACCAGGAAGGGACAAACAATGCGAGCATCCTGTCCATCCGTTTGCTTTCTGCCTCACGAGCAAGCAGGGCGGATAACAGGGTGTTTTATAACCCAAGGAATTGGGGGTTGTGGGTCTGTCTGGTCTGGCACTCTCAGATGCCACAGGCAAGTCACCATATTATAGGTAAAATTATAATATTGAGGATTATAATGGCTGGTTCTGAGCAAACGCTTTGTTTTGCAGGAAATCCTTTTTCTCCGGGCACGCGTCCTTCTCCCTGTACACCATGCTGTATTTGGTGGTAAGTGACCTCACTGAGCTGATTGATCCCTTGTCCCCCTTTCCCCTGTCCCACATTCCATAGCAGTAATGGCAGGATGAGCGCTGGAGATGGAAAGTTGGCATAAAAAAAAGAGTCTGAGCTGGTGGTGAGAAGATCCGCCCTCAGCCGCTGTGGTGTTATTCAGGATGGAGACTCCTGGGGTGATAGCTGAGCTGTGCAGCTTTGGGATGTAGCCAGGGTTGCAATGAAATCCAGATCCTACTAAATTTGTGGATGACCCGTGCAATTTTGTTCACCCCACGTTGCGGTTTGCACCGAGGAGGGTTCGGGGCGAGCCAGGATGTCCCGTGGATGGCGGGGAAGAAGCGCTGTGCTGGCTGTGTCAGGAGGTGATGCCTGGCTCTTGACATGTGCCAGCGGAGCAGGTGGAGCAGCCTCTGCCCGCCTGGTTCCGGAGAGGAGAGCTGGGACTTGTTTTTCTTTGTCAGTGAGGAATGGCTCTGCCCTTCCTGCAGCGGGGCTGGGGCCGGGGCGGCTGCCAAGGTGCTTCCTGCTGGGACTGCGGGAGGCAGCACTGCCCCCATGGGCTGGACACACACACGGCCTTCTGGGAGGGGCTGGAGAGGGATTTGTGCCCATTTTTAAAAATTATTTATTTTGCAAAAAAAGTCGGCTAGGAAAAGTTTTGTGTCCCTTTTAAGATCTGTGCTCCTCCTCCATCCCCGGTAATCTCAGACTAGCAAGCAGAGGAATGGCACTGCACTGATAAAAACATGAAACATGAGCTTTTATCTATGAGCAGTGCTTCCCCCATCCCTTACCCTCTGGGAAGATAAGTGAACACTGCTCCCTCCTGCCTTTTCAGCCTTGGATCCCCCTCCCTGTGAGCAAGTTCTGTAACTGAATCACTGAGCTTTCCAGGCAGTTGTGAGTGGCGTATTAAATTCTTTCTTTGTTTTCCCTCTTATTTTGTTCTTGGAATACTTCTGGATTTCTTCAGTAGACATTTTGGCCATTTCCTCCCAGCCTCGTTACAATGAAGAGCTGCCTTGGTGATGCTTCACAGGAGGCTCAGCCCATCATAAAACTTTCTGAGCTGGGTTTGGAAACCATCGCTCACACGGGCAGTTATTTATTTCTGGGGAGGTCTGTGGGCAGTCAGATAAGTCAGCCCTGAGACGAGCCCGGTGTCTGGGAACAGCAAGGACTGCCAGTCCCTATTAAGCTGGTGATGGTTTCTCTACCAGAGCTTGACCCACTTTCTGCAGGGTGCTGGACAAACCTTGATGCTTTGCCAGGTTTTTTTTTTCCATGTGTTTTTCTGAAAATCCAGCACTTGTGCAGCAGGTGGGAAGCAAATGGGAACACAATGCCTGGGGGGCTGGTGACAGGGTGACAGAGACCCCAAAACTGCAGAGTGGCTTCCACATTCCCACATGGATGCATGGAAAACCTGCATGGATCATTTTCTAGTGCTGCTTTGCACCAATGCCTGCTGCCTGATATCCTTTTTAACTTTGCAACAGGCTGTAGAAGTGGTGTTTAGCTCCTGTGTGATGCTTTGGAACACAGAAGTGCCTCTGGTGTCTCTTTGCTGCCCTTCCCTGTCCCCATATAGGAGCACTTGAGCTGTCAGCACTCACCAACCTCTGCTCCACATCTCCTGATCCAGCCTGCTCCACTTATCTCTCTCCATGGAGGGGGAAATCCCTTTAAAATGATTTTATTTTTCATTTTAAACTTGTCCCGAAACTGTGATAAGGCTGGTAGCAGGCCCTGTCTGACCAGCTCTCCAATTACCTTGTGCCTTAAGAGGTCAGGAAAAATTACATCAAGTGTTTGGTGATAAATTGAAAGGAGAAAAAGGCAACTTGAGACAAGACAGGTGAGGAAATTATGATCTTAAGGTTCTGTTCCACCTAAATGATTCTGTGATTCCAGCTTGTTAGAGCACCCTGGTCTCCATCACTCCAGCTCCCTGGTCACTGCCAGAGCCTGAAAGAGAAGTCTCATAGCAAAAGGGAGGCAGAAAATCTGACACATTGGAGAGGCTGATAATATTGAAAAATAATTAGGAAAAAAGAAAAAAGAAGTTATAATAAGCCAGAGGGATTTTATTTCATGCAAGATAAACCCTGCTATCTTGCCCACCTCATTGAATGAGCTGGGGTTTTGAAAGCCTGGTTAGAAATGTGGCATCCACCATGGCAGTGCCTGCAGGAGCTGGGTTTGATGGATTTCATCAGGGAATCATCTCAGTGGAGATGCAAAAGTGGATGCTTCCCTGCATCATCAAAGTGGATGCTTTCCATCAGCAAAGTGGATGCTTCCCTGTTCCTGGGAAGTGAGGGCTGTGCCGCTGCAGGCTGCTGCCCACGCTTTGGATGCCAGGAGTGTGCCAGGAGCTTCTGCAGAGTGGGGGTGTTTGTGGGGCTGAGCATGTCGGGCAGAGGTTTGGCAGACCAGTCCTGTCCCTGATTGAGTGTGTTCCTGATTGAACAATACTTCATATTTCCAGGATAAGTCACTTCCCGCCTTTCCTGGCGTTCCCTGGCTTCACTCTCGGAGCCCATTCTGAATTAAAATGTTTTCAAGTTTTCCTCACCTGATGGAGTCGAGTGCCAGAAAATTCCAGTCAGTCTATTAAAAGATCCATGGATTCCCACGCATCTCCCACAGGGCTTCTCCTGCACCGTGGGGCTGGATTTGTCCAGGTATTTGGTGGGCAGTGGAGGAGTGATCACGGCTTCCCCATTTCCCAGCACAGAGGCAGAGCCCTGTGCTATCCATGGGCTCCTGGTAGGAAAGCACTGATAGGTGCCAAACCCTCGAGGGCTTTGAGGGAAAAGTCCCAGGGAAAGGCACTTGCAACACAGTAAAATCCCCTGGGATTTGGCTCTAAATGCTGAGACTTCAGGGCTGAGTTTCTCGCAGCCTTCTTGTCACCAGGGGTACTCAATTAACATCAGGCCTTTGTATAAAAAATTTAAAGGGGGAAATTACTCTTGGGTAATCCTCTTTGTCTTAATTTTCCTTGCTTTGTTAGTCCTTGGCTGAGCAAGCTGTAATACATATTTTTAGCAGGCTGAGGAAAGGGGAGGTGTGGAACAGCTTATTCCAAGCAGCCCTCTGGAGCTGACCCACACCTCTTGGTTTTGTTTCTCTGGATGTGGGGGAGTCTTTGTAGAGAGCAGTGGATGCTCTCCACCCCTCGTGCATGTGAGACCGTGGTGCTGGGGTTTTTTGCAGCATGAAGTTGCCTGAAATCACACAAAGGGTGCTGAAAAGCTAAATTTAAATATCAGGAAAACTGAATTAATATCCCTCAGCAACTGATTCTGGATAAAATGCAAGTAACCCTTCTGTATTTAATGTGTGTTGGTGTGTAAGGCTGAAGATTACAGGTCAGAAGGGGTTGTGGTGTGTTCTACTCATTTAAATGAAAAATTAGAGATGCTGCTGCTTTTGTGTGTCAGAGGGAGTGTGAGGCTTCCTCCTGGGGCTTCTTGCTGAAGGGTGGAGAACGCCCCAGCACCCTGGTGCTGCTGGCAGTGATGTGCCCTGTGGTGGTTGTGGACTTGGAGTTGAGTTTAGTGGTGCCCTAAGTAAGTGAATAAACTGGAATTACACCAGAGGCCAAGGCCGAGGTGTGCCCTGCGTTGCTGAGCTGATGGGGATGTTTCCGATGGGGTGGGAGGGTGCTGTGCACTGAGCAATGGCAGGGAAGAGGCAAACAGCACATGACTTTGGTGCTGAGAGGTCTTTGCACATCTTCTGTCCTTCTCTTCTGGCCAGCTTAGTGCTAAAAGCCAAATTCTGCACTCTCAAGTTGGCTCTGTCCAGCCAGGGCAGCGCGTTACACTGGGATGAGTTTGGGATGGAGAGCTTTTGGCCCTGTGCCACTTTGGGTACCACTCCTTCTGCAGATGTGGCTGGAGAAGGAGGTCACTTCAGGTCAGACAGCCAGAAACAAGCCCAGCTGTTTCCCAGAAGGAAGCTTTAGGTGTGACTAAGGGCCGTGGTCGATGGAGTCCAGCCCTGCGGTGGGGAGAGTGCGAATGGGACGGGATTTCGGGATAGCAGAAAGCCCCGGGAGGCTGGAGGTGATGCTTTTAGGCTGTGTCCCCTGCCAGCTCCTCTTTGGCTTGCTCAGGGGTTGTGTGTGGCTGTGGGATGTCCCCACCAGCACTGTGGAAGTCCCCTGGCACAGGGAGAGTGATGAGATGTCCCTCAAGCCATCTGCTCTGTGGTTACTCAGCCTCTGCCAGGAGACAGTGCATGGGAACTCCAAACAACTCCCACTCCGTGTGATCCCATTTCATCCACCCTTGCTCCTCTTGGTGCTCCTGGTTTTCACTGCCCTGTGATGATCTGAGGTGGAAATAACCCCGGTTGTGGTCTTGCTCTTCCACCCCCTCCCAGGACGGGCTCCATTCCAGCTCCACATTCCCATCCAAATCTGTCAGTCTGTAGCAGGCAGCATTTCAGTTTCGCTCCCAGGAGCGAAAAAAAAAACCCCGAAACAACAAAAACACCTTCACAAGCAGATTTTCAGATAAATTTCCAGGAACTTCCCATATCTTGGTAATAGCACTAATTCCTGCTGTAGGGAAATTCTGATCCTTTCAGATCCCTAAACTCTGCTGTCACTTTTTAACCTTCTCTTATTCATTGGGGTTTTTTCATACTGAGGGCAAAGTTTGGAGCACCCTGTGTCCTACCTTGAAATTATTTGGGAGATCCTCACCCCAGGAGTGCCTGCTTTATTGTGTCTTCAAACTTGCTATTTACTTTCATGGCTAATTTTTAATTGATACTTTGCATCCTCACCTCCAAATGACCTGTTTAGTCCAGGCTTGTGGGATGGAATGATTTGAGGAGATGTCCAGACTGTGCAAAAGTGGCAAATGTGAGATTATCCAGCAGCAAATTTCCTTCTTAAGGGGTTTGATGTGACAAAGGCACAAGACTAAAATAAGGCATCAGGTTTCAAGTCTTCCTGGTAGAACTAAGAGTGATGGTTTATGATACATAATATTTGGAGTTAATTTTGCTCTGCAGCAGCAGCACGCTGGAACCTGAGTTCTGCACTGTCACCTGGGCTGAGTTGAGGCTCTTGAACATGAAAATAGAATCATGGAATGGTTTGGGTTGGAAGGGACCTTAAAGGTCACCCAGTTCCACTCCCCTGCCATGGGCAGGGACACCTCCCACTAGCCAAGTCTGCTCAGAGCTCCATCCAGCCTGGCCTTGGACACTTCCAGGGATGGGGCAGCCACAGCTGTACCCTGCCTGCACAGTTGTCCTCCAGGGCAGATCCCTGGGTGCACAAAGACCATGGCAATGAAAGTTATCACCACAAACTGGAGAGACAGCCCAGTGGTCCATGTGCTGGGCTGCTCCAGCGTGGGTTTGCTGTGGGAGCTGGGACTCACCCCGCAGCTTGGCGTGCACGAGTTTCCACGGTGTGGGGTGTGGGATGTGCTCCATGGGGACGTGGCTCCTTTCCCAGGCTGGGGCTGCTTTGCAGATCTATTCCCCGGAATCACAATGTGCATTAGCCAGCACCGAGCTGCTTTGGTGCTGTTCTCTTCCATGTTAATTGGCTAACAATTTGGATAATTTGGAGCATCTGCTCTGTTCAAATGACGCAATGTTTCCTTTCTTCTGAAGAGCCCAGTGTGTGTTCTTTCCAAAAAGGAGAAAATACAATGTTTATGCAACAGCCAAACATACTAAATTGGCCAAAATGATGCTTCCTCCTTATCAGCTTCCCAATTAGCTCTGCTTTTATAGGTAAAAGCTGTCATTAAGTTATTTGTGGTTTCAGGGAACCCAGTGAGAGCTTCACTCCCTTTCTTATCAAGGCGGTGCAAACTGCTCTGGGTGTGTAAAAGGGATCATAAATGGGCATCAAACCCCTTTCCAGCCCTCTGATGTAGCAGAGCCCCTGGAAGCTGGGTCTGGGTGTGACTCCAGATATTCCTTTGGGAAGAGGCAGAGCAGAGCTGCTGGGCTGAGCCCACAGGCAGAGGGTCTGAGCTGCGGGAGCTGAGCAGAACTCGCCACACACTTCTACATTCTTTGAGCCCCTCTGCTTCCCAAGCCTGGAGGCTGCTGTGGCGTCCCTCCCTTCCCACAGCCTTCCTCCCTGCGCTCATCCATGGGCAGGAGTTGCTGTTTTCCTGCCCTCTCTTCCCGCCCAGCTTCCCGGTTCCCACAGGAACCGGCCGTGCCCGGCAACCGGAACGGAAAGGGGCCGAGATAGTCACGGCAGGGGCACAATGTCTGCTTGACATCACAGCAACGTCCTCTTTTTGGGTTGAGCCAGGGCTTTGCTGGTCATTTCCACCCAGGGAGGGAATTCCCAGCCCATGCAGTGGGGCAGCTGCTCCCTGCTTCCCTGCAAACCCCCGGGACTCGGGCTGGGAAACGTGGTGGCAGTGTTAGAGGGTGGCCTTGGGCACATTGTCAGTGGTTGTGGCCATGTCTGGGAATTCTTGGGATGTCTCTGGAGGTTTAGGTTGCTGCATTGACTCTTCTTTTTCCTCTGCTGTGGGTCCTACCTACCCCAGATTTGGGACTATGTTTTTGGTACGCACTAAATAACCCTGGGGAGGAATTCCTTTACTTGGATGGGAGGTTGTGTGGAGGCTGAAGCGGAGCTGGGATGCAGGGGGCCCCAATCCCCTGGTCCTGGCTCACTGAGGATGGGCTGTGCCCATTCACCTCTGCCTGCATCCCCTCCATGGGTTAAAAATCCCTCCAGCCCCACTCCATGATGGAGACCACACATGTGCAAGGAGCATCCTTCCTCTGTGACAACTCCCCCGTCCCTGAGCCACAGGGGTGCCCCACGGCCACCCCCTCAGAGCAGTCGCTGCTGCTTGTGCACATTTTGGGCAGATTTGGGCAAATTCACACGACCATTCATTTTTTGTTTCCCTCTCTTCCCACAGTTTTATCTGCAGGCCAGATTCACGTGGAAGGGAGCCCGCCTGCTCCGCCCCCTGCTGCAGTTCACCCTCATCATGATGGCCTTCTACACCGGGCTGTCCCGCGTGTCAGACCACAAGCACCACCCCACCGACGTGCTGGCAGGCTTTGCACAGGGGGCCCTGGTGGCTTACTGCGTGGTGAGTGTGGGAAACCGGGCGGGAATGGCACTGGGAATGCTGGGAGGGTCCTGCGGGAATAGCAATGCCATCACAACCCCTGGTAATTCAGCTCAGGTGATTGCCTGTTACAGCTGGGGGTGTGGTGGGAGGCACTGTGCTCCAGAGGCTTGGTCCAGGCAGCTCAGGGCACTGGAAGGATGTTCAGTCAAGGGTATTTCCCTCTCCAGCAGCAGGTCAGGCAGCTGCCACAGACAGACACAAAGGAGCTGGGGGCTGTGGTGGTCTCTGTGTCCGTGTAAACTCCTGAAATCAAGATTTTAACAGCTCCACCACTTTTTGTGGTGTTTTATTTATTTATTTTTATTTAACTGTTCTAAAAGTGAAGCAGCCTTGGGGACAAGGAGTTAAGTTCACCAATGTCACATTTTGCAAGAAGAGAAAATAGGTTATTTATGTCCTTCCCACTCATTGATAGTGTTCCAAAGCCAAAACAAAACCGTCATTGTTGGGAAGTTTTTATGGAGTTTCATTAACTCCGTGAGCAGCAGCTGTTGGGTTTTGCCATTGCCTGGTGCCAACGTCCCATGGCAGATCCAGAGGGGGAAGTGAGAGAAGTGCGTGTGTCTTTATGCTGGAAGAGTGGGATAACAGCCATATATAAGGGGAGTGGGGACCAGGCAATCCATCCCTGGATCCCAGCAGCCATTCCAGACAGACAATAGCCCTCCGGATGCTTGGGGTGGGTGTCCGGGTGCTTCCTGGCTGGACAAGCAGCAGGCCTGGCTGTCCCCTCCCAGCCCTGGGGCAGCTGGGAGCTGTGCTGGGAAGGGGAGGCTGCGGCAGTGCCGGGATGGTTTTCCTGTGTTGAGGCAAACCGACATAGGAAGCAGCTGCCTGGAGTTTCCCAGGCAGGCTCGGGTCTGCCTGCAAGCCCGGGGCAGCCTGTGCTGCTCTCCCAGCCACCTGTGGGAAGGGGCAGTTTTCTCCAAACCCTTTGCAGGAACGGCTCCACGGCTCGGAACCTCTCGGGATGCTGCTTAGGACGCAGGGCAGGGTTTAAACCCGACCCTTGTCCCATTCCATGAGCCTGCAAAGAACCATCTGTGTGGGGTTGTTCTCCAGAACCTGGCTTTGCTGGTGGGAGCCTCTGCCTAGGAGGGCCTGGCAGGCTTTCCTCCATTTTGGGAGGTGGCAGCAAGGGACAGGAGGTGGCAAGAGGAAGAGTCATCCCAGGAAACTCTGGAGTTTGCACTGAATGAGCAGTTTAGCAGCTTTTTGCTGAAATTATTTGCTGGAATGTCCTGGGGGTTCTTGCCCAGCTCTCCTGCACTGGCTGCTCTGAAACAGAGGGAGGGACCTTGAGTCTCATCACCTCCACCCCTGGGTGCTCCAGCCAGCTCTTCCCCCAGCAAAGCCTTCAGGGTCCACTCTGGTGGCAGTCAAGGGCTGTAAAACCACCACAGTTATCAGGCCATGATTTTCAGCAGAAACCAATTGTGGGTTTCATCCCAAAGGCTCCCCGAGCTTAAACCCAGGTCGTGCTGCAGCAGACACGTTTGTCTTTCAGTGCCTGAAATAACAAGCAGAAGACATTAATGTCAAGCACTTCCAGCTGATGAAACATTTGGACTTGGATCCAGGGTGAAACACGATGAGGATTTCTCAAATAGAAGCAGTTTTTATGCGCCTTGTAGGCAGCTTGCTGTGTGTTGTGTGGTTTATGTCTCATCTGAGGGAGATGGAAAAGGGGAGATGTCAGAAGGACATGCTCCCAGTGTGGCTCTGGTTAGCTTAGATGAGTTGTTTTAACCTCTCTGTATATGATTTAAAATTGCTTCAATACAACGAAAAGTTATAGGAATTGTTAAGTGGGAAGATAAGATATTGGCTTAAAATGCTCTCAGTCTTCTCCTGTCAAGTTTTCTTTATGGGTGGAGAGCACCTTCTACAGGAAATGGAGCTAATCCAAGTGAAAAACTTAGCACGTTTATTAGTCCTTTTTTGTGTTAAACAGTTCAAGCGTTAGGAGGATTTAACACACTTTTAACCCCCAAAGATCACGTTTCATGATTCCTATAAATGTTTATATAACCTCCAGCCATGTTAAAGTGAAATACAGTTTAAAGAGAAATGAAACCTCTTAACCAGTCTCTGAATGAAACCCTGAAAATCAGCACAGTAAAAGCTAAAATACCCAGGATGACACTCCACCGTAACTCATTCCTGTCAAAAATAAGGACCAGACCCAAAGAAATCCCCATATGCTTCTTGCACTCAGCAATCTCCTCCCATAAATTGATTTGTCATGGCTATCTTGGTGCAGAAGCTGGACATCTTCTTGATTGAATCCAGCTCTCTGAGGTGGACAAATGAGCGAGATGGCATCAGAAATGCACCAAACCAGCTGAATGGGGGGTTTGCAGTTATTAACAACCCAAAAGAAAACCAGTGCCAGAGCAGTTCAACATGATTTTTACACTGAGATGCTGCAGCAAGAGGCCAGACTCCAGCTTGTGACCCTCAGGAGCATCAGCTGGATCCTGTTATTTACCCAAAGGTACAAATGCTGCCACTTGGATGCCCTGTAAACAACTCCATCAGCTCTGTTATACAGCTAAACAGCCAGACACCAGCACCAAAAAAATAACTGTTTTATAAATCAGCTCCTTCTCTGCTTTTCCACAAAGCAATAAAAGCCAAGCAACAACAGCTCAGCTTCCTGCACCCCTGGCTACAATTGTAGGAGTAAATTGCTGCTTACAGCAGGTTCAGTGTTCATCTTGAGCCTTATCTGCCCTTGCTGATAGGGACTTGCAAAAGTTATTTCCAAGGACAACTTGATCTGCTGCACAGGGCTCTGGGTGGCTAGAAAATGTGGAGATGCAGGTGAAGAAAACCTTTGCTTTCTCCCTGTGTTACCCAGCCTGAAAGTAGTAATCTAAAATAATTCCTTTGAGCACCTTGGAATTATATTTTCCCCCAATTTATCCGGCTGCTTAAACGTTGCATTTGAGTACTGTGGGAGAAAACACTGCTGATTGCTACAGCCACGTGCTGCTCATCCTGGGATTCCAGCTCAGCAAACCCACAGCTTGGTCCGGATTATCGGGGTTTAAGGATTTCTGAGATGAGCCGGCAAATTGGGGCCGGCAGAGGCGGTCGGTGGCAGGACGGAAGTTTGGGGCCGTGGTGCCAGGTGACGAAATGATGAATCCTTGCCACCTCTTGTTCCGTCCAGAGGATCTGTGTGTCTGACCCTTTTCCCTTCTGGCACGGGCTGGGGCTTGGCAAGGGTGAAAGTGCCCCGGTCCTGGAGGACTGATAAGCTCCGTGCGGCGGCTGCCGAAAGAGGATGTGGAAGTTTCCTCCCAGCACTTTGTTCCTTATTGTGTTGCTGCCTTCCGAAATTGCCAGGCACTGGCTTTTTCACATCCGGGAGAGGGCTTACATCACGGGATACTTAGGAAGAAGGAGTCAGGAATAGCTCCTCCTCTCCTTAGCCTTTGGCTTCCACCAGACCCCAGCCCTGTGCCGGTGCCTTGGTGGGGTGTGAGAAGCATCACTCCCCATTGACTCATTGCTGATAGCTTCTGGCACAGCTTTGATTTGAAAGCTTTTAGCTGCCTACCTGATGTCTGGCTGCCTGAATTGTTTCACACCGACTCCATCCCTGAAACCACTCAGGATGAGTCAGGCCAGCCCTTTGGAGACCTTTGTTATTTTGCTGGAGTGCAGGCCGTGGATCTGTTTCCTGGCTTTTCAACCCGTCCAGCAGAGGTTTGGGTGTTGCACTCCGTGATTACGCAGTGAGAAGAAGTTGTTCTCCAGTGTTTTTGCACTGTTTTGTGAGGGCTGAGCCTTCTTCTGTGCTGTGCAGAAAGGTGCTAGCAGGCGCTTGGGATTTCACAGCTGTTATGGGCAGGCATTCAGTGGCACAAAAAGTACTGGTTTTGCAGCTTGAAGATGTGTGTATATTCTGAAAATCAACTTTTCGAACAAAGCAGCACCCACTGTGGCTAAGTTTGCCTTTTCCGCTTGTTCTTTACAGGTGTTTTACGTCTCAGATCTCTTCAAGCCCAAGACAAAGACTTGCCTGCCTCCGCCTCCCATCCGTAAGGAGATCCTTTCACCTGTGGACATCATTGACAGGAATAACCATCACAACATGGTGTAGAACTTCGAGGAATCGGATGGGTGTTGTATTTTAAACTTTTTTTTTTTTTTTTTGCGAAAAAGAAATGACTGCTGACAGCAACTACCTGCTGCTCTCAAATCTCATCAGACAGTAGAATGTAGGGAGAGACTTTCTTGCCCGACCAGTAAAGTCTTACTCTGTGGTCTTTTCAACTTGCGACGTTTGGATGAAAGGGGTGGTGGTGGTCAACTAAGGCAAAGGCGACAGCGAGAAAGGAAAAAAAAAACCCACACAACACAAAAGCCGAGCAAACAAAGAGAGGTGCCGGAGTTCTGGATGTGCAATTGGTTTGAGTGTTCATGTTGTAGTGAACGCCAAATTGTTCATAGCCCGGTGAACACTGAGGGATTTTTGGAAAGCTGGCCATCCTAGGTTTTTTCTCACCACGAAGATTTCTGATGCCTGCGAGAAAAAAAACCCAACTCACGACTAAATTGTATAGCACTATGTCCGAGCAACAGCACTGAGTCAAGATCTGGGATTGGTTTGTAAGAGTTGCTTTTTCCTCTTTTTGATCCTAGTTTATTTTTGCCTCCTCTATGCCATACTGTGACTTAATTCAGAAGAAGCTTGCCCAGTCCAAGATCTCCGAAGGGTCTCTGTTCTCTCTGCTCACACCACACGCCTTTAACGAGCGGCCCCGAGACGCGCAGCGAGGCCGGAGAGCTCCTTCCTCCGCGCGGAGAAGCCGCATTTCCTCCTCTCCGCTCGCTCCCTGGCGAGGGCTCGTCCCACCCGAGCCCTCGCACGTGGCCCTTCACGGAAAGAGCATCCTCCACGTCCCGGCCGTCCCCTTTCCCCAGAGATCCCCAGCAGGTTTTCCGTGCGCGCGCCCGCGGGGAGCGGCGGCGCCGCCGAAGACTCGTTCGCACTACGACCCCGGGGCTGAGTCCCGGGGAAACTTTTATTCTGCAGTTTTGGGACGGGCTGCTGGGCGGCACGTCCCGGCCTGGGTGTCAGTCGGTTTGTGCAT
>VZRJ01008303.1:1043174-1196873 GCA_013397565.1 Ptilonorhynchus violaceus
GGCGCGTTCGCAAAGGGATCCCCCCGCAGAACACGCAGAACGGCCATTTGCACATCCTCCTCACAGAATCCGTCCTATCATTTCAACTTATAGCAAGCTATGATTTTTTTTTTTATATTATAAATATTATATAAATAATGTATAAAACCTTAAAAATTAACTATGTAAAATATTATTTCTGAAACAATTTTAGATATATCCACTATGACTATAAACTGTGTCCTGACCTGTGTTATTTACATTTTGCTGCTTAAAAAAGCATTGAATTAATTTTTTTATAGTCGACTAAAATATTGTAGTTCTGTGGTAGTAATATTTTAATGAAAATAACTACAATTAGAGACATTTGTATAAAAAAAACATATTAAATTGTCTGTATTTTTGTAATGTTCCATTTTGTAAAGAGAAGAATATTCAAAGACTTTTGTAGAATACAAAATTGAAGTTTGTATCTGCGAAATTATTGCTGTATAAATGTGCTTTTTAAATAAAAGCTCATAACACAACTAAACATCCTGGTGCAAGTTGCATTCTGCCTTTGGATTGCCCTTTCCTTGTCAGAGAAATAGGGTCCTTGCCCGGGGTGTGATGTGGATGTTGGGTGACACTTTGGGATGTGATGGTACAGGAAGGCAGCTGGATAAAACGGGCCAGGTGCCACTTTTGATGGGAGTACGAGAAGCTCCCACCAGCTCCTGGCTGGGGACACTCCTGGGTTTGCATTGATCTTCTCTTTGCTATGCCCAGTCTTTGAGAAAATCCCATTTTCTTGAGGGCATCCCTTTTTCTTTAGCAATGTTATAAGCTTTAAAGAAATATTTCTGAAACAAGATAAGGTCTGAAGGGACACAGCCCAGCTGCTGCATGTCCTGGACAGCCCCTGCCCAGGAGGGCTCCCAGCTACACTCAGCACAAACACCTTTCCCATGAAAAACAGACACTTTGAAGCTGAACAAAAACCTTGCAGCTTGCTGGGTTGCAAATGTGGGTGGAAGGGGAAAAGAAGAAAAAAAAATCCCACAACAACATGTGCTCAGAGAGGCACATGTGCACAGCACACAGTTACAGAGGCAGCTTGCTTTTTTTTTTTTATTTTTTCCTTTTCTATTATTGTTATTTTCCTCCTCCTACAGAAGCAAATGAACTTCTTGGTGGTGACACACGGTCAGAGCTGCGTTTCGACCACTCCTTGGGTGAACCACATCAGCGAGATAACACAGAAATAATATGCAAGAATGCATATTAGACAGGAAGCAAATACCACATCAAACTGCAAAAGAAAGAGCAGGTGGAAATTAAGCCAGCAGAACTGAGCTAGCACTTGCTATTATTATCCTAATTAGAAGTAAAATTTTATTACGCGTGGAAAATCTTTGTAAACCTGCACCTGTCCTAAATGCAAAGGGAGTTTTCAGGGTGCCACGTGTGATTTGAGCCT
Organism: Ptilonorhynchus violaceus; assembly: GCA_013397565.1. Lineage (NCBI taxonomy): Eukaryota > Metazoa > Chordata > Aves > Passeriformes > Ptilonorhynchidae > Ptilonorhynchus > Ptilonorhynchus violaceus. Next base: position 1,044,613 of record VZRJ01008303.1, read on the forward strand.
GGGTGTTCGGGGGTTGAGTGTGCTGCAGAGGTGAGACTTCAGCTTCGGGGCAATGGCTGTGAGGACAGACTCTTAATCCCCAGTTTATCTCCAAAATACATTGCCTGGGTCTATGGAACCCACACAGGGCTAAAACACTGCCACGTCTGCCTGTGGAGCCCTTCACGTGCAGAGCCGGCCCCAGTGCAGCAAGCACTGGGCTCAGAAAAGTGTTTGCTGGCACCTTAACCCCAGCTCCTTGGAAAAAACAGGAATACAGATGTCTGGGTGAAAGAGGAGGGCTTGGAGAAGGGTCAGCGGGGAAGCGGCATGGGAGGCGATAAGAGCCAGGGCAGGGCAGTGGGGCGGGCGAGTCACGGGACCTCACTCAGGATGTGTGGGTCAGCCTGGGGAGAGGGGGAAAAGGCCGTGGATGAACCTATGGAAGGCAACAGAGTTGAACTCTATAGGATGGGGCTGAGCATCAGCAGTGCCAAGTCCTATTTGTGGCTGAGCGATGGTCGTTTCCTCCTGTGCTTCCTGCCTGCCTCTCCCATGCTGTCCCATTCCATCCGATCCTGGGAGGGTAAGGGCAGCTTTGCACGACAGCTGGGGGGGGGCTGGGTGCAGCTTTGCTGGGCTCACCCCTACTGCCTGCCTGGGAATTAACACAAGTGATCATTACTGGAGGCATGGGTGGGAAAAGGGAAGGTCCACGGAGACCTTTCTGGGCTAGCCAAGCATAGAGGAATGTTCAAGTGCTGCAGGAGGAATAAGCACTGATTTTAAATGAGCATTTCAATGAAACCCCATAGACGAGTGAGCCAAAGGAGCAGAGTTGTAGGTACCACAAACCATGAGCATGGTGACAGGAGTGTATCTATTGCCATTGCTTCCCGAGGGGCAGGAAGGAAGTGGAAAAAAAAATGGGTGAAATGGAAAAGAAAACCAAACCCCAACCCATACGAGCTCCGGGATCCTGAGGCAACCACTTTGTGCAGCGTCTGCAGGTGCAGCTGGAGCTTGCACCTTGCGCCGCTGTGGTGTTTGGTCCTTCCTGCCGGGGTGCTGAGCAGGAGGCTCCGGGGCTGGCACGCTGCTGCGCACGCTGCCGCTCTCGGCAGCTCTCCTGACGGGTGCGCAAACCCAGATGCGCTCACGCCAACGAGAGGTGCTGCTGGAGCCCGGGGCTGGCTGCTGGCTGTGGCCCTTAGTGCTGCAAACCCCGGGCTCCGCTCGGGCCGATGCTAATCGGGGGCCGCGGAGCACCCAGCCGTCTGCCTTTGATGCTGGGGCCTGGCTGGCAGAGGCTCTGCGCACAAGGGGACATTCTGGTCAAACCTGTCTCTTTTTGCGCAGGGACCGGTCGAACACGTTTTCAAAGGCAGGGGTTCGTGCGTGCACCTGACTGCCATGGGAGCAGGTCTTTTGTTCCAGGGGAAGGAGGGTTTACGCAAGCCCCGGGTTCGGCCGTGTCTCGGTGAGCCTAAACAGCTTCACTCAGCAAGAACGCCTTGGCAGCCCTCGGAGGCTGGAGCTGCTGCACTTCTGCTCAATGATTTTCGGATATGAAGCTCTCAATCGAGGGAGGGGGAGGGAGGAGGCTCGTCCCGCAAGCAGAGACCTGTTTTTCTCATGCTCCAAGCCTGCCTTGTTTTGGGTGTCCGAAGGTTTCACCCGGCTGTCTCTAACGCCGAAACCAACGTTCAGCCGTGGAGCCAGAGGTGCTGGGCTGAGGTCCTGCTGCACCCGTGGGCTGATGTCGAGCCCACATCCGTGGCTGGGGTGCAGCACAGCTGTCCCTGGAGCCAGCACCCCACTTCAGTTGCATTCCTCCCCCCATCTTTCCCTTGACACACCCTCTGCCTTCATCCACTGTTCTCCTCTCAAAAGGCAGGCGATTCCTACCTTGTGTTTACCACTGGACACCAGATCAGAGGTTCAGATTTTTATGAATGAAGTGAATCACTCGCCTCCTGGCTTCTGTAAACATGGTCCATATATACCTGCCCACAGACAGGAGCTACTGCCCATCTCCTCCAGACTTTCCTGCCCCTGTTCCCTGGGTGCCAGGTGATGCTCCTGGCACAGCCCTGATGCCCAGCTGCTTGGATTACCAAGCAAAACTGAACAGAACCTGTCACCTTCACTGAAGGAAGCAGAAGGTAGAAAACAACCTCCTGTTGACTCAGCGAAGGGGGGGGGAAGACACACAAACAAACCCCAAAACCCAACAACTTTCAATTATCACCTTTGCACGCCACCCCCACTGGCACCAGCCGGCGCAGGAGTGCCTGCGTTAGCTTGTCTCGAGTTACGATTCCCTCGGGGCACAGACTACACCTAGGTGTGTGTTTGGGTAATAACGATCCGCCTGCCCGTGACGAGTCCCCGCCTCATCCTATCTGTAGCTAGAAGGGAGCGAAGTCACCGGGAGCATCTCCCAGTTTCCTTAGAAAGTCTCGTTCTGCGAGTTCCTGCCCTGCCGGAGCCGCCGAGTGCCACCGCGGCGGCTCCTCGCAGGCAACGCTGCTTTTAATATATAGTGGCGTGGCCTCGTGGAGCGTTTCATTCTTGTCTTTAACCCAGAAAAGAACCGTCTTGGCTTCTTTATTTTTTTTATTATTTTTTTTTATCTCTCATCGGGTGACTCCCGGCTCCGTGTCTCGGGACACGCGAAGTGCGAGGCCGCCGGGTGAGCACTTGTGGTGTGTGAAGGCATGAACTCCGCAGGGTTTGATCTCACTTTGTGCAAAGGGTTCATAACCAGCAGGAACAATGGGCTGTTATTTAAGAAAAGCACCTTTTAGCGTTTCCACGTGTCAGCAGAAAGCTGAGAAACAGAACCACCAAAACACGGAACCGTGTGTGGACGCACACATCCGCGGATGGGATAAGTGGGAATTGTGGCGGATTCAGCTCGCTCCTGAAGTCTTTGAAACGATTCAAAATACACCAAAACTTGAAATAATGTGACTTCTCTTTCCCACTTGAAAAATGAATAAATTGAAGCCAAGCCATCACTTAATTTGTACAGGAACCGGTGTGAAAAGCTTGGCTTTCCCACCGCGCTGTGACATCTCCATTTCCAGGTGTGTGGTGTGAGTGCGTGTGAGCTGAGGTCAGCCTGAGATATAAATTAAATAAAGGAGCATTTACTCCTTGCTAGGCTGATCTTTCCCCTGGAGAAACATCATGAATGGAACAGAAAGAATGGTGCTGTTTTCATAAGGAACTCAGGAAGAAAAGAAAATGTAAAAAAGAAAAGAAAATATAAAAAAGAAAAGAAAGTGCGAAAAAGAAAAGAAACACTCTTTTTATCCAAAGAAGAAAGGCAGCCAGATCTCCTGTGAGCACCATCATTTCAAAGGGACCTGCCTTCTGCACAAGTGCGTAATTTGCTTATTTTCAAAGAAATTCTAGTGATGTTGAAGGCAAATTAATAACACTGCTCCAGCCTCCCAGGGCTTGCCTGAACAAGAAAAGTTGTTAATGTTTAATATGAGGTAAAATTTTAATCCATTTCATTAAACTCTGTAGATATTCTTAGTTCATTTTTAAGCAGGATTAGTCGTGTTTACCTCAAGTCAAGTAAGCACAAGTATAACGTCAGCTGATACAAGCCTTGCTTAAATTAAAGGAAGAACAGCTACCAAGGCCTAGGGGAGGGAGGAGAAAGCCCGTTTAAGAGTTTATTTAAAACAAAAAATGGGGATTTTTTTTTTCTCTTTACAAGGTATTTCTTTCCATGGGAAAACAATAAAACCCAGAAAAAGTCCATGAGAGTTTTGCTTGTAAACGATGAGATGATTGCAGCTGAAAAAACACTGCTTAATTCAGGAGAAGCAATTCTTTTCAGCAGGGCCAGCCTAAGCATCCCCTTGGATGGATCCAGGGTGAGTCTGAGCCTGCTGGACATGGCAGTTCCAACTCGCCCATCTAAGAGTCACCCACACTGACCATCAGCAAACTGATCGATGCTGAGGCCATGGGATGCTCCAGCCCTCGCTCAGGAATCAGCCAGCAGCTCCTAGATTTAGGCTTGTAGCCAATGGCCGAGGGACTGCAAGTCCTTCAGGAAGAAATCCAGGCTTGATGAGGAGGTGCCAGATTAAATCGGATTTACCACATCCCTTGGCCAGCTGTCCCACCAGCTCATTGGCCTCACTGTTAAAAATATGTTAATACTTCCCTCGGTTTTCATTAATAACCGCTGCTGTGTTCCCATGCCCCATATCCCCTTCCTCTTCTTTTTCAAAAAAAAGGGCTTTTTCTTATTAAATTGTGCCATTTTCCCAGAGCTGAATTCCCTGGTTAACTTTTCATGGGGTTTCCTCATAAATAATGGTTCTGGGTTTAAAACTTGCTCAGGTTTTTGCTTCCCCTACAAGAACATAAGAAAGGCTGCAAGTTCACACAAAATCAGTAGGGAAGGGACCAGCTGGGGACCAATTTTCCTTTGTACAAGCAATTAAGTAGGAGCACCTTCTGCTTGTAGGTCAGATTTAATCTGATGCTCTCCTAGAGGAGAGATTCCTTATCGGGTCTTAACCCCTCCACCTTCCAGGCCCTGGGAGAATAAGGGCTTGAGAGCCCTGGCCCTCCTTCAGCCTTCTTCAGTCAGGCTTCTCATCCACCAGACCTCGGGGTACTGCTGAACCCAGGGCACCTCTGAACAGCAGATAACCCTCCCCACGGGGCTTTGTGTGGCTGCAGAAGAGGTTCCTTTTAAAAATGAGCTTTAATGACTTCCAATGTGCAAGATGAGTTTTGTGCAGCAGCGCTGAGGGTGGGCAGCGTTTCCAAGCTTGTGTGGGGTGGGATAAGTCCCTTTATACTCGGTATTAATGAGGTATGACACTGTCAGGCCAGTGAACTGGGACACCATGGGTTAGGGTAGGGTATACAAGGCAAAAGTCTTCAAGGTTTGGAGGTGATTCCTCGGGGTCGTGTGAAGCTGCAGGGTTAAGTCATGGAAAGATGGTTTTGTGTGGATTGACATGCACCTTAAAACTCACACAGCACCACTGTCTCTAACCAGCTTTCCAGAGGAGCTACAGAGGAACTGGAAGGTACCTCTCAGCTAAATTCCTGCACTGCAGCTGATGTTCCAGCAGAGACCAAGCCCAATGCAGATGTGACCCTGCAGAGGGCACGGAGCAGCACCCTGGGCTGAGGGTGAATAATGCGCAGACACCAGCGAATGTGGGCTGAACAAAAGCCTGCAGAGAACTTCCCACCCACCCTGTGCTGCCAGGCTGGAGGGGTGAGGGGAGGGATGCCAAGCAGAGGTTTACATCTCCAGCCTAATTTATCACGGAAAAAATATTCAAATAACTGTGTGCCTGCTCCCTGCCTGAACTGGCACCGAAAATAGGAAGACAATGGGCTGGCTGAGCCCTTGCAGGAAGATTTGAATACAGAAGGCAAGTTTACTGGAGGCTTTAAGCCATGCATGTCTTATCTTGCAGTGAAGCTCTGCAGAGGCAGCCGGGTGAGGCAGGGAGCAGGTGGATTAACTGTTCGGAGGAAAGACATGGAAAGCAGCTTTCTTGCAGAGCAGGTCTCCACACAAATAAGTCCGGGGCAGCACGGATTAGTGCTTAAACTAATGAACCGGCAGCCAGACCTCACCGGGAGAAGATATTAGCACGTAGCGGGACAGCCCTCGACAGGCTGGCACCTCTGCGAGCAGCCAGAGGCTCCGGGAGAGAGCAGCCCGCCTGCAGCCAGCCTCCCGAAACACTCACCGTGCCTAATGGGAACCGAACACAAACACTGCCAGCGCAGCACCTGGAATGAGCTGCCAGTTTGCCTCGGGACGTTTGCTCCCAATTGGGTTGTATTTATGAGCAGCTATTTCTGCTTAAGCAGAGAAAGGGGGGGGGGGAAATGGCACGGGCAGAGGTCTGCTCGCCCCTGCACCCACCTCTGCAATGGGAGAGGGGCGACCTTTTGGGGTGGTTCGCATCCACTCGTCAGATGCTGTGCTTTATTTGCTGTTAGGAGGGAGAATATGTACATAAAAGCCAGGTAATCAAGGGGTTTATTAAACAGAAAATGAGCTGAAGAATAAAAGAGAGGCAAAACTAAGGTGCCAAGGGGAACAGGAGAGGGTTGAGGCTGGGGCACGGAGGTGGGTTCGACTGGAAAGCAGTCATCCTGCCCCACCCATGGAAAACCTTTGGTGGGTGGGTTTGGGTTCTCCAGGAAACCGGGACGGGTGTGAGTCGGAAGGGAAGTGTATCCTCAAGGGACATCCGTGTGGCATTTCCCCCTATCTGCACTATCAGCCAAGGTAGGTAACCTTGGGAGGGGGAAGCCAATCCCCTGGTATTCCTAGTTACCAAAAATGCTTGGAGTTTCTCCTCGCCATTCCTCACTTTATTACGGCAGCTTTGAGTTTGGGGTTTTCCCCTGAGAGATTCCCATATTTTACTGTGGGTTTTCCTTCTGAATGGAGTCAGAAAATCAAAATATTAACTTTTTTTTTTTTTTCTTCCATGGAATGGGAAATTCCAAACAATCCCCATTAGGAAACGTTAAACATTTTAGTGCAAACCTATTTGCGCATCTCGTGTGGCCCCACATGGCTGCAGGCGCTGGTCACAGAAGCAGCACCCTTGACTCCAACATCACCTACAACCTCAGAGCAGTCAAGGAATACATTTTTCTTTTTTTCAGTGCTTCAAGACATGGTATGAGCAGGAAGAGAAGATTAATTATCGTCAAGTGTGGTGGCAAGACTTGCTCTTGTTCAGCCCACCGGCTGGGGTAGGAGTGTGGTGAGCTCGTGTTCACCGAGAGCAGCTCTGCGAGCGCATTTGCTTAAAATCCTGTGAGATATCGCCTGGAGTGTCACTCCTGAGCTCGGGAAAACCTGGTCCTTCTGGCATAGCTGCCGGGTGCCTCAGCAGGGATTACCTGTCTCCTTTTGCCCCTGGAGCTGTGCTAGTCGGTGCTCAGGGTTTAGAGGACGCTTAGCAGTGATGAGGCCATCCCAGTGCGAAAGCCTCCGGGGAAGGTGGTGTTTGTCCCAACGATCCATTTCCTCTCCCTAGAGCCATGCAGGGAGGTAAAGTGGGAGCGAATATGGCAACAACAATGAAGGGATGGGGTTAAAATGACTCCACCAGGAACACAAGGCGCCCAGCTCTGGTTTCGCGTTTAGTTTGCTGTGTAGCATCTGCTGAAGAACCTAAAGGTCTCTGCGAATCCCGGGGATGCTCTGTGAGGCTATTTAGGTGCTCTGTGAGGTTATTTAGGCGCTCTGCTCTTTCAGATTTGAACAGGAGCTGGCGCTAACTGGGAGAAAGGGACCTAAATAACCTTTCATGTACAGACCCCAAGTCCCGAGCAGGAGCCCTGCGTGCTGCAGCCCTGCTCTGCTGCCATAAATAGCATAAATCATACAACGCTCAATCTGCACAAACCCATCACGATTAGATGAAGGTCAAGCGAAACATCCTTCGCCTTCTGTAAACAACTCAGGCCAGAGTCAAAATAAGTGCCAGCAGAACGAGTGTGTTCTTACAGCAGCGGGATTCCCAGGAACGCTGCTTTCCTTCCCAAAAAACCTCTGTTGTCCGAAGGCTCTCGGTGCTTGAACAAACAGGGGCTGAGCCGAAGCGAGAACTCAGTGCCAGGGCCCAGCAGCACATATTCCACATCAGGGAGCTGTTTGAGGGGCCTGTGTGGCTTGCTGGATAAATCTTCAGGTTTGTCCCCTTGCAGCTCACGTGTCCAGAATAGCCTGTGGTCCTAAAGGAGGAAAAAATCCGGCCTGGGCTCAGTAGTTTCCATCACAGGGATTCTGCTCCGGTGTGGAACAGCCACTGCAGAGGCTGGGCTTGCGGGATGGACCCGTGGGAAAACCCAGCCCCACCTTAGGTGGGACCTTGGGAGCATCCGTAGGGATGTGACGGTGCCAGTCCCGCCATCCGCAGCTTCCCTCCTCTATCCACAACCTCGGGAGGAAGCAGAAACATGAGAAAAGCGATGAAAACTCACGGAACACAAGCCCAAGGATCTAAGCACATAAATAGCAAAGGAAGGAGAGATAAATACTGCGATAGTCTTTAAATATCTGCGAGGAAAACCAGCCAGGAGCCAGTTCGGCTACAGGGGGACGGCTGGAAGCTAAGGATGGACGATCCCGATCTTTCCCGGTGGCTGAGTGGATTGCTAACCACCTCTTTCACAAAAACGACCTGAGCGGTCGGGTTCATTTTCCTGGGGTGGGAAAGAACAGCTAAAAGCCTTTAATAGCCCCTGCCCGGGCAATCGAGATTATGAGCAGGAGGAGGCCGAGCCTGAAGTATGAGATGCCGGACGCGACCGTGGTAAACAGGGACGGGGAATATTTGTTCTGACAGCACTGCTCAGCACACAGGAAACACCGAGCGATGAGAGGGACGGCTCCGCACAGGAGTTCCCAGTCCTATATTTAAGAGCAAATCAAACTAAGGGAGGACCCCGCAAATTACAGACATCTACAAATAACCCTAGACCTTTTGTCTCAGCTGTGGGAAGATCCTGGGGACGCTGATAACAGAGACTGCGTTGCACAAGGCTGGGAAGGAGGGGGCTGGTGGTGTGTCCACTCTGCCCGGGATCTTGGCTCTGACTCTGGTTACAGGCTGCAGGGGAAGGTGGAGAAAGCCCAGGAGAGGATAATTATGGAACAACCTGTTGATGGAGGAAGTGGCTTCCCAACCTCCCTTACTTAGGGCTTGAGTTCTGCTCGAAAGCAGGAAGATTTATAGCCCTCCCCATGGTTGTGTTGTTTTCTCCTTCTGGCCAGATTAGTTTAATAAATGAGAGGTAGGGGGAAAAAAACCTTGCTGAAAAGCAAATCCCCTGCAGCGATGCTGTGGCACATCATTAAATAAGGACACTTTTTACTTAAGAGGAGTTGTTTGACCCGTAATTACAGCAAAACTCCCATTTGGAAAATGGCTTTCGGTCCATAGGGGCTTCTCCTGTAATTTTAACAGGATGCAACATTCGAATCCTCACCCTCCATTTTCAAGGGCAGCGTAAAGTGATTGTATAATATTAAATAGCAGTTGTTTTTCAGGCTGGAAGGGGCTCTTCACTGCTGTTATACACAGTTTCTGAAATCAGATACTCTCTGTAAATGTCAAACAGCACTGGGTTCTCATTCCTGAGGCCTGCACACAACTCATTGTGGCAAAACACAGGCTGGAAACCGACCTGGCCTGTGTGACACAGTGAGTATCGACCGGGAATTTCCAAATCCCAGCATCACTGGAGCAGTTGGAGCTCAGGAGACTGTAAAGGTGAAGGTGTCACAGTGTCCTGAAATGTGTGTTAGCAGCAATATTTACTGCCCCCCAAGACTGGGCTGGGCGTGGCAAGAATGCAATGGCATGTTTAAGCTTGCTGCCTCTGATCTGAATTCTGATCTGAACCGATTATGAATCTATAAATCAGCTCCAAGGTCTGCAGGCAGCTTCTTTGGTGATAATAATAATTACGTTCCTTGCATTTACACTGTATTTTTCACTTGTAGATCACAGGGGACTCCTTCAAAGCAGGCAGCAGTCATGGCTTCCCTTTATTACCAGCAGAGAAAATGAGGGGCAGGGAAGGTGAATCCCACATCTGTCCCTAACCTGGGGTCAGCTGAGGGGGTGGCAGCCATCAGGAGCTGTGTGGGACCATATTCAAAGGAGAAGCCATAGCTGCTGACCCACTTTCCAAGATGGATTAGCATGGATTGCTCAAAATCTACCGGTGAGGAAAAGTTCTGGATGAACTACTTCAGCTTTGTCCTTTATTTGTTCTTGCTTTCTTCCAAAAGAAACATTTCATGGTAAACAGCTTTAACTAAGCTCTCCTGAAGACAGGTTTTTTGACATCATAAGGTGGTTTTGATCCAAAAATGTGTGTATTTAGCCACAAAGGCCCTTGATAGAGATATGGGAACCCCAGACCTGTGTCAGATTCGTGGCCAAATCTCCCCATTCCTGATGAAGCTTCTGGTCTTGGTCTCACCAGAACGGTGCAGCTGGTCTGGGCTGCTCACAAACGTATGGTTCATCCAGCCAAAATAACTGCATTCCTACTGTAACTATTTCTGGGGAAAAAAAAAATAGTATTAAAATTATTTTATCCTCCAGTGTTTGGATTGTGACCAGTTGTGGGACAAGACACGAGCTGTCTTCCCAACTGGAAGCTTTGAAAGGTGTTGGTCTCACATCCACTTCCCGGAGAGCAGGGCTAAGTTTTGATGCCTCAGCAAATTTTTCTGCCTGTCCCCATGTGGGAAATTTCCTGTCCATATTTAAGCCTTGCACAGCCCCTTTCTGCTGTCACTCCCTCTAACAATGGAGTTGCAAAAAAGGGAGCAAAACCAAAAAAGACAAGCCTGTAAAAATGTCCCCTGCATTATACTCTTAAGAAAAACATTAAGAGTGCATTATCCAATTGAGCATTTTCCTCTCACATCACTTTTAATCAGAACTCCAGTTGCATTCCAAATTTGAGGTCTGGGGAAAATAGCGATTTTTTAAAATAAGGAATGTTGTGTTCTTGGGGGAAAAAAAAAAAGCCCACCCAACCACCAAAAAACCTCCTCTTGAGTCTTTCTGAGCAGCTCTTCGATACTTGAGCTGGAGTGGTTTATAATGCATAAAGTCATTTGTGTTTTGCATTCAGCAATCTTTGGGGTTTTGCCTGTCGTTGTGCGAAGTTTCGACAAAAATATCCCCAGCAACAGTTATGCCAGTTTTTGACTCACATTTTGGTGTCAGCGAGGAACTGACATCTCAAAGATGGAAAGAAGTTATTTCTCATAATTTTGGAAGTCTACTTGTCATTTAATTGTCTGAATCAACTCTATGAAAGCTTTTATTGCTATTATTGCCCTGGCCTCCTTCACTGGAACAGAGTATTCCCTAAGAAACGAGGAGCTTGCAAATTAGGGACAAAACAAAGCCTGGCATCCCAGCTTCTTTTACACACAAAGGTGCTCTTTGCAGCTTTAATTTTTCTAGGTTGGTTCCTAATCATTCAGTTTTGCATTTGAGGAGAGGCGTGTTCACGACAAAAGCCAAATTGGCTCCGTAGAGCTTTGCGTTGGTTTGATTTTATTTTTTCTTTTTTCCTCCCCAAAAACGGGCTGGCCTGCTGCAAAGCAAACGGTTGCAGACTCACCAACTCCAAACAAAACCCTGACCTGGAGGCGAAAACCCCTCGTGTCCTGCAGGAGCAGCAGAGCGTTTTATTGCGAGGCGGAGCGGCGATTTTTGGGGGGCCGGGGCTGTGCGCGCTGGCGGCTCCCGGGGCAGATTTGTGTCTCCATTTGTGTTCTGTGCAACATTGGCCAAGTTTTGTGTCCCCGACGGGCCTGAAATGTGTGTTGTTTTCTGCTTTACACGGCTCCCGAGGGCAGGGAGAGGAATCAACCCCCATCCCGAGTGGGGGTGGAGGAGGATCTGGCGCGGAGGTGCTAATGTGCCTCATAAAACCATCGCGGTGGGGAAGCGCCGGGAGCCCCTTTTCCGATGGAGCCCATCGAAACACCAGTTCTCCACGACAGCCCGTGCCTAGGCCGTATAAACTGGCAAAGCAAAGGATCTTTGCGTTGTCTTCATCTCCCAAACATCCTCCATGCCCGACCTGGGGGGTGGCTCAGGAGCATCAGCAGCTGCCCGGGGGACCAGCGCCCGAACTGGAGCAGAGCGCGGTGTCAAAAAGCCCAAAGCAACCACCAAGCTAATCAGAGTCCGATACGGGGGCAGAAAAGAGAAGAGCAGCCAGATTGCCTCGGGCGATAGGACTGGCAGAGCCGGGGGACGAGGCTCCCTGAGCCGGCAGGTGATCGCCATCCCCAGGGGAGGCTGCTCAGAGACGCCCCCGACAGCCAAGCAGCGCAAACCCTCCCCTCCTTCCTTATCCGAGGAGATAAACCCAGCCTGCGGACAGCGCAAGTTTAAGCTGATTTAGATACAGCTGGTGTGCTGGGAACCGAAGGTAATTTATTTCTCTTGGCTGATGACCCGCTCCCTTCCAGGGCTGCGTTTTCCAAGCGCTCTCTGCTCGGCCGCAGCGTTTGTAACTCTGGCAGTTATTGTTATTTTAATATTAGGCTAAGAGCTAATGTATTAGGCTAATATATTAAGCTGGTAAACTCTTTAGCCGGCCTGTTCTGGTGACACATGAAGGAGATTTTATAGATAGGCCTTTCAAACCCTGCTCAGCCCTGGTCTGGCATTTAACCGCGGCTTGCAGAGTAGAATGGCTGAATGCGTTTCGCCCATGCCCACAATAACTCTCTTTGACTGCAGAAGAGGTTCCAATAAACATGTCATTCAAATGAGAATGTATTTCAGTAAAAATCAGGGAAACTGGTGCTATGAATAACCTGCAGAGCTGCAGTGCCGTTTCAATTGCTCTCCCATCAGACGGGACCGAGGTGATTAACGCCAGGCCAGCCACGATTTTTATATTGCTCGGATCATGGTGTGTCATAAGCAAATGCAGGATTGGGTACTCTATCGGAACAGCAGGGATGGGAAGAGCCACGTAATGAGCCGGTTTTATAGCGGGAAACAAATGGGTTTGTAACACAGCCCTGGAAACAAGGGGGTGCTTCCAGGCGGGGCGAGGGAGCAGGACAGCGGTGTGTGAGAGCAGCGCTGAGGATGACTTTGGCGTTAAATCAAGCAATTTATATATGCAGAGGTGTTGGCTGTTTTCTTTTCTTGCCACGATATAGCACGCATTTGAATAAATGCTGTGAGCAACATATCCCCAGACCCGGCCTGCTGGGGAGAGCATTTTATTAAGTCAATCATTTTTGTTTATTTCTGCTAAAATAATCCCCTGCTATTTTTTTCCTATTCTCCTCTCTCCACCCCCCCCTATGTTATCAATAAGGGGGTTCCCTCCTGTGGATCTGCCCCTCCAAGCAGCCAGTCCCTCCCCCACCTGCGGCCCCTTTCCACCCAGCGCTGTTTTGTAAGATCTCTTGTCACCAGGACTCTGCGAAGACTTAGGCATGTAATGGGAAACATGTGTCTTTCCCTGGCGCTCGCAATCTTACCCCGAGGAGCTCCAGCGAGGGCTGAAATGGGAGTGCTCTCTGTGGAGTCAGGAGCTGTGTGGAGCTGACAGGGCGGGGGAAAATGTTTGGAGCCAGAGACGGCAACTTGGGTGTTTTTTGTTTGCTCCCAGAAGTGCGGGATCTCACACAAGAATGGTGGTGGCAAACGGCGGTTTCTGCCCAGGAGGTGGGGGGGTTGTTGGGCAACAGCACTCGTGACAAGCAGCCCAGACAAAAGGGAGAGAGGGAGAAATAAATGGCTTTTTAGGAGATGGCAAAAGCAACAGGATGGGAAAGCAACCCCCAGACTGGAGCCTCAGCCCGCCACAGTTCTGCACATTTTCCTGAGCAGGAGAAAAACAGAGGAAGGAGCTGAAGAAGATAGAGGCTGGGAAATCATCAGGGTTGTAAAATTATTTTTTGTGAATCATCACCATTAAAAAGAAAAGCAGTCATCATGACACTGTATGAATGATATATGATATATCTAATATATGGGATAATGGGCCTCATTCCTCATTGTTATTCCTGCTGGGTGATTTAATCTGTAGTCTTCTGGACAAGGTTGATCCTGCAAAGGAAGAGGTGCACTGCACAAGGATGCCAGGCTCAGTGTGGATGAGGTTTACTCCAGTGATTAGGCCTACTCATCACCTCAGCCTCCTCCTTATATTTTTCTGGGGTACCTGCCAGAAATACAGCCCAGAGCAATTAGGACCCAGACCCAATTGTCGTATCTAAAATCTGAGTGTGACTTGGCCTCATCTGGGATCAAACACCAGAATAACAAAGCACGCAGGATCTGGCTGGTGTCTGACAGCCAGTGCTTCTGGGTTTCCAACAGCCAAATTCATCCTGAGGAAAAAAAAATGATAAAAAAAAATCAGGCTGAGGCTGAGGCACGTTGTTGTTTCCTTACGAGTTCACTTGCAAAGGTCACCGCTCCTCTCCCCCTCCCCAGTCTCCTCTCTCTCTCTCTCTGCAACTCTTTTGTTTGTGCAAGACTTCAGGAATTAAAACCTCATTTCAAGGGTTATGAGTAGACCACAGCAGCGATACATTGCCCTGATTATCAGCAGCAGGCAAGCTTTTCCCCGGCAGCCCTTGAGCTGTGGTGGTGTGCAGGTTCTCCATGGCTTACACTGATTTTTCCTGCCTGTAAATTTTTCTTTGGAGTTAACAGGGTCTCCATTGCGCTGGCAGAACAGATTTATCGTGATAAATTACATGGGATTATATTGTTACAGGGAATTGCCATCACCTCAGCAGTAACAGAAAGGAAAGGGGGGGAAAAAAAAGAGAAGTAGACAGAAAATAGCAAGATAGCTGGGAGTACAGTGAGAAGAGAAATGGCCCTGGTGGGGAAGCTGATAGATGTCTTCCTCAGGTGAAAAGATTAATTTGTGAACAGAGCACTCTGGGAAATCTTCAGATGAAAGAGCCAAACTATAGGAAAGTCATTGTCTTTGTGAAAAAAGTGGGGATTTAAGGGTTCCTAGGGGCTTAAGTTTTCCAGGTCCAGAGTTCATATTTTGGTGCAATGATGGGAACACCATTTTCAGAAGTGAACAGCAATTTTCAGTGGCCTCACTTCTGGGTAGATAGATGGAGAAACCTTGGAGGATGCCAGATTTCCCAGAAGAAGCTGTTCCCTCCCCTGGAAAAGTCAGACTTCCTGCAGCAGGACCCCTGAAAACTGGGGAGCCCCAAATCGTTGAGTGCTTGTGCAATGGGCACATCATTGATTAAAGGCCTGGTGGAAATGTTATCTTTCCTGGCCTCTTGCATCAGACAGGCTAGATAATTAAATTGTATAATCTTTGCATCAAGCCTGTAATTCCCTGATTGCATTAGAGTATGTCTTTGAGAAAGAGCCCCAGCCTAAATGCCCCCAGAAGCATCCTGCCTCCCTGAGCAGTCTTTACATCAGAAAGGGTCAGACTAGAGATGGTTTAACATTTCCACCTCCCGTTTGCACTGATCCTATCTGGGTTGAGCTTCGAGCCCTGGCACCGTTTCTGATGGCTCAGTGAAAGGCTGCTTTGCCACCAGCAGCCCTTCTGTGAGCACCACCCAGCTGTGGTGGAGCCACCTCTTGCCCTCCTCAGGGAGCTCAGTGGATCTGCGATGCTCATCCCTGCCAGGGTCTCAAACATCTTTTTCCAGGCACGCTTTCCTAAACCCTCAATAATTCGCTGATGCCCTCCCCAAAGTCCAGCCTCCACTCCCAGCCTGAGCCAGGCACGTTCCCAGCAGGGCTCCACACAGGAGCAGCGACACTCACCCGCTTGTAAGGCCAACCTCTGCCTCCCTTTTATTTCCCTATATCATTATGTTGATGTCATAAACACGCAGAGGAGCTCCGGGCACTGGCTGCTTCCTTTGTTGGAAGTGCTGCCCCACGTTCTCCCAACTGGATATTATCCTCTGATTATACACATGCCAGAGGAGTAGCTCCCGATGTCCCTGCAGTTTTACACTGCATCTCTGCCTCCCTGTCCTTCCCTCTGCGCTTCCCATCCCACGTTCACACGCTCCCATTACATGCCAAGCCTATATTTTAGTCCCTCTGTTCTTGCTGCAGCCCTTCTTGGTAAGGGAAGTCTTGATTATACGTTTGGCCAAGTGGCTTAAATCATAGGGGTAAAAAAAAAAGGACGTGCAGGAGCGTTGCCTTGAGGTCAAAACGAGGTGCCAAGGCTCTGTGTGACCCTCGGGACTGAACCCCCATCCCGGGAAACTCCAACCCCCCCCCAGCCAGCCCAGGGTGAACTGGGTGGAGGACAAAACCTTACACATGGGCTGCAAACTTCAGGCACTGGGAAGATTCCTGCCTATTTCCAGCAGTGGGAAAATGTCCGAGCGGGGAAGTCATATTTACATAAGTCAAGGAAAACACTGTTTCCTTCTTGGGCAGGAAACAGAAGTTATTCTCAGAGCTTCGGCAAAAGAACGAGAAATTAAATAAAGTGCTGGCAGCCTAAACTTGTTTTATTCCTGTGGTTTTACAATCTCTGAGTAAAAATAAACACATTTTCAATCTCAGGAAAATTATTAGGGTAATAATGGTGGGGGGGGGGGAGTTATTTACAGGCTCCGGTGGAATCGCTCCATGAATCATACGAACTGTAACAACAGATTCAGGGCAAGAAAATCCACATTTATGCAACGGTCTGGTTTGATCCTTCTGCTACCCAGGTGCTCTGATGCAGCAATACCAGATTGGGCACACCTTTGGATGCTCCCAACAGGAGTTTTGCCTGAGAGAAAAGTAATAATCAATATTACAACACCCAGTTTCTTTCAGTTGGGAGTTTTAATCGTGTTGTCCCTCCTTAAGCCTGGGGTGGACCCCCATGGGTGGGTGCCAAAGCAAAATTCCTGGGTAAGGGCTCCCATCCCAGGCATAATATGGTGCTAATTTACATTGCCTTGTGGTATCCAAAGATTAAATGCAAATGAGGAATTTAAATCCTCACACCTTTACGTACTTAACCTCTAGACTAATTAAAAATAACCCAATTTGTCATTGTTTTTCCCCAGGACAAGAGGCCAATAGTCCACACGGTCCTTCACCTTCTCTTCTGACTGATCCCTAGAGGCAGCACCTTCCCATCTCTTCCAATTTGTGGTTTTCCTGTGAAATTCAGTGGTATTGCAAGGCCAGTTCTTTTGGGGTTGAATTTCTGTGTACCACTACGTGGTGTCTACATGTACAAATCACTCAGGCCAAATGAATGGAAGGGTTAGGTGTTTATCTAATATATATACACACAATATATAATATAAAATACATTAAGGCCTATCACAGGTTTAAGGAGGGACAGCACCATTAAAATCCATGTGGGTGTGTATATATATATGAAACATATTTATGCTGCATGTTTTAGACATTTAGACATAAATATATTCATCATAGGCATCACACAGTCTGTCTACAGCCAGCAGGAGCTGCAGGTACAAGGACAACCCAAAGTAAGTATAAGAAATAGCTACAAGAGCTAGTTACAAGGGAAACTACAAGAGGTAGTAGTGCTACAAGAATAGAAACTACGAGGGTGAGCACCAGAAGTAGGTGCAAGGCTCTGGGCCCTGGGAGCATGAAGGGCCCAGGAAGAGGAGCCGGTGTTTGGATGCCGGGATGGGGATGATGCAATCACAGCGAGTCCTGCAGCTCTTTGCAGAGCTCTCACCTTTCCCTGGAATCCCAGGAGATAGAAGCAGATAGCAGCTCAGTGGGAAAATCTTCAATTGCTTGCTCCTTTCAAGCCCGGAGGAACAGCCTGCCCTGCACAAAGCGATTCCTAGGCTTAGGCTGCTGCTCAGAGGGTAGAGGTTAAACTGGGATGCAAGCCTGTAATTTTTACAAACAAGGCTCCTGTTTCCCTTCTGGCAACACGGGTATGGAAACCCACGTACGCACGAAGCCCGGGACACGCAGGAGAGGACCACTGAAGCCTCGTTATCTTTGCTTTTGCTCTCCTTTCCTGGTGCTTTTTTAATCCCTGCACCGGCACTGCCTTGGGATTGACTCCCTCTTCCAGGACCAGCTTTTCACAGGGCTGAGGGGCTCTTTGTTCTCCTCGGCTGCCCCTCGGCGCTGTTTGTTGTGCTGTCCCTGGGGTGTGCTTTGCTCTTCCAGAGGGCCAGGAGTGGAGAGGAAGAGGCAGAGGATGTGAACTCCCACGTTTGAACACAAAGAGAGGGAAAGGAGGACCTGTTTACTCTTCTGCTAAATACTCCCTTAGCAGGCAGTGAGATTTCCTCGTGTTCAGGAGTAAAACACTCAAAAAGGGGGTAAGGGAGAGGGGAGTGTGAGCTGTTGGGGTGCTGTGGCGCTGGGTTCCTCCCCACGGGCACGGTGGCCGCGTTTGCAGCCCTTGCTGGCGCCACCACCATCTCAGTGCTTGGGTGAGCTCTTCAGACTTGGGTGGGAGTCGCTTGTGGGGCTTCCAGGTACAAAACCCGCTGTCTCCAGCGGCGCTGCTCCACGGCAAGGAACGCAAACACATCCGTGCCGCTGGCCTGGGAGCGAGCCACGGCCATTCCCAGGCACGTGGGGCTGGAAGGGACCACCTACGTCACGGGGCTCCGTCACCAGCTCCTCACAAACACCTCCCTCAAGCTGGTCAAGCACCGACCGCTCGGTGATTTCCTGGTTAGTCCCGCAGCTGCTCCCCCCCGCTTATTAAAAGCTTGGCATAAAAATTGGAGTAATTCGGTTTGCCTCGGATTTTTTTTTTTTAAAGTTCACGGATTCTTTTCTTGAGGAGCACCCTGAGCGCACCGTGCACATGCCATCACATTTCCTTTTTTTTTTTTTTTAATAAAACTGGCAAAAAATACAGCCAGGATGTGCTCTCCCTTGTTTTCCAAAAACGCTGGTGGGCTGGTTCTTTCCTTGCACCCTTGAGAACAAATACCTGGCGAGGGTTCCGTGTTCGGTTGTCCGCCGTGGGGAGGGAAGTCGTCAATCATCCCACAGCCCCTCTTTCCACGTCTCACGGACCCGGTGGTCCACACAGCTGAAGCCTGAGGACTGTGGGGTGGGTGGTGAGACCAGCCAAGTGCTCTTGTGCTCCTCCCAGCAGGTTGCTGTGACTGATGGAATCGTTAAAGTGAGTAATTTGTTGTAACACAAGAGCGGCTGAAACACCTTCTGCATCTTCACAATGGTGTTGCTCCACCATCCCCCGTGCCCACACTGAGCGGCCAAGGTGTGAGTCAGATCTTGGAGGTGATCTGGGCTATAAACAATATTTCTGAGGGAGAAAGAATTAATTTCAGCGGGGGGGGGGCAATTTCTCCGCAGCCCAACAGGCAGTTGGGAATAACTGGCAGGGCCTAGGCCCCAGGAAAGGAGAGGGAAGAGTTTCTTACTTTGGTTCTATTTGCAGGCAGGGCCACCATGAAACCGTGCTCAAAAGTAGATATTTCAGAGGAAATATAAATATAAAAATATATATAGTGGTCCCGGGGTAAGAGTGATGGGACCTGGGGGTTCTCCTGACTCGGTTACCTCACATTTCTTGTGGATTAAGGTGAGGACATGGACAATTACTCCATGACAAATTGGTGCTGTCCTTGCCTGGTGGGAACCTCCTGGAGAGGCCGTACCCATGCAGAGAGTGGACACGGTGGTTATCTCAAGGTCAAGCCTGCAGGAAACCACCGGGACAACGTGAATATTGTGTGAGTGGGAGCTGCTGGAGGGGCTATCAGAGCTTCCCAGGTCAGGCAGGACACACAGGGTGTCACCCTGTCCCAGAACAAAGCAGGAAGAAGTGAAGATGGCGCCAGAAATCCTGGAGAGAAGGTTCAAAGTCTGGTCAGAGCAACCAACTCTTGTCAACAGAGAGAGACACAGGCTACAGCAATGCCCAGCTGGAGCTCACCCTTCCAGGGTGTCCCTGCCTTGGAGAGCCTGGTGGTGACATATTCCTTCATCTGAGAGCATTGTGGTCCATGGAGGAGCTCACAAGAAAATAACAGCAACTCTAATAAAAGCACCGCCAGCATCTGGATCTCCTCGAGGGTGAAAACAAATGATGAGGCTGCACAGCCATAAAATCAACAGCAGCTTCCACCAAAAGTCAGAGGACAATGACTTTGCTGGAGCACCAGGAACATCTTTAAGGGTTAAAGCAGAAAGCTGACAAAAGCCTTAATGTTTTTACAGCACACAGACATGTAACATACAATACAGGACAATTCGTTCTATTGATGTCTAAAAATTCTTAATGGAGAAACAGGCTGTTAAAATACAGGATACTTTATAGGTTAGCTCTTCTCCATACTTCATCCTCAGGTATTTGCCAAGTTAGCAGAGGATCAGACTTCAAGTCACATTTAGGCTTCTTTAGAGCAGTTTTTCCACTAAAAGCTTAGCTCAAAGACATACATATTAATGAAAAAAAGAGCCATTCATTCTTGTCACACATTTTGTCCTCAGAACGGTTGCAAATCCTGCATATCATTTTTTTCTAATCAAAGGGAAATAAAACATCTTTTATATAGTTAGACAATTGTCCACAGTCTTTCCCAAGAATGGAAAAATGCTCTAAAAATGGAAAGCAGGTGGGGTTTCTCAACAGCAAGTTTCTTCTTCTGCACAAGAACAAGAAGGCTGCATCCCTGTTTTCTGTTAAAAAAAAATTTCATAATCAGTGTGGCTTCTAGAAGAGTCCTGTGAGCTGGAGATCTGCTGGAAGTGCTTTTTGGTGCCTGTATTAGCTGTATGTGTCTACAGTTTCTTTAACCAGATTGACAAAACTTTCCTACTGTACCTCAGCAACCTTGGCATCCCACCTTTCCATTGCTGCTAACTTGGGAAGCTCTGCAGATTTCTTTGATGTTGCTGTTGGCTCGGGAGTGTCACAGCTGAAGGAAAAAACAGGGGACATCTTCAGAGATGTTGTTGGGGATGGGGAAGAAGAAGCAGTTTGGTTTTTGCTTAAAACACACCTGAGAAATGCAGAATATAAGAGGAGGGGGGAAAATGCTTGGCAAAATAATCCCCAGTGCAGGACTCAGAGCCTGAAGCTCACTGGTATTTCACTGAGGATTTGCTTCATTACATCTAAATATCTTCATTAACTCAGAAACCTCCTGGGTAGGAACAGAGATGGCAGAATTGGACCCCTCTGGCAGGTCCTTTTTTTCACACCCGGGTAGATCCCAACGAGGCACAGAGTCCCACCGTTATTTCAGACATGGGTTATCAGCAACACACACAAAAATGCAGGGTTGGAGGAGCAATTTCCAGAATAAAAGCTGCTGATAAACCTGGAAACACTCTCAGACCTCCCGTAGCACGGGAACAGCCAGGAATAGTTAAGTGAGTGCCAAAGCAAAACCCTTGACCCGAACAACTGCATATTTCAGAGACATTTAAAACACAATCTCAGGTTGAACTCAGAGGCATGAGAACAGGATAGAAAACTGAGGTGATATTAATGAGGCACAAAACGGGTCAGAGTTTAGTTTGGGGTCAAATTTGGGAACCTTCCTGGCTTTTCTGGATTTTTTTTTTTTGTTTAAGTGCTCTAACTCAGTGGGAAGTATGAGGTGAACACCTCCAGCTTGTTTTCCACTCAGCAGCATAGCATCCCTCCCAGATAAACTAGTCTGAACCACCCTTATTTACTGTGCCAGCTAATGGAGGGATAAAGGCAGATGAGATGGTTCCATTTTGTTGTTTTTCCTCCCACCTTTCTTCTTCACCGCCTGTCACCGATTTCCTTTCCTGCCCCTCTCCTCCCCCCACTACTAAAACAAAACATCTGCCACAGTTTTAAGACTCTTTGGGCCTTTCCAGGCTGTTACCAGCAAGGATAGGACTTGGCAGGGAGAGAAGCCGAGCGAGAGCCACAGCAGGTGGAGGGTTTGAATTCCCCCGTTACTTCAATCAGCTGCCACGACCACGGAGCATCCGCGGGAGGCAACGGTAATGATTTCCAAACCCAAAAGAGAGCCCTGGCAGGCTGGGCCGGGGCCTGGCCCCATCCCTCAGAGCTCTGCAGAGCTCAGCTGGTGACTAGTCGCTGCGTCACTCCTTTCTGATTAAATTCCCGTTAAGTTTAAAATAATAACCCGTCCTAGGTGGAATGGGGAACTCTGGAAGAAGAAAGAAACAAGCCTTTGTGGGGTTTTTTTGGCCAGCGCTGAACTAAGGGCCAGCCCTGAAGAATCATATGGGAAAAATGGCTCTAGGACCACGTTTTTCTTCCGTTAAAGCACAGGGCTTATCCTTGCATTTTGTATGACCACAGAATCCAGATCCACCGGTGAACTAAGACCCTTTATACCATTACGACAAGGGAAAATGCTGGACAACGTACAGAAATTATTATGTGTGAACTATAAGGCACAGAAGCGCCCAAGTCTTTCAGCAGACAATTCCTCAAAGGGGTTGATCAGAACAACCTGCACTTTTCTGTCCGAGATATTCGGTCTGACATTTGGTTCTCCCGGCTCCCTGACCCTTTTTTTTCATTATCTGTCTGCTTGCTGTCCCGTGCAGGAGCCAAGCACATGGAGTAGGGGGGGGCCACGAGGTATTTTGGCATCCCCAGTCAGACCAGCTCCGAAGGAAAACAGCTCCATGCCACTGGATCCCACCCAGGGAGGTCCTACCACCTTTACCACCAAGATATCTCCGTGCAGGAGTTGCTACAGCAGCAATATTGATAATTTTACTAATGATTAATCATCTTGGCTTATGTTTCTTCTCCTGTAGTTCTTACAGTCCTGCTGGGGAGGGAATATTAGTTGGTGTCTAGCCCAATGATAACATCTCACTTGTTTTAGCACTGAAATGGATGAAGCAATCCTAGAAACTTTCATTAGTGGGTCAAAATGAAACTTTTGGCTAGATGTGAGATAAACCTTTTTACTTCATTTGGGGGCTATATAATCTTTTTGGATAACCTTTTCCTTTGGTTCAAGTTAATTTTTGAAACTGAAGCGTGATGAAAAGCAGATCTGAAACAGGTGAGCACTCAAAAAACAACAAAATGAAACATTGCAGCATTCCCATGGACAACCTTTGCATTTAAGAAACACTGATGGGAAAAGTAGAGATGTTTTCCAGGACCAGGACTCTCTCTTTTTTCCCAGGAACTATTCACCAGGTTTGAATCCATTCACTGTCTTTCTCTTTCCAAAGCCTCATTTGGAGGGATGAACTTAGGGTAGAACTTTCCCCCCCAACCTCTGTAGCTGTAACAGCCCCAGCGGGGGAGCAGATGTGGTTGAGGCGCTTTGGGTCAGCCCTGCTTCCCTTCCATGGACCAACACCCCACAGAGACCCCCCCCCATATTTGCCATGGTGAGTAGCCATGTGTAGTAAGTATTTCATGGTCCTAGGGGAAAATGGAGGAGCTGCTGAAACTATGGAAATTATGTGAATAGTAACACCATTCCCAGCTAATAATACCAGGGTACATGGTGCTTGGGTCCAAGGTGTGTAAATAGGGAGGGGAAGTGTGAAGACACTGGCAAATACCCATTTTTGCTTGTGGTTGCCCATATGACTTCCCTACTCAGAGCTAATTCACCTCAAAGTCAGGTTACCTGGGAAAATATTTAAAAAAAAAAGCAAAAGAAGAAGCTGTAAATCATCTGCAGATCAGACTGAATTCCTCAGGACCACAAGATAGGAGCCAGAGGCAGGAATGCAGCGTGTAATGGCCTTGTTTATCCCTCTGGTGCTGCATCCCAGAGTTCTTCATGGTGTGCAGGGACAGTAACACCAGCTTGAGGAACAATACAATAAAAGAGGGGTCCCTGCTCCAGGCAGCACAGCCAGGGCACTCAAAGGCATCACAGCCCCATCCCTGCCACCCAAAGACACATCCCTGCTCATCTGCTGTTCCCACCACATTCTCCAGGACACTGATGGCTCCCCTGATGATTTGGCTCAGGTTATTAAGGAAATAGAGAGTAAAAGAGAGCTCCTCAAAGTCCTGGGGAACTCTAGGGGCTGGTGACACCACCCTCTGCACATGCAGGCAGGGGGTAGAAGGACCTGAACTATTAATGTTGTGTAATCTGGCTGGAATTGAGTGACAGTGATGGAGTGCTTTGTAATGGACTTCCTGAGTCCTCACACAAACGGAGGAAGTGACCACCCTTGACCAGGTTGCTGCTCACGTTGCCTATTTCCCTGCCTGCCTTACATGTTTTCCCTTCTGCAATCAGCTCCGACCCCGCTTGGGCAAGGCCCAGGAGTTAATCCCAGCCAGCCTGTGGGAATGGCCTCTGGAGGGGCCCTGGGGAGTGGGTTGCAGGGAACCATCGAGCTGAAAGCCTCGGGGCGGAAAGGTCTCCTGTGCACCGGGAAGGCAGCTCTGGGATGGCCAGTCTCAGGTCCCCGCTGTCTGAGGAAATGTGGCCAGCCCCAACACACTGGGATCTCCTGGGCACGCCAAGAAATGCTGTCCTCGGGCTGTGCCTGTGACATGGGGAGTGTCTGGCATTCCTGGTGCTCCTGGTCTCTCCTCAACAGCAGAGCCATGTTGTCCAGCAGAGCCAGCAGCAGCACAGGAGCCGCTGGAGCCTTTCAAGCCTTGCAGGGGAGAGGATGGCTTTATTTTTGGAAAGCATCAGCTGAGCTCTATTGTCCCGCCGTATCCATGCTACAAATCCACGCTGGGATCACATCCCTGCCTCATGCCAGGCTTGCATAACCCTCCAGCAGCACTGGTGCTGACAAGGGCCCACGACCCTCCCTTTGAGGAGCAGCTCTGAGCTGCCAGCTGGGAGCTCTGGCAGGATGATGCACTCCCTGTCTCCCACCCAACGAGCCAGCCAGGAACGCACTCCGAGGGCTCGTGTCGGGGAGTCGGAGTGAAACAAAAAAGAGACCGCAGATTATGGCCCCTGGGATCTTCCAACCACGCCAAAGGGAAGAGCCAGTGGACGCTGCAGCCTTAGAAGGGCATGTTTGGAGTCTGTTCCCAGCATCCCGACCTTGCAGTCCGTCTGGCAGTCTGTGTGGGCTCTGCCTCTGGCATCGGGGCTGGCAGGAGGAGGGAGCTGCGGGAGAAATGGAGCTCGGAGAAATAAATCCCTTTTCTAATCTGGCCCTGGGAGTCTGGCAAGCACAGGGACAAAGAGCTGGGACGCAGGGAGGGAGCAGAGGTGACCTCATGAGGACACCCAGGTACATAGTGAGGTGTCTCACCAGCCAGCCCAGCCCTCATTAATGCCACCTACAAGAACAAGAGCTGGCCCATCATAGCTCAGGTGTGGGCTTTGATTTTTTCATCTTTTCCCACGTCAAACTCCCAGGCACTCTGGGCAGGAGGGAGCTCGAGAGAGGGACACCCCTCGACACCAGCCCTGGATCTGGCCACTTGGCCCTGACAGGTTTCAAAACAAAATTCACATTATCAGCGGTCTTTTGTCCCCCTCCTGCACTCTGGAGCCCATCACTCAGCAAAGAGCCACCTCTGATCTTCACAGATGTGGATTCACTCCTGCTGCAGGGGAGGGTTGGATTCAGGCACTCAGTTTGTGCTACCTGATAGCCCTTTGCTGTCTTTCTTCCTTTTTCATCTTCTTTTGGTCTTCCCTCCGCTGGTTAAACCCCCACTTACTCGCTGCCTGAATCAGGAAGGTCTAAGGATTTAGTAAAGAGTTCAGGCTACGGTCCAGTGTTTTTTTGTCACTTACTTGTCTAAATAATGCAGGAAAAGCTCCTGCTTTGCAAGCCAGGCGCTTCATGAAAGGTGTGGAACAGCAGAGGTGCAAATGGAAACCTTGGTGGCATTAGGTGTTGTTTTTCTAAACATTCCCCATCAGTAAGCACACAGCCTCTCAGCGCTGCGCGGTCCCACCGAGCTCTTTAAATTGTATTTCTAGGATTTCTCTCAAACAGGGGCCTCAAGCTTTTAAATACAAAGGGAGCTGGAGAATGGTTTCTTTAGCAAGAGATTTGAGCAAATCAGTGCTTTTTGTCTCTCTCCTTTTTTTTTTTTTTTCCTATGGACATCTGCTGGGGTTTGTATTTTTTGAGCTGTGGGGGTGAAGGAGGTTGAGGGCGAAAGAGAGGTTTGCAGACAGGGTGAGCACAACATATACTGGAAAAAATCCCGGATGCTATAAATGGGAGCCCCCTAACAGTGCAGCTCATCTGAAGCAAAATGAAAATATCAGGCATCCAAGAAACATATGTGCAGATGGCTTTGAGCCCAGTCTCCTTACTAGGGCTCTGCATTAAATAAAATGCACCAGGTCATGTTGCTGTAGATATAAGAGATTACTGGGTGCAATGTGCACTTCTCTGTGAAACTGCAGGTTTTTAAACAATTGCAAATACAGACCTTGTTTATGGATCGAGCAAACGGCTTCGGTCAAGCAGAGCACCCCTTTTTTGGTTTTTTTTGTGGATTTTTTTTGCCAGGGTTGGGGTCAGGAGGCTCCTACCCTGTGAGGCTGTGCTGCAGTCTCTGCTCATGAGGAGCAGCCTCACCGCTCACGTGAGAAGCAGCATCCAAGAGGGCTCTTGACTGTGACCTGTATTTTTGAAGGATGATATGAATCAACACAGAGCCTTGGCAAGACGTCGCTGTTGGGGCTTTTGCTTTCAGCCAATGTCAATTATGTCATTACTGAGCCTGCAGAAGCTATTACTAATGTTACTTTTACAGTTCACTGCCGACCAGAGAAAAGAGTTTTTCACACTGTTGTCGTTTTGTTGGAGCAGGACTATACGAATCACAGATGGCTTCCTTGCCAGATGTAGCCTCGCAGGACGGCAGTTTGGGGTTTACAAGAGGTTTAATGAAAACCTGGCACTTTACCAACTTTTGGCGAATACTCTCGGGCTGTCAACTCACACACGAGCAAATCAAGATCCTAAAAAAAAATAAAATAATATGCCTAATGACTTGTTCTCACCGAACGGGGAGGTGAAAAGTTTTACCTGAGAAACAAAACCCGAATGAGCAAACCAATACTCTGTCACACTGGGCTGAGCTCATGGTCACTGCGGTTGCTGAGAGCTCTCGCTGCACTCTGGATCTGTTCCCAGGTCCTTGCTGTTGCACTGGAGGGGTCCAACATGTTTCTGCTGGCACGGAACACTGATGGTGAGCTGGGGGGGGGGAAGTGACATCCAGGTGTGCCGAAAATCACATCATCCTTACTTTGATGTCTGCTGCTCTTGTTTATTGAGTTATGACTTTGCTGCTTTGCCCTGGCTCGGAGTTCCTTCGCTGGCCTTTCCGCTCCGTTGGTTTCTTCCTCGATGACATGAGCAGTTCATTAAAATTGTGCTCAAAGGAGGTCTCAGGTGGGTGCCTTCAGATGTAGGACTTGTCCCATACCAAACTTGCCCAAATTGTGCAGAAATAACCAACATTTCTGGATGCAAGCTGGAAACTCTTTGCTTTATTTGAGTTTTCAGGCTTATTATTTCCTTTTCACTATTAATGAAAGCGTGTGCTAAGTGAGACTTCCCATGGCACAGTGTCACTTCGAGCACAGCTTTTCTTACTTTATGAGTCCTCACATTTATTCATTCCCACCATCCTGGACCGAAATTCATCCCAATCCCAGTGGTCAAATGGAGTCAGCTGCAGTGATTTGGCTGTGAAGTTTCTTCAGTTATGCTTTGGATAAGGAATTAAGTCCTAAGTCCCAGCAGCCCCAAAGTGCTGGCTTGTGGGTGCAGCGTGTGCACCAGAGGGATGGAGCACAACAGCGCCCGGGGATATGAAAAATGCATTTGAGCCATTCCAAAAATCATCCCCAGCAAGCAAACCCTGAGGCATTATTCACACCACAGCCCAGGGCAGCCAGACAGTCTCATCTGTGGGCCTTTAGCAGTCTCCCATAACCAACTGCCTTCGCCTCAGCCTGTGTCTGCCTGTCTTTAAATATCTTCATCCTGAGCCTAACTGGAACGGTAGATTTTTTATCACCACTGGTGCACAAAGCAGATGACTGAATTCCCTGGGGGAAGGAGGAAGTAGCACTTTACATCCAGGTGGCAAAGGAATTAATGAAATGGCTGGAGAAATGTAATCTCAGAGATGTCATCCTTTTTCCACTGGCTGAGGTTTGGATGCAAACCTGATACCTAACCCTCCTCAGAGTTCCTGGGGATTCATCCACCCCACAATCTCTCTTAAATTCAGAGTTATTCTGACTTCTTCTGTGGCGGGTGCTCTGGAAGTTTACAGAAAAGCAGTTCATTTATGAAATGCAGATTGAATCAGCATCCCTGAGACAAAGCACACCAAGCATCATGGGTCTCCCTCTTTCTGGTGTTGCAGATCACAGAATCCTAAAATGGTTTGGGTTGGGAGGTACTTTAAAGACCATTTAGTTCCAACTCATCCAACACTTCCAGTCACGGGATGTTAGGGGAGCTATAATGGACTGTAAATCTTCCTCCCTCTTCCCCCAAAAAAGAAAAAAGTGTAAGTGTCAGGCTTTATTAAATGAGGTTTTTCAATAATCTTCAGTTTTATAGAAGGACTTTGGACAGGATCAGAAGAAATCTAGTGGTTTGTGATAACCAGCCTTTAAAAAGTGCCATGTGTCTTTTCATAACACATTGGCTTGCTGGCCTGGGAGGGATATTGCTAATGAAAGGCTGCAAAGCTGCATAACATTCCCTACTTTATGCAGCAGAAGAGACTCAGTAAAGCAGTAGCCATAATAATAATAATCAACCCTGAAATATGTTCTGCTTGAAGTTATCTTTTCTTGGATAGCTCTTTATCTCCCCAGTGAAATGTTGAGTACCATGATGCATAACACCCCAACCTCTGCTCTGCAAATGCTTCTCTGTAGGTGGCCCAGGGAACTGCTCTTTGCTGAGTTCTGGGTAGGGCTGAGCTCACAGGCAGGAGCTGGGGCTCTGAGGCAGCGACCATGAGGCTCAGAGGTGTGGGAGAGGGTGGTTTAATTCCTTTTTATGCCATAAACCGGTCATGTGGGCCGTCAGCTAAGGCAGCTAGGGCAGATTTTATCTCAACTACATCTGCACTCAGCGAAGAGAGGAAGAGGGACTAATTACAAGAGCTTGTAGTGACAGGACATGGAAGAATGGCTCCAAAGTGAAAGAGAGCAGGGTTAGCTTAGATATTAGGAAAATTTCTTTGTTGTGAAGGTGGTGAGGCCCTGGCACAGGTTGCCCAGAGAAGCTGTGGCTGTCTCATCCTTGGAGGTGTTCAAGGCCAGGTTGGAGGGAACTCTGAGCAACCTGGGACAGTGGAAGGTGTCCCTGCCCATGGCAGAGGGGTTGGAGCGAGATGATCTTTGAGGCCCTTTGCAACCCAGTCCATTCTGTGATTCTGTGATGATTCTCAGTCTCCAGAGCAGGTTGTGAACATCTGCAGTCCACACCATGGAGGTGCTGGTGTCTGTCCATTGACTAAAATGGGAGCTGGCTAATATGGGAGGTATGGGTAGGTAGGGGGATTCGTATCCCTACGAAAAATTGTCCCTTCCTTCCTTCCTTCCTTCCTTCCTTCCTTCCTTCCTTCCTTCCTTNCCTCCCCATAGAAATGAATCCATCTCCAGCTGACAGAGCTGCTGCAGGACCCAAACCTTGCAGAGAGGGAAGTGCCTCAACGAGCCAGCCAGGTGGTCATGGTACATACCGACATCCACGAGTGCATGATTGCTAATGTTTAACATTCCCCAGTAAAAATCACAGCGTTATTAATTTCCCTGCCTTATATACCTCTGGAATGGCAAAAGCAAGAGGAGAAACCTGGCCCGGTGATATCCATCACCCGAGCCTTTGAAATGGAGCCAACTTCAGTGAAATTCGAGCGAGCCCTTAGAAACACAAAGAGGGCTGGAGCAACAAGTGCACTCCACCGAGCTATGATATCACCCTCTGCTCCTTTCTGCACGGGAAACTGTTTGTCGGATGTGCGGGAGAGAAGAGAGGAGCAGAAAAGCACACGCGTATATTTAAATGTTAAAAGCCGCCCCAGGAAAGAACTCAAAATCTGAGGTCATTTCCTAGAAGGGCTTAAAACATTATTTGTCATCCACAGTGAAACAGGAGAAAAAGGGAAATAAAAGAAGGGCAGGAAGAGCCTGTGGCACCCTGGGCACCGGTGGTTTGAGGGGAAGGTGCTGGGTTACACAGGGAGCCCAGCCAGCCTCCAGGGTGCCCCTTGGATCTGCTCTGAGCTCCACGGTGGCAGAATCCCTGCAGGGGGACAGAGGAGCCTTGGCAAAGCCCTGGTCCCACCTGGGGCTGGTTTACATTTCCTTACCATCCCAGGCATTTGTCAGAGCCTCCAGCCAAGCGGCCTCAAGGGAGTGAACTTTCCTCCGACCGATGTGGGCTGTGGATAGCAAATCCCACCCAGCCCCCCAGGAGACTGTCTGAGCAGCTTTAGTAGTGTATTAAGTGGTGTCTTATTGGGTTTGGGGCTGGATTTAATGGATTCCTCTGCATATCAGAGTGAAGGGGGACTAATAAGGTGCCATTATTTCAGTGGAAAGTGAAGAAGTGCCATGGAGGGGTTTTTGTGACCCAAGAGCAGGATCCAGCTCTTGGCCTTGTTGAACCTCACACCTCAGCCCATCAATCCAGCCTGTCCAGATCCCTCTGCAGAGCCTTCCTGCCCTCCAGCAGATCAACCCTCCCCCCCAACTTAGTGTTGTCTGCAAATGTACTGAGGGTGCACTCCATCCCCTCATCCAGATCATTGATAAAGGCACTAAATGGGACTGACCCCAAACCTGAGCCCTGGGAACGCTGTGGGAAGCTGACACAGGCATTACTGAAGTCAGGTGGACAACATCCACAGCCTCCATGATTTGTGTTTTCTCCTGCTCGTGCTGAACTCCCTGCAGAAGCTCTGGGCAGCCCAGATGGTGGCAGAACAGCAGGATGTGAGCAAAGTAAAAGCCCAGCCTGGCACAGGCACCTGTGGGATGCTTGGCTCTGGTCCTGTTTCATTTATGAGCATGGATGCAGCTGGGATGTCCTGGAGAGGACCATAAAATCATGGAATCACAAAATGGTTTGGGTTGGAAGGGACCTTAAAGATCATCTCATTCCAATGCCCTGCATTGGGCAGGGACACCTCCCACTATCCCAGGTTGCTTCAAGCCCCATCCAGCCTGGCCTTGGACACTTCCAGGGATGGGACAGCCACAGCTTCTCTGGGTAACCTGTGCCAGAGCCTCACCACCCTCACAGGGAAGAGGCATCTCGCTCTGATCATCCCTTTGTCCTCGCTGGAGTGGGGCCATGGGAACTTTCTGCTTCCATTTGAGCTGCTCCTGAACAATACAATGGGAGTTGCTCCACAGTGAGCCTGTGGTGTGCCCAGCAGCACCGAGCTGCCCCTTGGAACCAGTGATTTGTGTGGAGCTGCGCAATCCAGCTGCTGTTTAACCTCTGAATTGCACAGCTCCAAATACATCATTGGCTCCCTGTTATCAAGAGCTCTGACTCAGAGCTCAGGAAAACATTGCCATTCCAGCCTGTGGGAGATGGACATTTTTACCCCTGGCAAATTTGGCTTGAGCCACACCAGCCTTGTGAAAAATTAGATTGTCTAAGAAAAGACAAGGCTATTAATTTTTGCATATTTGCCTATTAAAGAAAGCTGCACATCCAGCATCTTGTGATTCAGCTGAGGGAAGCTTTGGTGCTTCTTTTTACTCTCTCAAAGAAAATGATAATGATGATGATAATAACCAGTATGTGAGGTATTTCTCTTTGCTGAAACTTGGGTCAAGGATTAAAAGGTGCTGACACAAATCAGTGAAACAGTGTTAGTGCTTGGAGCAGCAGCAAGTGCCATCCTTCCCCTTCTTGTGCTGCTGGAGATCCCAGCACACGCCTGGCAGCACGGCTGAGTGGATCTGCTGGCAGTGCACTTCCCTGGAAGCTGGAGCAGTCTCCTGTCAGCACTGCTCTGAACAGGTACATCACAGCCTGCTGTCAGGTGACACAGCATTTCAGTGGGGTTTTTTCACAGCCCGACCATCCCCTAAGCAAAAGCTGCCCTGCCAGGGAAGCACTCAGGCCCTCTGCACTGCCAGTGATGCACAAATGGAGGATCTCTTCTAAAATACAGCAGAGGGGGGGTTTGGGTGGCTCTGCAGCCCCTCTGCACCAGAGGAATGTCATGCAGCCATTGGTCCTTGCTGGCAAGTAAGGGAATGAGCAATTTCTGTTTGTCTGTGTGCAGCAGATGGGAAAACAGCAGGGAAGCAGTGGCCAGCAAGGCAGCAAGGGCTCTGTAGCAAGTCAGCACCTGCAGCTCCACAGACATTGCCATAAGCCAATAAATGCTGCCACTTTAATACTGGCAGCGAGAAGAGCTGGCTGCACAACACCACAGGGATGTGAATGCTCCCTGGGCTCTCCCTGAGTTCATTTCAGCTCATTTCAGCTTCTTCTAATACACATTTTAAAAAATAATATTTTTAAGGGGTTATTAATCCATTTTTGGGCCAAAAGAACCCTCCAGTGCAGCCACCTGCATTACACGGATCATCCAGGTTCACTCAGCAGCATCTGCATCACACCCATGACTTCTGGTAGAGCAAGGCTCTCATTTCCATCAAATGTGGAGAGGATTGGCCTCTTCCCTGCTCTACAATCACGTCTATTCTTTTATTTTTTTTTCTTGGTATTATAATATTAAAATAACAAAGTGGAATTGCTCAGCAGGATGAACTTCAGCACTACCCACAAGCACAGGCCTGGGTGCAGGAAGCAGCGAGCTCGGAGGTATTGCCAGGTTTTTAGTGTTAAAAGCAAGAAATGGTGAGGAAAATCTGCCCCCTGCTCCCTCCAAGTGTGCTGATCTCTGCTCAGCCTCCCCAGCCTGGTGGTGTGAGAATCAGCAGTGCCCAGCCAGCCATTGAAGCATAAAGAGAGAAGGGTGAAGGGGGAATTTTCCACTAGGAATGATGGCATTGCCACAGGGAAAGCCTGCTGAGCCATCTCTCCGTGTTCATAGCCAAATGAGGGCTGGTTGAGGAGGGAGTGGTGGGGTTGAGAAGCAGATTTGTCACGACTCATCACGACAGGCGAGTGGGTTTTTGTGCACTTGAGCACTGGGCTTTCCCTGCACACCACCCTGCTGCCTCCTCAGTATCCCCAGGACAGTGCCAGAGCCACTCAGGCTTCCAGGAATCCTGCATCACATCCCATGCCACTTCTAAAGGACACAAGGACTCGGCTCACCCT
The DNA here is from genome assembly GCA_013397565.1 of Ptilonorhynchus violaceus. NCBI lineage: Eukaryota > Metazoa > Chordata > Aves > Passeriformes > Ptilonorhynchidae > Ptilonorhynchus > Ptilonorhynchus violaceus. The sequence goes on from VZRJ01008303.1 coordinate 1,077,354, forward strand.
GGTACTTGGCAAGGTGCTTTGCTGCAGGAACATCCATGGGGAAGCACTACTCCAAGCCCATTCAGTGGCTTCCACATTTCCATTTGCCTCCTTTTGCCTCCTTTTGCCTCCTTTTATTCCAGGCATCATGTTGTTATTGATATTTTTCTTTCTTGGCTGCCTCTCTGCTTCTGCAGAAGGTCACCAGGCTAAACCAGCCCCAACAGCCTTTCAGTCACGGTGAGTGACAATTCCCTGCAAAACGTCTCAGACTCCAGCCCTGGAGCTGAGTGGAGCAGTCCAGAGGAAGCAGTTTTCGCTGCCACCTCAAATTCAGAGTTGCAGCCCTGGGAGATGGAAGGTGAGAGCGGAGTGACTTTCTCCATCACCCGGATCACGGAGCGTGGGGCAGCAAACAGGACCTCTGAGAGGCCCACGGCTGCCTCCAGATTTCCCCTGGGCCTGCTCCTTCTCCCTCTCCCCCCTTATCTCCCTTTCTCACCAGATACTGCACCCTAACACCACGCAGGGATGTGCTTTCCTCGACCCCAGCAGACCTCCAGCNTAGACCTGGATGAAAACTCGTTTTTAAAAATTAATTTTCGGTTTTGTTCTGGATTCTTTTGCGAGAAGGACAGGTTCCCTGATTATCCTTCACTGCATCCAGCCCACAGCCACCACAATTCCTCAGGAGACCCTGAGGCCAGGCCTTTCCTCCCCCCACTGAGCCCCACGGTGCTGTGCTGTGCCTGAGATCCCCCTTGCAACACTGTCCGTGCTTTGGTTTGACTTTTCTGTCAATAACCTTGCTGGAATGGATCTGGGATTTGTCAGGAGAAGGATGTTTTCCTCACACACGGCTCCATACTCCGTTTGGACCACTTGTGATCCATCTCTGCCTGACATTTCGTGCACTTTGGGAAACCCACATGGCCTCGAGTGGAATTAGATAACCCTTTAATGGTGCTGTGGGCAGCAATGCAGCAGAGTCAGGGGGTGAGAAATGTCAAAAGTCAATTTAAACAATAAAAACAGTTGCTTTGAACCAAGGCAGGGCTTGTTTATATCATAACACAAAGTTCATCCAGGTTAGGTGTGCTGGAGGACGGAGCACTGCACTCCTCCTCAGCTTATCAGCAGAGGAGATTTTATTCATTCCTCAGACCAGCCCTTGGACCCAGTCAGGGCTCCCAAGAGGAGAAACTCCCCGGACTATGTCAGATTTTCAGAAAAACACAAGGACAACAGCCTTGCTTCCCAGATACTGATATTTCAGAGGGGAAAGTGCATTTTTTTCAAGGCAGAAGGCAGCAGCCTGGAGTTCAGTTACATTGTCTGGGTGATTAATGTGTTATTTAGGGAGCAGACAGAAGCAAGGAGCCTGAGAGAGACCTCCTCCCCTCTATGCCTGCCTTCTAGTGGGGGAAAAAAAACCCCCATAGACCAAAAAAAAGGGCAAATTTAGCTCTTGTGTGTTTTCTGCCTATCTAAGGAGCATTTGAAGTACATCATGTGTACAACAGGAATGACCCAAACAGTGCTTTGTGCCTGCTGAAGGCAAACTCTTGTGTTTAATTCCTTCAGAGACACAACTTATCAGAGCACCCAGTCCAACAACAAACAAAACAACAATGCAAACACCAATCCCCAAGAAAATGAGCTTTGTCTGGTTTATCATTACAGATGTGCGAGAAGCAGGATCCAAAGTGGTGTGGGTTTCATAGCAGAGACACCAAATCTCCTCCCCTTTGCACGACAGAGGGGGCTGAAAGGAGAAGGAAATTTATCTTTGTGAGGACATGAGGATCCTGCAGTGGTAGAGACTCAGTAGGACTCCTCAGTTTTGGGGTCGCAGGGAAGAGCCATCTGTGGGTGTCCTGGGCGATGGTGGCAGGTGCAGGAGGGAGCATGGCATTTAACATCCACATCCAGCACCAGGGATAGCAAAGATGCCATTTTCCTCCGGAGTACCAGATGTAATCCACACCCCATGCACCAGCTCAGAACTGTCAGCCTCTGATTCCTAAGCAGGGAGGCAGAGACCTCTGAGCATCCACTGGGACATTTTCTCCCTGGAATTCAGTGTCCAGCTCTCAGCTGTGCAGCCCTAGCATGTGTGTTTTAGAGTATATTTCTCATCACAGGGTTTGCCCTCTCTCTCCTCCCACCCTGCTCTCCTCTCCTCCCACCCTGCTCTCCTCTCCTCTCCTCTCCTCTCCTCTCCTCTCCTCCTGGGAATACAGCACAGCGCGCGCATTCAGCCTATGCTGAAATGTATAAATAAACCAACATTTTGCTGGGTCAGCCCTCTGTTGGCAACCTCCTTGTACTTTGTCACTGGAGGCCACAACTCCACTCACAGTGACCATCTTGTCTTGGCAGGAGCCGTGTGCTTGCTCATTCCCTCCCCAGCTCTGCTGTTCGCTGCCAAAGCACACCAAGAGCTCCTCTTGGCCTCCCCTCTGCAAACCAGTGCTGAGCTGCGGGGGCAGTCTATGCCATAGGAAAGAAAAAGGGATGAAAATACTGCTTGCCAGCATCCAGGGAAAGGGAGGAGCTATGTGCTGCCAGGTCCTACTCAGACAAGGCCCATGGGGAGAACTGCAGGAGGTGTTTATGGCCCCCACCGTTGGCTTCCACGTGGGTTTTCAGATACCCTCACACAGCAATAAAGGTAAATATCTCTTGGCCCTGATGAAGGGAGACATTTCATGGGACACAGAATCATTAAGGTTGGAAAAGACCTCTAAGGTCATCTATTCCAATCATTCCCCCAGCACTGCCATGTCCACCACTAAACTGTGTCCTGAAGTGCCACATCCACATGCTTTTTGCACACTTCCAGTTGTGGTGACTCCACCACTTCCCTGGGCAGCCTGTTCCAACGCCTGACCACCCTTTCAGTGAAGAAAGTTTTCCTGATATCTAATCTAAACCTCCCCTGGCAAAAAGAAAACCATGGCTGCTCATAACATTTCCCAGACTAGTGTCTTTCCTCTCTTTTTCTCCAGAAAATGAATCATCTCATCCTTTTTTCCTGCATTTAAAACCGGAATTGCTTCTTCCCATCATGACTCTAAATGGATTTGATCTTTTTCAATGCTTCATTGTTTCTAAAGTGCAAAGTGCCTGGAAATGGAAAAGAAAAAAGTCATTGGTAGGTGGCTCAGACAAGGGCAACAGCCTGCCCATCACTGGCAGGGTGCTGCTGTGGGCACAGCATCCTTAAACACGAGATGTTTAAAGAGGGGGGTTGGAATTTGGAAAACAGACAGGCAATTTCAGTACTGAGGCCTCACACTAGCCTCATTCTTTGAGGACAGTGCTCCCAAAAGATCACCCTGATCCCAAGCTGGACACTGGTCTGGAAAGCATCAAAAATTCTGCATGACGTTTCAGAGCCATGTCCAAAACGTTTGTGTTCTGTAAACAGGAAGACACATTGTCTGGAGAGGATATTTCCCCCCCTTCACCAGCCACATGCAGCCTTTTTACATAACCCCTTTTTGCAGTATTTCGGGACTGAAAAGCTCATTTCCCTCTCACAGGCACAGAGGAGAAGGCAGCTGCCACCCAGACATCCTCTAAATGGGACCACATGTAAGCCACTTAGTCTCCAAAAATGAAAGCAAAACACGGAGCTGTCATCACTGCACGGCACCGTCAATCAGGGCTGCTCGCAACGCGCTGCACCGTGGACATCTTACACCGCCTTCATTATGGGCTCAGCCTGCTGTGGAGTAGCACAGCACAACGTTACAAACCCTAGAAATTTTGCATTAGTAAGTGAGGGATAAGTGGGAACAAAAAAGTTCTGATCCAGTCTTTTTTTCTGGCCATGAGCTTTGGTGAATATAAATTCCTCTAATGCTTTTTCTCAGCTTCACCCTGACCGGGTTGGGTGCAACCTCCTGAAAAAGGGGCATTTTTTGTTTGTGTCACTCCACTGAACAATCCCAGTCACGTAATTTTGCTTGCAAGTTCAGCCAAATGATCTTGCCAGGGACACTCTTGGATGGGAGAGTCTCCCACTCTGGGAGACGCCAGGGTGGGTCATGACCAGCTGCTTTCACCTCCTCCCTTGCCCCTTTGGTCCCACCTCAGCATCTAGAAAAGCCACAATGGGATGTGCTCCAAGGGCAGATGATGCCTGTCATGCCAGGGACACCAGGAGAACAGATAATCCACAGTCAGACCTGAGGCTTTTGGCTGCTGCTGGGATTGCCAGGAAAAATTGTCTGGAAAACACATCCTGTGCAATAAAAGAGTTGGTCCAGGTCAAATCCCCATATCTCAAAGCTGATGTAAGAGGGAAGGCAAAGTTGTCTACATAGTACATTGAAAAAAAATGTGGAATCAAGGCTCTTCCCTTGTTTAGAGGCATGGGAGGCTGAGATGGAAAAGGATGTGTCCTCCTTTGGGTAGAGAGAGTGCAAAGCAGCGAATTGTAGCTGCATAAAGGGGTTGTAAAAAGTAAAAGCTATTGATGATAGCACCTTTCCTTTACCTGCAAACCTCATAAGACTTCTTAAAGGCCAAGTATTAAAAGTTATTATTTTTCCAACATAGCATCATTGCTAGGATCCTGGGCTTGGCATTGGAAAAGAAAGGTCTGGGGGCGACAGGGGATGGGATGGGATGGGAGGGTTTTTACTGAGGCAGGTGCAGAGCACAGGAGGAAGAAGAGAAGGAGATGGGTCCAGTTGAATGCATGTGCAATGGAACAAAGTGTTGAAGAAAGGAGCAAAACCATGGGGGAAGAATTATTCAGTTCATAGCACCGTACATCTATTGGAAGTATCATTCAAAAAACACAAGGAAATTATTAAAATATATTTGGTCATTTGTGTAAAGCTCTTTAAATACCTTAACATCATCTGTAAAGCGCCTGAAAGAGCAGAGAGAGTTCATTAAGAACGAGGTTAGGGCGAGAGGGGCCAAGGCTCTCTGATGGGGACTGGTGGGTGGGTTGGTTTCATCGTGGGAAGGCGTTTCCACTCCTTTCCACATGCCCTGGCTGCAGGAGTAGTTAGAGTCTTAAACAAACCAGCTGGCACAGGCTTAAAATTGTGTTGTTATTCATATGCATCCAAGTATAAAACAAGAACTGTATAAGCTGAATAAATAAACAGACTCACTGGGCTCTGGTGAGGAGGTCTGGGTCGTTTTATTCACACTTTTTACCATATACTCTGGGGTCATTTGCCAGAATGGGAATAAATGGCATCTGGTTCTTTAACCCAGGCTTGATCTCCTCTCCCTTATAAAGACGTTTCTTTACTGGCTTCTGGGGTGCAAAAACCAGGTGACATGAAAGGAAAATTTGGCCATAAAATGTCTCAAATGTATCAGAAACCTTTGGGCCTGATTCTGACTGTGTTTATTCTCTTTTTCTGCCATCATAACAGGGCAGAGAATACGACACCCTTGGTTTCATCTAAACTCAGCAAGAAAGTACTGAGATTTTTGTTATAAATTCACTAAATCTCAACAGAACTAATTTGACCAAATCAGCTGCTTTCAAACATTCAATACATCTGTGATCAAACACCAAGCACTTTCCAGTGGGACATTGTTGCAAAAGTGATTTTAGAGAAGGAAAAATGCCACTTGCAGGCAGAAGAAAAACCACCCATTTCAATTTTTCCCGTGGTCATGCAGAATTCACACCAATTCGCCCCAATTTGACTTCCCTCAAGCTGCACTGTGGCAATGCCTCTGAGAAAGGCAGGTTGGCCCTAATGAGCTGCCTCGTGGAGACTGGACTCTATTCTTTTATTCTTTTATTATTTCATTCTTTTATTGTTTTATGATTTCATGATGGGGTTTGAAACGAAAGACAATTCATACCTGGCTGCAGCCCCCCAACTCCTCCAAACCAGAATTAAGAAAATGAATGGATTTGCTCACTAAACTGAATTTTACAAATATTACCGTATTTTGAAAATAAACTAAGAGAAGACTGTACACTGCCATTGCAGGGTGTCAGGGAGCAGCAAAGTGGTTTGGATTGAGACATGGGTGCCTGCAGACCACAGTCATGGCTTTGACCCTTGTGCCAAACCTGCACTTGCTGACGCCTGAACCCCGAGAGATTCCTCAAACTGCGGAATTGGGAGAAGAAAAGGGGAGATCTGTGAATGCTACTGCTGGTAGTGCTGGATGGCCGTGGTAGGAGAAATTGTGGGCACAGTGATCACCCACATCAAAGCAGAGGCGGCAAAGTTTGGGCTGGGGCTGGTTTTCCGTGCAGGCGCATCCCTGGAAAATGCAGCACGCTTCTGGTTCCATCCGAAACCTTCCCCATGTCATTAATGCTGGAAACCCCTCATTATCCTCTCATTAAACCTCCCTTAAAATGCCCTCTCTGCGTTTTCGTGCTGAGGGCTGTGCATGGCACGTGCAGCGGCTTTTGGTGCCATTTCAGGTGCAACGTTTTCAGCCTCCTGCAGCTGCTGGCAGGGGAAGAAGAGCAAAACCAGAGGCAGAGCAGCTTTAGCCCCCTCAGATGTCTAAGGTCAGGTGAAGGTGGGTGTTTGTGGCCCCATCCAGCTGCTGTTGGAATGAATGGCAGGTTTGCCAGGGATGTCTGCGGGAGCAGGGTGCAGGCGTGGGGTTAGAGCAGGGCCGAACTGCATTAATTAGGGGGTGGTGAGCAGAAAAGCGAATCCCCGGATTATCTAGCAGTGGAGCAGCGTGGGTTCGTGACTTCTGCTCTTGGACTGCTCTCGTGGTCCTGTGTCCCGCCCTGGCCTCCCAGAAATGCCTTTCTCCCGTTTGGGAACGCGGCACGCACACGCATTAGCGGCGAGCGCATCCTGGCTGGTCTGACACGGCAGCACGAGCGGGGATTTGTCAAGGATGGTGACAGGGGAAGAAAGGCTTGTGCACACCACAGATGTATCTTTGAAGACAGAACGTGGGTCATGTCTTGGAATTTAGGGGCTGTCATATGGGAATGGTTTACGGGGCTTTTAGGGTTTCTTCGCCACAGCGTTTCATTGCAGCAGAGACCCTCACCTGCAACCTTTCACACGTGCCTGGTTGCACACACTGTACCACAGGGAGGCATTTTTTTGTCTTGGTCTTGGCTCTTTGCCTTTCACTTTTCTCCCACCTGATGCAATTTCAGGTGTAATCTCTATTCTTATGCATGCTTCCATGCATCCATCAGTTTTTCCCATCACTCTAAAAGCATCTCACCTTGGTGAATCCCAAAACACAGCTTCACACTTTAGCATTTATCTGGGCTGTCTGCTCTGCCATGCAGAGGAGCCCAGGCAGGGCTGAGGCAGCTGAGGACCCAGCAGCTGTGCACTTGAATGCTTTGACAGGGCTTTCCCTCCCATGTCCGTGTTTCCAGGACTCAGAATCTCCTTTCTGATGTGTCCCAGCAGTATTTATGGTGCCTAAGGCACAGGGAGCATCCAGGAGAAGTCCCAGCCCAGAAGGCTGTGCCCGCAGCAGGTTTCACTGAGCAGCACATCAATCAGCTGCTGAGATGAATGCCCTTTCAGATATGCACATGGAACTAATGAATTCAATCAAGACTATTTGTTATTGTTTCCTGGAAGCAAAAATGGCTTTTAGCTCTGGGATATACTACTATTGCACAAAGGGAGAAAAAACCCAAAATCACGAGGAGGATTTTTTTTTTGGGTGGTAAAGACTCTGAAGCTTTTAAAGTGGATTAGTGTTATTGTTGGGTGGTGGGAAATATGAGAATCATCCAAGTACAGCTCAGAGTTCGCTCTGATTTGCAAAGCAGGTGAACCTGTGTTGTGGCTGTACATCAAACCATGGTGAGTGCATGTCAGGCTTTGGCTGGTTCTCCTGTGTAGCCAGGAAAGCAGGAGAGTTTGGGTGGAATCTGCTCCAGTTTGGGTGAATAACACACATGGCAGATGCTGGGACACGTCTGCAGCCACTCAGTGCTGCGAACACAGAGGACCCAAGTCTGAGAAGATCCAGTGGCAGACTCGGTCTTTTGTTTTATAAAAGTTTCTTCCAAATGAGATATTGTGTAATACTTACTCCTCTGTGTATTTACTCCCACAGTGTAGCAGTGATTCACGAGAGTAGTATTCCATTATTTACTTATTTCTTAAGTTTTTTTTGCCTTACCAGATGCTGCTTTAGCTGGGTCACAAGGCTGAAATGCCCAGTGCCTGCTGGCACGTGACCCCTTTCACAAACAGATCTAATTTTATCTTAAAAGCAGGTTCAGAGACGATTCTCCTCGCTGGGAGATTCCCCTCACCCTCAGTGCCCTCGTGGCTGCAGAAGAGCTAAAGGAAATTTATTCTGAGATCCAGATGTTTTGGCAGCGTGGACGAGGTGTTTGATCGGGGTCTGGAACTCTCAGGGGCTTGGGTGGTTTGTGCTGTGCTAGCCAAGGACTATTGTCTGTCTGTCTGGGTACACGTGGGACTCATCTTGTCCCAGTGGTGGGAAGTCCTCCTTCATCCTGATACTCTCCCAGGGAGGTTGCAACAGCCCTGAGTCCTCAGGGTGAGCCCAGGCTTGAAACAAGGCACATTTTCCTATCATCAGCACTAATCTTGCAGGGAATGATCAGAGGAAGCCAAAGCCTGGAGGTGCTGGATAAGTTTTGGGAAAATCTCCCCTTGTCACTGTCGACATGGAACACTTGAGGTGGTTTGGAGAGCCAGAAGGGGGTTTGTTTGGGTTTTCTCTTTGTTGGTTTATTAGTAAAATCCAACAATAACAACAAAACAAAACAAATTTCCCTTGTACTGAGAGTGATTTCAAACAACAACGCTTAGGTGGTGACAAGGCAAGAGGTGTTGTAAACCTTTTTGTGGACAAAATTAGAGCCCCAATCTGGACAAAGTGAGGTTCCATTTGAAATAAAAAGGATGTGATTTTTTGTGGAAAAAGGCAGACTCTGGCGCTTCTTTAGGACAGTTGGAAAGAGTGGGAAAGAAACTGGGAGCCCTGCTGGAGCAAAGAATGATGAGAGGTCTAGAAAATGTGATTTCTGTAGGAAGATGACAAGAACCAAGCTCTTGCTGTCCTGAGCAGGGAGGCTGGAGGGTGAAGGCATGACATTGTAACTCAGATATTTAGGTAGAGAAGATATTCATAAACTGTTTTTGTGTCCCCTGAGCAATGAGGAAAGAAATCACATGCTGAATCTGTAGCAAAAGAGACTTAGCTTAAAATCAGTAAGAGAGACTTAGGGGTGCTCTGACATGGATTTTTGGGGCAGATTGGGCATTTGCCACTGCAAGTCCACACAGGGCACTTCCACCTCCCGGGGATGCCTCGGAGAGTTTTTGGCACCCACGTAAACTCTCAAACTCCCTTCCAGCTCCATTTTCTGTGATTTTGAAATAACAGCAAAATTACACCCTGACAGGATAAGAGCTGGGATTATTTGTTTTAGGATTAACATAATTAGGCTGAGTATGAATCAGATGTTTTAGCAATTTGCAATTAAAGCTCACAGGAGAGATGCGATCCCGTGTCTCCGCCAGTGAAGAACCTACACGCAGGAAAAAGGTGCTGACAGACACCTTCCTCTCACCCCAGTCCAGACCTGGCAGGTAGGACTACAGGAAGGATTAGGCATCACCTTTCAATCCTGTTGTGCAGTGCCAGGCTGAGCCTCGCTTGTATGAGCAGAGCCTTTCTGCAGCAGAACATTCAGTGTCTCAATTAACGTCGATAAATGTTAACACTTGCTGGATTTGCTGGAAGATTTGAACTCCAGCTTAATTCAGTGCTGACATATCAACACATGAACTCAGAGATCAGACCCCTCCTAGAGTGGCCTATTTGAGGATCACAAGGGGTTGCTCTTGGCTGCCTGCACCTCCTGCAGTGTGGAGCTCACGTGCAGGAGCAGAACGACACTCTGGGACTGAATCCCCATCTTGGTTGGAAATCTTTGATGAGAGTCAACCACATCCCTTGGGACAGCCCCAGTGGATAATTCCACTCACAGCTCAAAATATGTCTGTTTTATGGCTGGAAGTGTTTTAACTCTATCTGCTGGATATACCTGAGTTTCTATCCAATGGATGACTGTATCAGGGAACAGATCAGGAAGAAGCTGCTTAATCCCAATGGGTGCACACAGCAAGCAGTGATCAAGTCAGGAAATTTCAGGTGGTTTTATAATAATCATCTAGAGATCTTTCCAGCCTGTTTATTACAGACAAACCTTGAAGGTTTTTCCAGTTTTCCCCAGTTTTCCTCCTGGTAAGAAGCTGTTTGGTCCTACACCTTGACACTGGCAATGAGTTGGTTCAGAGAAACTCCATCCTTGCTGTGCAGTGGTGGATTTTATTCCATCCATCCCACTTCTGGCACCATTTCCTCTCAGGAGAGGACACCAGGCTGCAGACCCACCCAGTAACAAATGCCAAAGAAGGTTTTTGGAGGGCTATATTTGAGTGCACCAGCCTGCAGCTCAACACCACCAGTGGTTTGCTGGGAAACTGTCTCAGCAGAGCTCAAATTTTCATCAGCATCTGTTATAAAAGAGGTGCAGAGACACTGGCATTTCACTGACAAATGCTTCATTTCTTTACAGAAGAAGTGCCTACAGAAGGTATGAAATCAGGCTGGATTCTGGGAGTCCCTAAATTAGAAAAAAAAAAGAAAAAGAAAAAGAAAAGGTGGCCAGGCTCAGCTCCCAACATCAAACTCCTCTGAAAATCCTGGCTGGAGACAAGGACACGTGATCCCAAGGTCCAGGTTGCTGTTTGCAGACCAATTTAGCAGCGTGTCTGCTCGACCCCTGGCTACAGTGGTACCATCTGTGGTCTATTACTGGGGATTTTGTACCAGCTGGGCAGCAGGAGCGTGTCTGAAATCCACCCCAGCTCGGGAGCTGACGAGCTATTTAGCTACTGCTTGTATTTGTCTTATAAAAGTAATAATACCACGTTCTGCTGCCATTAAGGTCTGACATTAAATGCATTAATTCCCTAATAGATCTAAAGTAAGAGCTGGGACGGCCTTTTATTTTTAATGAACTGAAGACTGCTGTGATCTCATTCATCCACCCATGAAATCCACTGACTGACAAGGTCCCACTTCTGGGCAGCAGGGTTAAATGTGCTCCAGACAAAAGCCAGATTTTCCTTTCTTCTGCATGCCATGGCCAGGATCAAAGGAGTGGGGAAATGGACATTAAAGCACTGGTAATCAGGGACACAGACTCCATCCCAGCATGGGCCAGCCCCCTCACAGGCTTGTGGGAATGCTGCTGTGCGTTATTGCATGGGAAGCCTGGGAGCTCCGGGGAGAAAACCGGGCAGGTAAATGAGGCTGGGGGCAAGAGCGGCATGGACCAGGCTCAGATGTCACCACCAGGAGCTTCTCCATGGGGGAGTGAATATCCCTTGCAGCTTTGGGGTTTACTCCTTGCTCAAGGCTTTCTTAAGGAGCTTGTAATAACACTGGGACTCAGCAGATGGTGCTACTATGGATAACCCTGGGACAGGATGGATGGGCAAGCAAGTCTTGCGGGGGGAAAGGAAAGCAAGAATACCAGTTTGATTACATTTCTCTTTAAAAACAGTGCTAATGCACCAGAAATGCTTTTCTCATTAATCACATTTCCCTGCAACTGGAACAACTCTGCAGCAGCAGTGGTGCAGCTGGAAATCCACATAACATGGGATAGAGACCTGGATGGGCAGCAGGGCCATTCCCTTCGGCTTGCTGGGCAAACCACAGGACCTGGCTGGGAGGTCCTTCACAGGACCTTCAGAGGAGCTGGGAAGTCACCCCCTCTCTTGCCTTTCCCTTTGGTCTTTTAAGACACCCTTTTTCAAGCAACCCTCTCAAAAGGTCTTGAAAGAGAAGGAAAGACTGCTGATGTGTCCCAAAAGACAGCAAACTGGGAATAGTTTGTTTTCCAAGCACATATGAGTTCATTTTCTTTTCAAAATTTGCATTTATTTTTAACTGGATTAACATCCAGCTAATGTGGATGTCAACCAGTTGGAATGCAATTTTGGGAATTATGGAGGAATTTAGCACTGCTGATACAAACCAAATGTGATGGGGTTGGAAAGCATATGATATTTATCTGTATGGGCTTGGTGTCATTAGTATGCTCCGTGTTTCTCCTAGGTTAACTCTTAGGTGATCCAAATGGAAGGAAATATTTCTATTATAGCTCCCATATGGGTAATGTGAGAGAGTGTATTACTCAGCTTGGGGTTTAAAAGAAATAATACGGAGTTTATTACCCAGATCTTCCTCCTAACAGGAATAGATAATGAACCACTATATAAATAAAGTGGTTTTTTACTTGTTATGCTGGGTTTTTTTTTCATTTGTCAGTGTTTCAATTACTGCAGTGCATAACGGTCTGTGAGCACAGACGTGTGAGCATAATCCTGCAGCTCTCCTCATCCTGCATCTATTTCAGGCATGTGCAGCGGAGTTAGCATGGCACGTGCTGAAACTTCGTGTTGATAAGTCAGGAAAGGACCTAAACATCTTTAAGTCTGTTACCACGATAGGGGAACCATCCTCCCTCTAAATGGATGAGGCCCAATGGCCTCCTCAGTGCTGAGATCCTGCCCCCGGGAAACACGGACCGGGAGGCATCAAAGCACAGAGGGATGAGTTGTCCCTCAATCAAAAGGTCGTGAAACTGTGGCTCTGCCAATGGTTTGCTGCTCGGGTGCTGTAGATACGTAGGATGGTTGGGGAGCTTCAAAGAAAGATGTCAGCCAAATGTTTTTCCCGGTCACGTGCAAGGCAGAAGGAAATGCGCTTCCTAAAGGTCCTACCGGCAGATGAGTGTCTTTCTGCAGTCACTGAAGCTGTAAAGTCATCCCCCAGCCCCCTCCCTGCACACACATGAAGGATGACGGGATTTGCATCCCGGACAAAACCAGGCTTGGGGATTTGGACATTTCCCTTCAAAGAAGCAGCACGTGGATCTGGCAGTGGATGTGTTGGGGGAAAGCGCAGCAAGGACCTGGCCATGTAGGGCAGCTTTTCGTCATCTGCTGTTGTGCTGCTGTGCCCCAGCACCCGCTGGCACCTCTGTGCAGGGACCCCACCACAGAGCCAGGCCCGCTCTGGGACACAGGGCCACTCCTGGCCACTGCTCTGCTGCCTCTTCCCACACAAGTGGTGTAAAAACCATACAAGAGGGGTTTGGTTGCAGCTGTCTCCAAAGACCTGCATTTGCTGTGTAGAAGTTCGTTTCCTGACCTGTCCCCCCTCCACAGAGGACTCATTACAGCACAGAATTCCCGATATCAATCCCATCGCAGCGGCCTTTCTTTGGGATGCTCCAGAGTACCTGAGCAGAGGATGCTCCCTGCTGATAAAGGTGGGAGTATTTCCATGTGCTAGCATTGCTCCCTGCTTCTCCTGGGGCACAACCTCTCCCACAGGACATGTTCCTGGACAGCTGCCTACTTCACTGCTCCATCATCCATCTGTATTCTTCATGGGGGAAAATTCATTTGGCAATGGCGAGGCTGACAAAGACTTTTCACATCTCTATTTCCACAGAGTTGTGTTTGTCCAGATGTACTTTTTCATCCCTAAAAAAGCCCAACAAGAGGGGAACCCCTTTCACAATAGGACAGGAACAGGAGGGATGAGTGTGGAAGCTCCAGCAATGAGCTAAAGGGATAATAAAATTATAGTGGTGGCCTTGGGGCTCACACCTTTCACAGGTAGGGTCTGTAGTATCGATGGCACCTTGCTCTGCCTCCCAAAGTGGGAGTTTTGATGAGTATGAATTGGAGTAGAGCTCCCAGTTTCTCAGTTCAGACCTAATTCTAGTTCTGCTGGATGGTTCCTGGGAATTCAGGAGGGTGATTTATGGATGGTGGCATTGGGAAGATGACTTAAACTCATCCTCCTCCTCCTCCTGATAACTCCTTCCCTCCTTGAATTTGCGGGAGGCTTGAGTCATCGTGGCGTTGTGACATCTTCAGCGTAAGGTTGAATTCAAGGTTACTATGATTTTATTATTTATGCCTAACAGTTTCCTTGGAATTGCAGACCTCTGGAGAGGTATTGCTTCTGCAACACAGAGCAGCTGAGCTGTGGTGGCGGTGGCACTCTCCAAGATCTGACATGGACTCGTTAGTCTTGTCTTGCAATTAACAGAACCAGTTCTTATTAAGTCCCACAAATGGTTAGAGGGCATTAAAAAGTCTCTTATCACTAATTCCCTAATTTTTGGAAACAGAACCCCCACGTGTTTTTTCAATAAGCTCTTCTCCTTCTGACAGCGCTACATCTTTCACAAACACAGCAAGAGTAACCTCTGGACTTTGCCTGCAGCAGTGAAGTATGAAATTTTGAATTCCATGGGTCACTGTTTTTGCTGCAGCCAGATGTGGATAAAAGGCAAAGGGTGTTTTATTGTTGTTTTTTCAAGAAACAGAGAAAGGTTTGTACTAAGGTACACCCTCTGTCCTGAAAACAAGTGGCTAACATGCAGCTTGAATATCACCAATTGTCATTTCAAAAGATGAAACTTTTTAAAAAAAATATTTTGAATTTAAATATTCTGTCTGCAGCTTATAAAGTACATTATGGCTTTAAATTGGATTTGGGAAAACATATGGGAGAGCTACAACCTTGATGCCAAGCTGTGCATTGCTTGGTGATTTCATTGGCATCACAGGTACCAGTGATTTGTGATGGAGGTAAAAGGGAAATACTCAATGGCTGAGACCTTCCTTTAGTTCTGAACAGATTGGGTTATCCACTGGAAATAAATTAACAGATGTATTCAATGCCTGTGTGCAATGATGGATGAGTCTATGAAAGCCTTCATTATTGGCATGCATTTTATGCAAACTCTTCTGGCAACTGAGGCATGTTAAAAAACTGCTTAGTTTAATTTCTCTGAAGTCCCAGTGTGCCACTGATGATTTAAACCCTCTGTTTCCTGCTTGGGGAGATGAATATTAAGCAACCAGGAATGAATATCTCGCTTCTGGAATTTTATGAGGAAAGTTATCTTCGTTGGTAAAACTTTGGCGAACCTCTTGGAAACACTTCCAGAGAATAGTTGAAGCTATGAAACCCATAAATAAGCAAACTGAGAAGTTCTCTGTTTATTTGTGGGGGGGAAAAATAATTGTATTTCTTTTTATTACTTGA
Source organism: Ptilonorhynchus violaceus (assembly GCA_013397565.1). Lineage (NCBI taxonomy): Eukaryota > Metazoa > Chordata > Aves > Passeriformes > Ptilonorhynchidae > Ptilonorhynchus > Ptilonorhynchus violaceus. Next base: position 1,092,459 of record VZRJ01008303.1, read on the forward strand.
TCTAGCCCTCCCTGTCTCCCAGACCCTGGGTGATATTTGGGTTCCCAGCCACGCTCGGTGCAGCCCAGCAGCGGGACATGATTTTGGCTTCCAGCAGTTTCCCCACAGTCTCCTGAAATGCTCTGTTATGAAACAAAAAGATAGAAATGGTGATCACAATAAAACACAAACCAGAAATATTTGATCATCCTCCAGCTTTGATTGCTGCTGCTTTTCAGCCTGGTGCTGGCAGCACACTCGCCAGATGCACAAGTAGCAAGGTTGTGACAACCCTGAGAGTTTACTGCGCCACTACACTTTCAGGATGATGTTCCCTAAATGTAAACAGCTGTGAGTTGGGGTTTTGGCAAGGGAAAATTCTGTAGAAAGTTTGATTTTTCCTTGTCTTGCTGCCCAAGTTCCCGTTGTCCATAAAATCAGAGGGATGGAGCATCTCTTCCATGGAGATGGGCTGGGAGAGTTGCAGTTTTTCAGCCTGGAGAAGTGAAGGCTCCAGGTTGAGATTATTGCAGCCTTTCAGTACTCAAAGGGGGCTTATGAAATCAAATCTTTTAGAGGACAAATTTTTTAGCAGGGCCTGTTGTGACCAGGACAAGGAGTGATGGTTTTAAACTGAAAGAGGGTCGATTCAGACTGGATATAAAGAAGAAATTTTTTACGAGGATGGCGAAACACTGGCACAGGTTGCCCAGAGAAGTGGTGGCTGCCCCATCCCTGGAAACATTCAAGGCCAGTTTGGACTGAGCAACCTCACCTAGTTAAAGGTGTCCCTGATAATTGCAGGGGGTTTGGACTAGATGACCCATAAAGGTCCCTCCCAACCCAAACTATTCTGATTTTATGTCTCGGAAAAGGGAAAGAAAAATATTTAACTGTCCATTTGTACCTGTTGAGAGCATCCATGTCTTCTTTGTTTGTGCCTTTACAAGACTTTCCACCTCAGTGTGTTGCACACAGAGCTTCAGCAGCCAGCCCTGATTTAGCAGGAAATATCTGGCCCCACTTTGGATGAAAATCATAGAATCATAGAATGGTTTGGATTGGAAAGGACCTTAAAGATCACCTGGTTCAATTCTGTCACTGTGGGCAGGGACACCTTCAAGCAGAGCAGGTTGCTCAGGGCTCCATCCAGCCTGGCCTGATCACCAAAATCACTGATGGAAGCAGAGTAGGGCCGAGTGTGGGCTGCTGCAGATGGGAACACAGGATGGGGGAGGAAGGAGAAGGATATGGAGAGAGGAGCCATGGAGGAAGGATACCTTGTGTGGGAACACAGCTGGCCTAGTGCATGTTCCTGCTCCCTGTGTGAACGAGGCAGGTGAAGGAGTGTTATCTTTCCCTCCCTCCCCTTGACCCATGGGGCCAGAACTGCCCTTTCAGACTTCCCACCTCGTGTGCTGCACGGGCTGGTCCTGCTCCAAGCAAAGCCTTGGGAGCAGGAACTGCACCGCGTAGGATCACAGCAACCCGGTCTCACCCCCGGTAGTCTAATGATCTCAATAATTGAAGCCCTTTGAGGAGCAGATATTTTCATTCCCTTTTGTAATTTGCAGTTGAGACCTAGGGCAATTTTTGTTCCTGAAACTCTGGAGTCACTTCAACATCGCGAGCCACGGAACGGCTGCTCGTGCTCTCGCTCCGGCATTTGAAGTCTCCCCACGGAACAGCTGGCCTCTGATGTGCGAGATACCTGCTTCCCACTATTTGGCTTCCAACAGCAAGAAGATGACTTATGGCCATGAACTATCCCTTAATTTAACACATCAAAACCCAGCAAAAATAAACAAAGCAGAGCGAAGAACACATGTAGACCATGAACTCACATTCTGCACCTTGCACTTTTGCCCAGAGCACATGTTTTTGCAGCTTATCTCCCTGGGTATCTGTGATGGTGCCTTCTTTTGTGTTTGTTTTCTTTGTGTGGGGATACTTGGCAAGAAGCCGCTTCTCTGGGAGAAAAAGCACTTTTTGCTTCTCTCTGGTCGTGGACTAAACAAAGGCCATAACTGGACACTTAACCACGAGCTTGCTGCAAAACCTGTCCTCATAAAAGGAGTGGCTTGCACTGATTCCAGAGGGTCTTGAGGAATGTTGTCCTCACTACTTTGTCCTTTTGAGCTGCATTACCCTTCATTTAAATCGGTTTGCTGTCTCTCTGTAATCTTAGAAAGCCCTTCTGCAGCCCCAAAATCCAATGTAATGTCACAGCAGCAACATAGTTTGAGTTTTGCCTCACAACTCAAAACTTAGTCTGAAACGGGGAGAAGATCCATCCATGGGTGCAGCCTTTGACAGCTGGGATTTATCCCGCAGTGTGGCAGGCAGCGATCATCATCTCTTACTCCTAATAGACTGTAAAGGGCTAGTAGGATTCTCCCAACCAAAAATTATCTATTAATTCTTATTTTTATTTCCATGGAGTGCTTTTTTCTCTGCTGCTTTTCACTGAAAGGTTCCTGAGGTGCCTCATTCACTGGCACCTTACAAGGCATGGTAATATCAGTGCATCCCTCTTGGAAAAAAGATGGTGTTATTTGCAAAGACAAAGCTCAGATATACTTTAGACCAGAGATTCCCACTATGGACTCCAAGTCCTGCTGCCAATTTTTCAGCTGGAGAACAGACTTGGTAAAGATCAGCTTGAAGTTAGCTGAAAGAACCTATAACACTTCCTGAAGACACTTTTAACTTGTTTCTAAATTTACACTCCTCTTTGTGCTGGAATAAGCATCATTTTAAAAAGATGGTGAGGAAAACACTCCCAGTTTCTGCTGGCCAGCGGAAAAGCAGAGTCCTTCCCATCGATGCTGGGTTTGCATTACAGCTGGCAAAGGTTGTCCCTCACCAAGCATAAGAATTCAAGTCTCCAACTGGTCTTGCAGGGCCCCAAAACCTCAGCTCAGAAACTGCTTCATTGTCAGCAGAGACCCACCTGGATTTGTGGATACAAAACCACGAATGCACAGCCGAGGTGCTACAGACAGGACATTCCCACTGCTGATAAAGAGTGAAAACACAGCCTTTTTCTGTCTTCCTGAATACAGAATGAAAGGGTCAAATCCAAAAGCTAATGGCTGGTCAGAGATTCAGCTGGGTGAGGGTTAAGATCAAGTCTTGTGGAGTCAGGAAAGAGAAAGGCCCCAAGTGTCCTCAAAATTTCCATATGACATTTGGGTATCAATAAGGGCATTGTTCGGGAGCAAGAGCTCATTTTCTGAGGAAGGCAGCTCGCTCCTTGTAGACCACGCTGCCTGTGGCTGGGGATGCCAGGCTGCTGCTTGGCAAGGAGCTTGTTAGTCCACCTGAAAAATGCCCAAGTTCAACGAGGTGTAAATCAACACATAAAGACACACCAGCTTAATCCTGCCGAGGACACTGACCTGAAAATGTGTAACAAAGTCAACATTTCTAGGGAAAACTTTTCCTCTGTGGAATTTCCAAAGGCTTTCAGTGTTTTTCTGGTTGATTTTTCATCTAAAAATCCATTTGCTGTATTTTATATTTTTTTTTTAAGGATTATCTCTTAATCTTACCCTGTTACAAAATGTATTCATAATCCTCATGGCAGTTACTTAGCAAGTCTTAAACCTGTCATTAAAATACCTCCTCTTGTTACTACAATCAGCAGTCTTAATCCACTGCAAGCCTCTCTTTTTTCCTTTTTTTCCCTTTTCTCACTTTGTTCCCAAATGGCTTAAGCCAAGGTATGACAGGTGGCAAACAATCCCCCCTCTAATCACTTGGAAGAAACAAATAAAGGGAAGGAATATGTTCGTGTGGCAAATTCCTGAGAGTTTGGAAACTAGAGGCCCTAGGAATGTGCCCTAGGAAATTTCAATCCCACTCCAAAGCTGTGGGTTTGAACAGAGGTGGATTTAGTCCCTGGAAGGCATGGATGGGGAGAGGTACTGCCAAAAGAGGGGGTGGCTGCAAGCAGTCCCAGTCCCGGGGAAAATGAGGAGCCAAGGTCCCACGCGGGAGGACGTGCAACGTCTGGATGCAGGAAAATAAACCCTGAGCTTTACCTGGAAGCGCCCAGCAGCCTGGTGTGGCTCAGCAGAGCCTGAATCCCTCTCGACACCGAATCCCCAGGGAAATCCAGGCCTGGGAGCTCCGGGTATGGCTGGACACCAGTGAGTAGGAGGGCAGGCGGTGGGAAGCAGAAGGAGCACATTGCTGGAGGAGTGGGTGTGAGGATCAGGGAAAGGAAGGCTGGAAGCAGGATGTCTGATTCATGGGAAAAAAAGATCCTGGATGGGAGACGAGCGGAGGAAGCGCTGCAGCTCTGCCCTGCACGTTCCTGGGAGGGGGAGGATGAAGGTGCCGTTTGGTCAGGGCTTTAGCAGGACGTGGCACTGAGCACAGGTTGAACGCATCAGGCAGCTCCCACCTGTTGGAAGCTCAGTGTTTCATACCCAAGCCCATCCCAAACCCGTATCTCTGCAGGGGTGGTGTCCAAAACCGCTCCCAGAAACATGCTCAGGTTTTTGGCGGAAAACAAGAGCTCACTTTGAGAGTTCCCAGAGCCCCCACGCTGTCCCTGGAGCTGCCGAGTGAACATGGCGCTGGTTTGAAATCAGATATCGCCTGCACAGAACTCGTCAGAAGAAAATTGGGCTGAGCTGGGGTTTTTTTGAAAGGCACTAAGTCCATGAACTTTTCAATCCAAAACAATGCCACAATGACCACGTTGGGAATAAGGCATTAGGGCCCTTCTTGGAGATCACGTGTTGAAGTTGTCTTGTTGGTAGGGAGGCGTTAGTGCAATAAAGGGAAGCATTGTGGCCTGGAACAGCTGGGCTTTTCTAACTGCTTGCCTAAACGTGGGTGATTAATGACCAAAATGCATCCTCGCTGAACGGCATTGAGAGGCTGGAGGTATTTCATGGCATTTTCCTTTTTTCATTTCTGTAAGGGATTTCTTGCAAACAAAGCTCCATTGATGTGGGTCCATTATGGATATGCAGAGTGAATTCTGAATTATTGCCTATCTGATGGGTGACAATAATGTTACTTTGTTGTTGCATGTCTTAGGCTGCAGGATCTAAAGATGCTCAAAAAGCCACTTGGTGCTTTTGGAGACTGGAGCTACTCAAATATTTTAACGGGATTTGTTGTCATTGTTGTTGGAAAACGTTGCTTCATCCAAACCAAAGCGTCTTGCAGTGAAATAGTCCCATTAATAACATTTCCATGGGAAAGTTTTCAGCATTTCTGGGGTCAATTTATAAGCAGAGAAGAATCTAAACGACAACCCTGATCCTCTCAATTTGAAACCAGATGTGTCAATGGCAACAGCAACAACAACAAATAACATTTCGGGGAAGCGTTTGAAAAATTTGGTTCTTTTTTCACACCATGGAATGAAAACACGTTTCCAGACCTCAAAAACCTTTGTGGAAGTGCACTGCTGATCTCTGTCTGCCTCAACCAGAAACTTCATGGCCCATCAGAGAAGGGGCTGGCACGTAAGTCCTTTGTTAGTCCAGCCATGCCGTGGCCACCCACCCCACACTTGGACTTGGGTGGGGATGCCACCCATCTGCTGCTGCCCTCTGTGCTCCTCCCCATCTGCCTAGAAGCCTCTGGCAGTGCAGAAGAGCTGCCTGATGTCATGCCTTGCTTTTCTTTGCCTGTGGAAATGTGCAACGTGGTTCACAAAAATTAGGAAGAGGTTCTTTGGACCTAGGAGCAGCCATCTGGGGGAGATGTAGTACGGTGGTAGCATGAGACATGAAATACTATCATCAAATAAAACCCCAGAGTAGGTTTATGACAGTTATCAGGAGTATATGTGAAAGGCAAAGTCAAAGCCTGGACAAGTCTGCAAAGGATGTCCTAATTTCCCAGTACCACCCCTCTGTGTTGTTATCCAACACCATCCCTCAGCTGCCAGCGTGCAGATTTGTGTCTCGTCCAGTGCTGCACCACCAATGACTTGAGGACTCTTGGTATCCAGACGGGATGGGTGGATGTATCCGTGTGAGTCCCCTTAGGGTGGGACAGTCGGTTTTTACTTCCTTGCTGCCCCTGTGTGCACTACTGCAAGTTGGTGGAAAGAAAAGAACAAGGTTTTGACACCAGCTCCACTGGCTGACCCTTCTGTGCCTGCAAGCAACACGTGTGAACGACAATTTCCTTCACCCAAAGGCACTGCTGCAGCCAGGAAAGGTATATCTTGGATTTATCCAAGGCACTTAAAGGCAATTTTTTTTTTCCCCTCAGCCAGCATGTTGGCTTTTATCATTCAACAGGCCATGGAATTGTTTTCCCTAACATCCCCTTAAGAAGGATGTATTTTTCAAAATACTGCCATTCCCTTCTCTGAAACAGGTTTTGATGTGGCTACTTCAAATCAAAACCATGAGCTTTCCTCTCCTCACGCCCACCGACTTAAAACCTGCCCCCGGTGCCAGTGGTTCAGAACTATCCAAATAAAGCAGTTGCTTTAAGGAGTGTTTGCTTTTCCTCTCAGGCTCCTTCTCCTGACGCTATATTGTTTGTGGAAAAAGAGTTCTCTGGGTGGGTCATTGAGCTGTCGTGGTTAAGAAGCTGTATTTGAAGTCTGGTTCAGTGTAGAAGAAAAACATGTCAAAACAGCCTTGAAAGCACAGCTCCCTTTTTCTCTCCCCCCCCTCCAATGTCAGGATGTTACCTTTTTCCCTCCGTGTAGCAGCTCTTTCCCATGAAAAACAAGCTTCTCGAGGACATTTGCTGGGTGGCTCCAAAATGCGGGGAACATAACACTCTTTTCATACCAGGAAAACAAATTGCTTCTGGAACACAGCCGTGCCCGTACAGCTCTGCATTTTAGTTTCACTGGAGCTCTTACTCCTGGATATCTTTGTATCGGGGAAACATGCTTAATTATTCCTGGGTAATTCTGCCTGCCGGACTGCAATCCCTCAAATAAATGCTGTGTGGGATTTTCCTGATGATGTCGTTCTTTTCGTTTGAAACGGCGCCAAGGAGCAGGTTTCCCTCTTCCATGTTCCCCCTCTGCCTTTTGGCTTTGAAGCAGATTCCTGGTGCTCCTTAAACAAACACTCCTCCGAGATGCTTTTCCACGGAGTGGCATGAATGCCGTGAGCCCAGAAATGGCATGGATGCATTTTTCTTCCGTGGCTTTGGAATGCATCTCACGTGGATGTGTGTTTCTTTGGAGAATGCTCTGTTTTCTGTGCCTGGGTTTGATTCCCTGCAGATGGGAAGCCACGTTTCACAGGTGGTTGGGAAGCTTATTAGATTATTCATAACTGGTTTGATTTCTTTTTTTTCCCCTTTTCTTTTTTTTTTCCCTCTAAGCAATTAAAAACATGTGTCAAAGGAGGCCTGAGCTGATTGGAAGCACTGCTGACATCTCTTTCCCATTTACCTTTTGCTGTTTTCACTCAGGTTTTACAGGCCCCAGCGCTGGTACCCACAGACATGGCTCCAAGCCCCCAGGAGCCAAAGGAGCAAGAAGTGAGTGCTCTTCCTGTTAGAAACAATTTAAATAAAATAAAAAAGTTTTGCTGCTGGTTTGTCAGGGATTCCTGTGCGAGAAAACTCTGGTGTTTTCCTGGGAATGAGCAGCAATCACAGTAATAATTATCATAATGATGATGAACGTTTTCAGGCACACAACACAGTGACAGGCTCTGGGCAAGCAGCAGTTCATCTAAAGATGAATTCCCAATCCATGGCAGTCTCAAAAGAGGCACTAGGAATGGGAAAAGCAGTGAGGGAGTCACTGATGGGGAGAATTGAGCCAGCAGAAGAGGCTGGCTCCAAACCCCGGTAACACAAATCCCCAGCCGAAATTCAGTGTGGGCAGCAAGGCTTTGCAAGCCTCCATCACGATGGTCCAGACCATGTGTGAGCCAGATCCCAGCCCAGCATCCCCTCCAGAGGAGGACTCTGGTGGCTCTCATGTGGCCTGCTCAGCTCCTTGTTCCCAGAGGAGCCCAGACTTTTTAGAGGTGTTGAGCTTTGATTGGCTCAGGCTCAGGCTGTTCTTTACCCCCTCAGACCCCAAAAAGTTGAGCTGACTTTCACAGAGGAGCTTCCAGCAAAGGAAATTAATTCAGTGTTGTTCATTGCACACTGGCTATTTAAAGGGTTTTTGTTTTTTAGAAAAGAAAGTAGAATTCATATTTGGTTAAAACTGCTGGATTCTTAAAAGATTTATACAAGGAATGGAAGCAGAAGGGGTAAAAAGATCAGTATCAGAAATAGCAGTGTTGCAAACAGAGATCATAAAATCACGGTTGGGTTGGAAGGGACCTTAAGGATCATCCAATTCTACCCCCCTGCCATGGGCAGGGACACCTCCCACTAGACCAGGTTGCTCAGAGCTCCATCCAGCCTGGCTTTGAACACTTCCAGGGATGGGGTGTCCTGCCTGGGGAGATGGGAGGGCTGCCCAGCACACGTGTGGGCTGTGGTGATGGGACAGAAACATCCACTCACATGTCTGAACATCTGCTCACACAGCTCAAGGTGAGCTACTCACCAACCATTCACCCTTCTCCAGAGCATCTCCCATCCCTGGAGCGGTTCCCACCAAAACCTGTCAGGCAGAAAGGCTTTGCCTTCCTCTTCCTCACTATGGTTAAGTGACAATTGCATCTCCCACAGTGCAGCCGCCTGTTTGTACCATCAGCCTGTAACTCCCTCCTCTTCTCCAACTCTTCTCCTACTAAATAATTCAGATGCTGAAAAGTTTCCTTTTAAAATACTCCTGGCTTATTAGTACCCTTCATGCATAACAGTTTTCTGCATCATCTCCTTCTCCACCTTCGGGTCATTTCTTATACACAGGAAACGAGAACAGGATGGCAAAGTTTGCATGAAATATCCATTCTTGTGTGGGAGAAAACACAGACAGCTGACTCAGGCTGTGCTCACAAACAGCCCAAACACTGCAAAACATCCAGTCCCACCACTCCTCCAGCTGCAAGTTTTCCCACTCCAACCCCTGTACAGTCAGCCTCTTCGGAAATCGCCCACCTCGAGGAGCTGCTCCGTGAAAACATCGGAGTGAAAACGACTTTAAGAACGGCTCAGACAGCAGTGGGTGCCTAGGGTTGAGCACGGATTTACACCTGAGCTCACCCTAGCTCGAGCTGGAGCTGAGGAATGCGCTGCCTGCATGGAAAATGTCCCCAGCAGGAGCAGCCTGTGGTCCTGTTCAGTGGCACATCCACTCTGCCATGAGCCGTGCTCCTTGGTGACCTTTCCCTCGCGGTCGGAAGTGAACTTCTTCCCTTCACCCTGACATCTGCCAGCAATCTGAGGCTGCTCCATCCCGCACAGCTTGGTTTCCTAACGGCTTGGGGAGGACAGGTCACGTGGGATGAGCATAATAATATTTTCCAGTTAACCCACGGGTCTCACCTCTGGTTCTAATCACCTTGTGGAAACCAACAGCATATCTGATGAGAGGAGAAGCCAGATCCACTCAGCTATCCTTTTTTTTTTCCCTAAGACACTTCAAACTTGTCTAAATTCCTACTTTTCAAGAAAGGAGTTAGTGGGAAAGCTTCATTAAGTAGTCATGGAAACACCCAAAGAAAAGAAGCAACCTAACAGCTAACTCACGTGGAAGTAACTGAACAAACCTGGCCTGCATCAGGGGAATCTGGAGTCATTCTGGAATTTTATTGTGCAAAATACCAGTCTCCTTATCCCAGAAGTCACCCACTTTCCTGTCAAGAGATCTGTTCCTCTCAGGCTGTTTCCACCTTTTCCACTTGCAAGTTTTGTCCCCTGGCATGTTTCCCAGAGGGTGAGGACAGGAGCAACATTGCTCACACCTCTGCCTCTGATGTCCTGTGCAGCCCATGGAGGTCACCAGCAATGTCAGTCCAGAGAACATGCTTTTCCAGCTTAATCAAGGCCAGATTCCCTGGGAGGGCTGTGATCCAGGAGACAACGCTTCCAGTCGCATCCATTCTCCGAGCGCTGCCTGATGCTGCGCAGCCCTGGCTGGGACTACCACCAGTAATGATGTTCCTCCAATTAACCTTGGTGAGATCAGACCTTGTTCAGCTCAGAGTGATTCTGAAAATCCCATTTCCCTCATCTTCCTGGTCCACGGATTCCCCCAGGATGATATCACTTCCTCTGCCTGCACCAGAGGTGGTAATGTCTTGCTGCTTGCTCGTGTTCCTGTAGGATCACTCGGCAGCGCCAGGAGGCACAAATAAATAACAGTGAAGTTATTTGGAGCTACGTGTTTTGGAGCTAAGATTGGGGGGTTAATTGCCTAAAGTACAGAGAGATAGGCTGGGTTTTTGGGAAGGCTGAATTCCATGGTGAAGTGGGAAAACCCTGTCCTACAACAGCTGTGCCAGGGCTGATCTCCTTTCCTCCACTCCTGGTTTATTAATGGTGGATCCTGATGAGCTGAGCTGCCAGCGACGCCTGTGCTTCCCTGCTCAGATTGCTCCCACAAATGGTGTGACCCCTCCTTTCTCTGGCTGGTCTGCAAATATCATTTTATGCCAGGATGTTTTCCAGTCCTCCCAGCTGCACCAAAGCGATGACTCCTGGAGGGAGAAGTCAGCCCGAGGTTTTGATGCAGCCTCACCGGAGCTACAGGGAGCTTACACACGGAGATGACACACTTCTCTTATGTTTCACTCCTAGATCACTCCTTTTCTGCAACTTCAGCTCTTTATTTTTCCCCTGTGGAACCTGCTGATGCTCCCTGTGCTTGTCCCAGGGCTCAGCAAAGCCCCCCTCACTTCAGAGCCAGGAAAAGATGCTGCTCTCCTATTAAACCTAAAAAGAGTAGCTTCTGGTAGAAGCTGCAGAAAACCAGCTTTTTCTTCCCCCTCCTCCCATCTATCCCCACAGATGCTGCTGTTCACCCACATTTTCCCAAGCACTTTCTCTGCTTCATTTTCATGGAGTCAAGGAAGCAACTGGCTCTTTGGGATTTACATGTCTTTGAGGTAAAGAGAGCTACTTTGAGAGATAATCCCTCCTGCCTGCTGCCTGCTTTGTGGCTGGCACTACAAACCATGGGAGATGGGTTTTACCCAAAATTTGCAGGTTTTTCACGTTGCTCTCTAAAGTGACACTTTTCCTTTGAAACAGAGAACATGAGAGGCCCAATGTCTTGAGTCTTCATCCAATTTTTGCAAGCGATGAAAGAATTTTGTGGGCAGGTGCTTTTTTTTATTCCTCCTCTCACACACTTTGCTGCTGTGCTTGGACAAATAATTTCTGCAGGGTAGGAAGTGCAGCCAAAGCAGGTAGCTTGATGTCTTTTCTCAGTAAAACAATCATAAAAATTATCGGTCTCAGATTTATTTTGATATGAAATTAAAACTCTTTTCAGAGGCAATGGAAAAATATTGCAAATAAAAACCGCGCCAAGAGCCTGGCTCCGAAGTGGTTGGTTCCTTCCCGAGTTACTTGTGCAGTAAAATTGTGATTTCAGTGGGAATATAAATGCAAAGCTGGTGCTAAATCTGGAAGTGGTTTGCACCCAAGCTTTGCCTGGTGGCCTCATCAATCTTGTTTGATCAATTTGTCCCATGTTGTCCTTGTAGGGCTGAATGCAAAATGCAGCAACAGAGGGGTTTTGTTTTGATTCCGTATCGTGTTATTCCTGAGGGAGTCCCACAAGGGGAGAGGAGGGATGGTATTCCCTGCTAATCCGGGCTGCTTCCTGGAATACCTCAGGATTTGCCTTTGAGAGTCCCTGCAGTGAGTGTGGCTCTCTCACAGCCAGAGACACACATCAGTCAGCTCTGGACGCCTCAAATTCCTTTTGCATTTCAATTCCAGAATGAGAAACACAGCTCAGTGCCTCCCTAGGAGACCTTGGTGGGTTTTGGCCTCCCAAAATGGGATTCCTCTGTGGATCCACGCTATGTCCTCCCATGGCCAAACAATGGAGCGTGTTCCTAAAAGGACTCTGCAACAAGAAAATTAACAAGAAGTGGCCAGATCTGAGCTGGCGTGAAAAATGGAGGCACCCAGTGTTCTCCTCCTTTTTCCAGCCCTCTGGGGTTTTTTCCATTTGGTCCTTAGGTGATGCCATTACAAGGGAAGATTGGGATTTTCCCTGTCACCAGATACCCTGATGCCTCAGGGCAGATACCTGATCGCGTCTGCACACACTGCCAGCACTCCGAAGAAGCCCATCTGTAGATCCCTGAAGAAGCCTGAAGTTATGTCTTTTTTTTGCTGACTTCAGATAATCATGTCAAGCTTTGTCCACACCCCAAAGACAGATAATGAAATAAACAGGGAAATTTAGATGAACTGGAGGCAAAACATAACCTCAAACTCACGTTTGGTTAGTGTAAGTAAAGACGACATTTTTCACTTGTCATTACACCTCAGCTGAGGGACTGTGCTGTCCCACCTTCCCTGCTTGGCACTAAGAACCATTGCAGGGGTTTTTTAGCATTTTAAGCAATCTGGTAAGGTAATTTCATTTCTTCCCAGCGACACTTTTGATTAAAAACCTCTCTTCCATTGTGGAAAAGACTGTGAAACATGTACTCATCTTCCCCAATAAAAGCCTTTATGGGGATGGAGGGGGAAAGTAATGTTTTCCAGTTCTCACCAAAGCTAGAATTTCATATGAAATTTTAATTCATCATGTATTTTTAACCCTGGAAACCTGATCTGGGTAGGATGGTGTTTGTGTATCATGTATCACACACAAAAAGTGCTGCTCAGAACACACACACACAACACTTGCCAGGGATTATTTTGCACTTGGCAATGTGTTCCATCCACACATTGGCATATTAATAAACTTATTTACAGGATTAATAGGATGAACTCCTGCCAAGAGCAGAGTGCATTGCATGGTGGGTCAGCAGGTTCTGCTGCTATCCAAGCACCCCTGCACCATCCCTCCACCTGGGGCTGCCACGTGAGGAATTCCACTGGTGTCCCAGTGCTCCCCACAAAGCACCACTGCTGGGCTGAGCGGCTGCACTGGAGTCTCCTTTGGGTTTTACATCCCCTCTCCGGAGTCCAGCATATTTTTGGCTCCTTGAGGATTTGGGTTTTGTGGTTCCTTGTGTGGAAATGAGGCACGGCAACTTCGGCCCAGGCAGGTGAGCAGCTTGGTGGCCTCGAGCTCCAGGCCAGCTCTTCTCTTCCCAGGACTGCTTGCCCGCTGCTCCATCAGCACGGATTTATTGCCACGCTCGATTTGTAGGAATAAAAGAGCCAGATAAGAAATATGTTTTTAATAGCAATGTCACCAATGAGCGCTGAGGATCTCAATATCAGCCATTAAGTAAAAGCAGGGGAGGAATGAGCATCATTTGTCTGTTGCCAGCTTCTCTCAACTGGCTTTCATTTAGAGGAGAAAAAATCCCCCATCATTTCCATCCAGGTAATAGTGAAATATATTCTTTGTCAGCAACAGGTCAAAATGCAGAGATATGTTATTCACAGCAAGCTGACTTCACATTTTCTAACCTAAATGCTGGATTGCTTTCCTCAATTATTCACATATGTTTTCTGGTTTAATAATAACCCACATGCTGTCCCCTAAAGAAAACTACAGATTTCATGATGTTCAGCTAGAATATACAGTTCTGCTCAGGCATTTCTCATTCCAGAAGCTGAACCAGTCAGTCCCAGAGATGAAATTAAGAGAAGTGCCAGTGTACAGTGCATCCTGTTAAAACATAAAAATGTGCAATTTACCCACTAAAGAGATTGCAGGTGGGGAAAGTTTTAACGATACAGTGACTTAAATAAGAGGCAAAACAAGCCTGATGGTCACACTGTAATTCCCAACCAACGTGTTCTCTGCTCCAGACCTTCTCCAAAGCAAATTTATTTTCTGCCCACATAGATCTGGATGCTTTTCTATCAGCTCAGCCGATGCATTTTCGTACTCCTGGAATCCTGGAGGGCTGCAAGGCTTTGTTCACCTTGGAAACAGCAAAGGCAGAGTTGAAATAGCAAGTGTGAGCTGGCCTTGAGCAATGCCTGCTTGTGCACTGCTTTGGAGTTACATGTAAGCAGCAGTCAGAGCCATGGGCAGGTTCTACAGCTGGTCCTTCACCAAGAATGGTCTGTCACCCTATAGGGATGCTGAGGGTGGAGTCCATCTAGAAAATAAGTGGCAGTGAGCGAGGTTGGAGCTGGGTTAGAAGTAATTTGTGCAGCCAGGGAGGTGCCAGACAAGAGATGAGAGGTGGAAACTGTCACAGTCAGGAAGTTCCACTCCTGAAGTCTCCTGCTCGTGTCATCATTCATAGAATCATGGGAACACAGGATGGCTTGGGTTGGAAGGGACATTAAAAATCATCTAATTCCTGCAGAATCAGTCCCATGGGCAGGGACACCTTCCACTAGACCTGGCTGTTCAAAGATCCATCCAGCCTGGCCTCGAACACTTCCAGGGATGGGGCATTCACAGCTTCTCTGGGCAACCTGTGCCAGGACCTCACCACCCTCACAGGGAAGAATTTCTGCCTCATATCCATCCTAAACCAGTTTAAAGCCACTCTCCTTTGTCCCAGCACTACATTCAAGCCTCATTTTCAGCTCTGTGGCAGCAGGGAGGTGCCAGCTCCAGAAAACTTCACCAGGGTGTGTAATGCTGTGCTCATCACTGTTCCAAGTCCCCTCGTCAGGTGTTGGATGGGGAGAACTGGGCTGCTCACCGGCGGGGGTTTCAGTTTCCAGCAGAAAGAAACAAATGCTCTGAGAACACAGATGGCGTTGACGTAACCAAACCCCACGTTCTCCCTGGAAAAAAGTTCAGCGGGAGATTTTTGACCAGCACCGAAGGCACTTTCAAGCAAGAGAGCTTAGCAATCCCCCCAGGGTGAAAGAGTTAGGAGTTTCAGATTCCCTTCCTCCCGTGCATCAGCTCTGGGTGATGCCTCAGCAGTCAGGTACTAAGGGGTGCCCTGCCACTCGCGTTCCTGAAGAGATCCCTTTCAAGTGTAATGCAGTAAAACCTCATATGATTTCCATATGTTCTGCTGCCTGGATATTTTGCAACCGACTCACGATGGAAAAAAACCAACTTATAAACACATTACCTTGACAGGACCAATTCTTGGAGTAACAGGAGATAGGATAGCAGAGCCTTTGAAAGGAGATCGTTATTACCCAGTAGCGTTTTTCTCTGCAGTCCGCGAAATTCATGTCAATGAGTCACATCCTTTCAAAGCAAAGAATGAAAAGTGCCCTGCAGGACAGGTGAGCCCCTCCCCGAGCCTCTCCAGGAGTGTTCAGCTCCAGAGCTGCTCGCAGCACTGCCAGCAAGGCTGTTAGCTGAACAAGCCACAGATCCAGATGCCTTGGCTGGGAAAGAAAATGATCCAAGCTCCCACATATGGGGCTTGCAGCAGCTGTAGCCACAAGTGCTGACTCCTCTGCTGGAGGACACAGAGGGGCCAGATGGAGAGAAAAGCAGTTCTGCCCCTGCTGCCCACAAGACTGGAGGGTTTGAGGCAGCCAGTGGTGGAACAGCCCTGGTGCTTCTGACAGCACAAACCCAGCCTTGGAAACGCAGCTCTTGGGGGGGACACGGCCCTTGTGAGCACCAAGGGCTGTGAACAGCACGCAAAAGCCTCAGGGTCTGCCAGTCTGGGCCTCCCCAGCATTCCCTACGAGGCTGGAAGTTGTTTTGTTTAAGCCTGGGACATCTCAATGCTCTGTGCTGATTTTGGACTGATTTTGGTGCTTGTATTTCTTTTCCAAAGTAACAACCTGTGTTTTGGTGTCCATTCGGATACTCCTAAGCAGGACCTGGTTTCTGGAGAAGGCTGAGCACGTGTGTCTCTGCAAGCCCTTGCCTGGAGCCTTGATCCAGATACTGATGTAGATGGAGGACTTCGAAATCCAAAGCAAAAGGGAAATAACAGACCTTTGACCCCAGTCTCTGGTCCAAGGAATTTCTCCTGGTACACCAGTGGAAACAGCTCTCACACATGGACTTCCCAGGACCTGTCTTGTGGGATTTAGTACTGCCCTGCCCTGAGATGGGTCACAGGAGCTCAGCTGGCCCCTGCAGATCTCTTGGATTCCCATATAGAAATTTTGGGTTTAAGTTAGTGAATCCATGAGGAGAGCCCTCCTTTATATCCCTCTTCCCTGTGAAGTGCATCCCTGCTTTCAGCTGGGAATTGGAAGGATGACTGATGCCACTGGGGCAATAATGTTGTGCTAACTGCTGAAAGCCCCTGGGAGAAGCTGGTTCGATGAACCTGTTTTCAGTGTGAAGCCTGGTTCAGCTCTCTGTGAATTTGTAGTAAATCAGCACTTCATAATAAGAACAAATGTTTCATTCTCACTTAAAAATTACCACGGTCAAAGGCTTGTAATGTGCAGTTTTCATGCAGGGGTTACATGACAGGAACTTAAATCTGTTCCATTTTCATCTGTAATTTAAAACGTGTCATTTTGATCGATGAATTAGTAAAGGAACCCAGGATAATTTCGAAACTACCAGCTTAGTAAAGTTGCCTGACCTTGCAAATAACCTTTCCAGTTTAGAAGATTTTAATAGCTTAACTATTAGCTAATCTCCTGGGAAACGTTTTCCCTGGGCAGAACTAGTATGGAAACATAACACCAGTAATAAGGTTTCCATCTTTCTTCTATCTTGATCTTTTTTAATTAATTGCCACGCAGTAAAAACACAAGACTGGGAGGCAGGGGGTAAAAATCCTTGCAAGGGGAGGGCAGGAGTTAACTGTAGGCTGTTTCTAGCCTTTACCTGCCTTTTTTGCATAGATTCATTAGGTGCTGAAATATATTAGCAATTGTTAAGGCATAACTGCTGCTTGATTGCTTGACACTCCGGGCTGAAAGCTGTGAAATAGATCACTTTGTAATGGAAAAAAGCTGCTCCTGCTTATAATGAATAAACATTAAAACCTAGAATGGTTTGCAGGGCACCTCGACAAGCCCCTGAGACCTCTTGTGTTGCAGTTGTGATGGAGCTGTTTCTGGGGGTTTGCGGGTTGTTTCTTTCTGAGGAAGGCCAGGGGTTTTTTCCGAGGCAATAAAGGGCTGGAAATGTGGGGTTTGTTACAGGAAACAACATAATCGTGTGTAAGTGAAGATGATCGGATGGAAATTCACGGACCAGGTGGAATGCGGACTAACATTTAGTGTAAAACAGGTTCCTAAGCATCCTGGTTAGTTTATTTTCCTGAAGTTTCTGGTGCCATTTTATCCAATGTCCTTCTAACACAAGGTTGGATTGAGGAGAGGTTCTCCCTGTGGCCTTGCCTGGTTGATAAAGGGGTTCTTATTTTACTGTGTGGTTTACACTGTGCTTTTCAATGCTGTCTGGGAGGAAAAAGAAGGAAAATCTGTTTCCTAGGCTAGCAGCACATGACTTTTTCATTGCTGTAGCTCACCAGCAGCCCAGTTCCAGGTAGAGGTGATGGAAGTCCTCCTCCCAGGAAGGACAAGGACAGGGTGCCCAGCACCCAGAGGGTGTTTGCTGTGCTTCAGGTCCTGCTGCCCCAAGTGTTTCACCTTTCAAACCCCATCAGCTTTTGCCATTCTTGTAATAAGAAACCAGGGCAAGCAACTGAAATGAAAGGTCCTTTCAAACCACAAATATGAATGTTTCCATTTTTAAAAAGGTATATATTTTTTTTTTTCCTTTTTATGTGTCGGTGAAGAGCTTAGTGAGGCCTACCCTTGTTTGCAAACATTCTGCATCTTTAGCTGGGACAAAGATCATCCACCACGCAGGGGAAGGCACAGTTTGGGTAGGAATAGCCTCCTGCGTGAAGATACAGTGTTTTGGTACGAGGGAATGGACCATGGGGGCTTTCCTCAGGCTTATCTTTGTCTGCTGGGTTTATTTTCTAGGTCTGCACTTCAAACATTTTGGCTACACGAGTGAAAGTAAGTCTCCATCCCAGCGAGGTGACACCACCATCACCTGGTCTGGCACCACCATTTCCAGGCTGTTGATCCCCAAACCTCTCCTGTCCCTCTGAGGCTGTGCAGACACCCCCGGGGTGTGAGGGACGGAGCGTGGGGTCCTGTTCCAAGGGCTGTGTTTGCGGTGGAATTGGCTCCATCCTCGCGACCTCCGAACCAGCCCTGCAGCCCCTGGAGCACAGGAATCAGCCTTCAGTCTGGAGGGCCCTGGGCTGCAGCAGATGCCCTGGTATTTTACCTGGAGCAGGAGGAGCGTTGGCACGTGGCTTTTGGAGCCAATCACTCGCTCTTCGAGGAGAGCAGGAATTTCGCTCCCTCCCCCGCCAGCAACCTGGGACTTCATTGTGTGTCTGGATAATTTCAGGCTGATCCTTCCTGAACGTTTTCCACTCATTTCCCCCAGGTTCAAACTTCTGGACCTCTCTGGCACACGTGCTGGGGGCTCTTCGCTCGAGCCCCTTGAACTCGACCCTTCCCTGCTGCAGATCCCTGTTATCCCTCTCTGTGAGCCACCTACCGTGTTTTTCATCCTTCTGGGATCTCCCCACTGAACCCTGTGTCTCTCACACCAAAAATCCTGTCTTTTTGCCTGTTTCACCACCATGATTCCTCCCTGATGATGGACAGGTGGCAATCCAAGGAAGAGGTGACAAGCAGCAGCAGCTCCCCTGTTTCCTTTCTCTCCCATCAAGTCTATAGGGAAAGCCTGAGGCTACAAACAAATTAGAGCAGGGAAACTCCGGTTTTTTCATGCCCTGAGGCTCCTGAATATTTGTTGTTTGCTCAGTCCAGTTCTGCTCTACTGAACGAGGGCTCCCTGCAGGGGCTGGAGTGCAGGGTAGCAACACAAAGGGCTGTGCCAGGAGAAAACAGCAAAGGTCAGAGCGAGCGGAGAGAGGCTGACATTCCAACCAAGAAACCTTGGGATTGGATTGTGGGAAGTCATTGGTAATATGCCCAAACTGCCTCCAAAACTTACACGGGGACCCATGGCTGCTCCAGCCTCCCTCCTCTTCCATTGGGTCGACAGCAGCTGTAGGGTCTCTCTCACCAACCCCATTCATCAGGAGGTCCAGAATGGGGCACCAGACCCTAAACTGGTTCCTCCGAGCAGGTGTTGATGGCAGGGTCCTTCTAGCCCACGGAGGGCAGAGCTCACAGGCTCCCCATGGGCAGAATGAAACCTTGTGAGAGGAGAAGCAGGTGCTTGTGTGGCCTCCTGGTCTTGCTGGCTGGGATATCGGATGTGTTTATTATTCCAAATATATCCAGAGATGCTCAGCATGGCAGGAAACAGAAGAAATGAGCCTGCTGTGCCTGTGCAGAGTCTCACAGTGGTGCAGCTTCAGCATGGTGGCTGTCACATCCTTCCCTAACCTACCACCTCCAGGGTGATCCTGCACTTTTATCCGTGTCTTATCCCTCCACCCTTCACATTCCAAGGCATGTGCACAGTCCAAGCACTGGGTGCACACACAGAGCTTTCCTGGAGGTCCCTGAGCTAATGGGACTGTACCTGTCCTCAGAGCAAACTGCCCTGCAACCCACAGAAAAGCCATTTAATGCAACTGCAGGACTGTAAAGCTCCTGTCTGGTTTGGGACGTTGCAACTGCAAGAGGAGAATTCATGGCCTCTCGCAGAGGACCGCGCTCAAAGTAAATAATATTATTTCAGAAAACAAAATTCATTTTGCAGCCCGAGACCAACTGCAACAGGATACGAAGCAGGGGGAAAAAAAAGTAGAAATGCCTTGCCCCCGGGGCTATTTATTATTTATACACCACCGTGCCTCGATAAACTCCGCCTTGAAAGAGCAGGACGAAAATAATTCTGCAACGTGGAAACAAACTACCTATTTAAAGTGATTTTATGCCTGAATGGCCTCATTATAAAAACAGCCTGCATGCAATAACTTTTTACCTTTTTCTACATTATCCAATGAACTGCTTTTTGTCACTCTCACCAGTTTCAGGGCTTTCATGCAACCACCTTGGTGGAAAGCCTCCGTGGTTTCCTTAGAAACGTCTTCCTTCCTGGATGTTGACCCATGGTGGTTGAGGCAGCTAAAACCCTGGAGAGGTCCTGTTCAAACAGGAAAGAGCAGACAGTTTAATGGCCAGCTTTGCAGCTCTGCTCCTCCACACCGTGCAGTAGTTGGGGAGCTATAAAAGAAAAATATCATAACGAAGGTTGCTTTGTTTTCAGGGCCAGCTCTGTGTGGGTGTTTTTGACAAAAGGAGCTCACAGGCTGTTGTTGGGCAGTGGTGGGATGGAGGTGGTTCACCTGCAAAGTGCTCAGGAGATGGTTCCTTGTGTGCAAGGAGACTTTGTCCTTTGGAAAAAGCACATGGCATGTCCCTCTAGGAGCATCCGTAATTCAGTGGCATCAGGGGCAGTCTGAGAAGCTGTAAAAAACGTCACCTCTCAAGTGTTTTGCACTGAATGTTTCACAATGTCTGAGCAGGAACAAGAGGTGAGAGTCCAGTGGTCCTTGAGAGAGTTGGGAAAAACACTTGTCAGGCTGTGACGTCGCTAAGCCAGGCTTATCTCCAGCTCTGCTCCTGGCCGAGCAGTCATTCCCAGGGACAGGGATCCACCCCACGGGTTGGTCACTGCCAGCACTGACTCCCTTCCCCTCGTGTGAAGGGACCTCGTGAGACCTTTCTAACCTGCACCTCCCATAGAATCTTTCCTATCAGCAAGACCAGGAGCATGGACAGGTCATGCAGGTGGTTTAGATTTGCTGCTTCCTTGCATTTTCATTCACTTCCAACATTTTTTTTTAAGTTTTTTTGTTTTGTTTTGTTCTGCCTAAATACTGATTCTACAAGAAAGCTGGAGAGGAAATGTTTACAAGGACATGCAGTGAAAGGTCAAGAGGAAAGGGCTTTAAAAAGAGAGAGGGCAGGTTTAGGTTAGGCATTAGGAAGAAATTGTTCCCTGTGAGGGTGGTGAGGCCCTGGCACAGGTTGCCTAGACAAGCTGTGGCTGCCCCATCCCTGGAAATGTTCAAGGCCAGCTTGGATGGGGCTTGGAGCAACCTGGGATAGCGGAATGTGTCCCCGCCCATGGCAGGGGGTGGAACAAGATGGTTTTTAAGGTCCCTTCCAACCCAACCATTCTCTGATTCTATGATGACGTCTTGCAAGGGCTGCTTGTTCTCCAGGTCTTGTTGCCTTTACATAAAGAATGAAAAAAACAGTGACAGTTGAATTACCAAATCTAAGCTGTGTAACTCTCCAATGTGCACTCCCCAATCTTTTCCAATTCTTATTCCATGTAGCAGCCACAGGCTTGGGAAATCCATGGAATGAAGCAGAGCAAAATATCCCCGGCCTATTCGCAGCCTGGTCCAAGCTGCCCAGGAGCTCTGTGGTGAGCATGGCACTCATCCTGTCCCACCCAAAGGAGCAGGAATATCTGTTAACTCTAGTGCAGAGCTGTGCTAATGCTGGTGCACCAGGTCAGGGAGGCAAAACCTGCAGAACTGTAATTAACAACAACAAAAATAAATTACGCAAGAGCGTTTCTCTTAAAGTTTTTAATAGCAAGCGTTACAGAGAGCAGGTTTTTCAAGCCAAACAGGAAGAAAAACAAATAAACAACTGCAGTCAGGGAATTCACAGGCTTTCTGAAGTCAGGTTATCAACCAGGGACCCGCAGACAGGAACTGATGAAGCAGAACTCTCCAGGGAAACAGATGAGGTTTTCAAAGAACACAAACACATAAACCCCTGAGATGTACATTTATAAATAAGCCCAGGGAAGAGCTGGGCACAGGATTCCCAGGCTGAGGGTTATGAGCTGGAAGAAGAGCCTGGAGTCCTGATCCACACTGCTAAAATCTGGAAATGGCTGAAGACATAATTTGGGTGTGTGCAAATGCTGGAGAAGTGAGACAATATAGAGAGGGTCACTGGTGCTGGTGTGGGTGTGACATCAGAGGAGGGCAAAGAAAAGCTGAAGGGGAACTAGAAAAAGCTCCATCCTCTCCAAAGGACAGTGACAGTATGGAAAAGCACTCCACATGACTACACATGACCCTTAAAGCTGAAACACTGCCATGGAGTCACACCAGGAACTACGAGGCTCTTGAGGGATCTCAGCCTCTGTTGTGGGTTGAGCTGCTCTCATTCCAAACACCTCTCGAGCCCCAGACAGTTTATATTTTCAATAGCACAGTAAAGGACAGGGTTAATACCTACAGGAAAGAGTTCAGTGGCCTCTCGGTGATGTGTAAATTAGCAAGTGGACACTTGCCCCAGAGAGAAATGGCAAACAAATATTTATTAGTTGTTTCAAAGAACCACAGCCGTAAAACTTTGCCATTTGACTGCAGAAGTGTTTGTGTTTTTACTGAAACCAGTGCTAAAGGTGATGGTTTTATTCCTAACTGGGGTAACCTCTGTAACCCTGTGATTTACTGCCTTCAGGTAACAGAAAAAAAAACCAACCTAGAATGTGTTTTAATGTGCATTGCTCTTGCAGCATGATAGGAAGATGCCAAGAATGAATTTGAATACCATTTTTACCTTATGAATGTGTATGAACACCTGACAGGGCAGCCTAAAGGAGAGTGAGCCGGGCTCTTCTCAGTGACCCCCTGTGACAAAGCAAGAGGCAATACAGAAATACAGAAAATTCCATTTATATGTAAAAAAAAATCGTTTTATAGAGTGAAGGTAGTTGAACACTGGACCAAGTTGCCCAGGAAGGTTTTGGGAAGACCCTCCTCTATGTGTTGTCCAGACTATCTAATTGACTATTTAAACTCTAAAAAATTTATATATTTAGACACACACTTATGTAGCAGGATATTCAGAAATATTCAGCTTCAGTAGAAACCACATGTAAAGTGAGGCACTAACAGGAGTGAGGGTGTCAAAATCCAAGGATACATATAAATTCTAGCAGTCTTGTATATGTACCTTGAATATGTATATGTGGATATATATGACAGAGATCTATTTCCTAAATTACAGTGACTTCTAATAAGATTCAGGCTGAGCAATGAGCAATTTGGCATTCCATTCAATGTTAATTTTTTTTTCTTTGCATTTTTAAGATGTCACCAAAATGTGCTGGCATTTGCTCGAGGTTAATTCATAGAAAAACCCTCAATTTCTACATCTACACAGAGGTTGCCAGGTTGGAGCTTAGACAGAAAGGCACCATGAAGGATGAGGAAAGGATGAAGGCACCTGGGGTGTGTGCCATGGCTGAAACCTCTGAGTTTACCTCAGTGCATCATCCATAAGGGCTTGAATGGATGAGCAAATGCTCAGGGTTAGAGTGTGCACAGATCTGAGCTGAACTGCAAAACTTATGGAAAGGCCCCAAAATCCATCAGTGTCACCGTGTGCCATTTTCTTATTAGCCCTCAGAGACCACAGCGACTGCTCCTGATCCGAGGGCTGGGGTTTGGTATGGATTTATGAGATCATGGCGTGTACACTTAGGTCCAGCCTTTGAAATAACTTGTGTTTCAGTGACCCCCGCATCCTGAGGCAGCTTGGTTAAGGAAATGTGCACTGAGAGGTCATAAAAGAGGCCAGGCCCTCTATAACTCTGTGGAGACTCCTCAGTGCCTGTGGAAAGCCATTCCAGGGCTCTGTTTTCCTACCCTTTCTCTCCTATCTCCATAGAAAGTACAGTCACCCTGCAAAATGGGCACTACCCTTTAAAATAGAGGATCTCCAAATTTTGGCTGGAGGATTGCAGCAAAACTCAGGGAGAATATTCCAATGATCTCAAAAAACGAAGTTTGATGATAATTTTTCTCTACAGGGAAGCTGTTTTTTAGCTTTCTGTGGGGGAAAAGATGTAGCAAATAACGTGTTTACAGTGGGGAAAATATGTTTTTTTCATATGTGTGAGTGAATAGTGGCTAAAGTATTTCACTGCTTGTTCTTGCTAATGCACCTTTCAGGGGACTCTATGACAAAAAAAAAAAAGCCATCCTCAAAGGAAGACGTTTCTCTGGGAAGACAGGAATTAGCACAAGTTAAAATTCTATTTGCCTAATTCACTTGGAATTCTAATTGAAACGCTTTTGCAATCTCAATTACGCCACTTGTTCCCATTTATTGTGTAAGGTCACTGAATCAAGTTAAAAAGAAAAAGCTGCTGTATGATTTTCTTGTGAGACACCTAAGCCTGGGTAAGGTGTTCCTGGGAAGCTTGGAGTGTGTGTCATCAGGCAGCTGGTCCCACCCTCCTGGGACCATTTATCCACTGATCCTCCTTGGGACACACGAGTATTCACTTGGAGAAACCCTCTATGCCCCACAAAAACCCAAATCACCCAGGTGCCTTCAAGCAAGATTTTACAAAATGAGGAGAGGAAGAAAAATAAGTCCAGGGTGAATTTAGATGAGTTGTTCTTAATGATGAAAATTCCTTTATTGACCTCTCCAGCTTTCTTGGTGCTGGGGCAGGAAGGGGAAAGTTGTAAAGACAGTGAAAGGTGGTCCTGCCCATGGCAGTGGGATTCGGGACTGGGTGATCTTTAAGATTCCTTCCAACCCAAACCATTCTGTCTTTCTATAACGGAAATACATTAAAGTGGTGAACTCCATGGTTTGTGTTAAGAGCTGTGACACATCAGAAAAACCCCTGTGGATGCTGTTGACGCTGCTCTTATATCCAATACCTGGACTGTCACCCACGGAGCACCCTGCTTTCCAGGAGTGCCAAATCCAGAGCTGAGTGATTCGGCCTGCAAGTCAGATCAGTTTTACAGGGTCTCTAATCCCCCCAGATTACTCTCCTCCATGAAGGCTACTGCTCCACTGGTGCAGGAGGTGGATTTTATGGCAGCACCCAAATCCCTTCTCATCTGTTATCTTTGCCTGGAGAATCGGACTTTCGACACAAACCTGGAAGGTAGTTCAAAGCCCTGCTGCATAAACACACATCCATTTTTTGTACTTTAGGAATAGGTAATGTAAGAGTTGAAAGGTGAAGGTTATGGCAGTTCGTGTTTATTTCACCAAGAGCCAAGAGATGGGAAACATCTGGCACTTACACACCAAGCAAGTCTTAAAAACAAAGAGACCCAGGCTTTAGTCCGGCTGAGCAAGCACTGGGATAAAAGCTAATGACAGGCTGCTTATTTAAAGGGATCATAATACAGAGCAGCCATGTAGGGAACCAGGGAGCATTTGGGAGGGGGAAAATGAGGGGGAAATTCAGCTTTGTATTTCCAAGTGAAGGGTCAGAGCCTGACTCCAGTTACACTGCAGTGTCAATCCCGACCTGCGGGCCTTATACAGCGTGTAGGGCCCTCCAGGCTTCACTTTGTCCTGATTTCCAGCGTGGACAAATATCCAAAGCAGTGCTCAGGAGTGCTGCTGGTGTGTTTCAAGTGTGACAATGCAGAAGTCCTCAGAACCAATCGTTTTTGTGAAGGTGAGAGGAGAGCTGAGCACAGGAGTGACTTGCAGTGACATGAATTGTGTTAATGTGAAAGGCTCAGCAGCACTTCTTGGGAAGGATGTTGGTGCTCAAGCACGTTGCTGCAGCTTCCCTGGAGCAGATCTTCACTTGTCTTGCACCTTCTTGCAGAGGTTTATCCTCAAGGAGATGTTTTGTAAAGTGGAGCTCCATTCTTTTGGCTGAACACGTTCATTTATTGTGGCAGCTCCTCTTCAAAACAGATCAGACACCACCTCTGATCTCCCATTTTCACTACACAGTCTCCAGAATAAATTGGTCTCTTCAGCAGGATGCATTTTGCAAGCAGAGATTTACCCAGAAAATGAAGAGTGAAGACTCTTTTTGCCCCTTTCCCCATTGATATTGTACAGGCCATGCTCCCACATCAGCTCAGTCAGCATGATGGGCTGCATGGTCTCATCCTGCCTCCCCAGCCTCCTGACTTTCCCTGATGTCCTGTCCCCATCCTCACTGTTACGTGACAGCTTCAACTCCCACCACAAAAGAAAAGAAAAAATCACGTCAAAGGGAAAACCAGGATTGTTTGTAGTCCCCTACCTGCTGTTTGATGGCCTTGGAGCTAAGGACAGCTCCACTTTTTGCTTTTGGCAAGGTAAACTTCCAACCCCAACCCCTCAGCCACACCAAGAATTAATATTTAACACATCTCCAGAGTAATGAGGAAACCTGGGCTCCTCCTTCTAGGGTTTTAAAGCTCGCTGTTGAAAGCAGCATTGTCTGCATGGCAGCAAACATGCGTGAGAGCCCTCTAAGCTGTTGGTTTTTCAAGAGAAAAGACCCGTCACGGGCATACAAGTGAGTACCATAAAAACCTCTCTCTCCCATAAGATGTGATAAGGAAACAATGGCTACTGCCCCAGAAAGAGGTTTCCAAGGGCAGCTACGTGACAGGAGCTCAAGTGCTAATTCTTCAGGCTGTGCTTTGCAGCCAGCTGCAGGATTTGTGGTGTCACACCACCAGTGCCATGTGCCAGATGAGCCACACGCTGCTAGAGCATAAAAAACCTCCAATCAAGGGCTCACATTTGTCAAAACAACAACAACAACAGGCAAAAAAAAGCCCTTTATAACAGCAGGATTTTTGGTGTATCAGTACTTTTTAACTTCATGTTGGACCAGCAGTCTCCTGCCTTTCCACAGCAGGAGTGCAGCTAGCACGGGAGGATAAAGCTGGTATAAATTCCATATCATGTCCCTCGGCTAATTTGACAAAACACAATCATGTGTCCATGCCTGATCCACATTAGATTTATAGTCCTGGGTGAGCTGGTAGTGCACAGATCTGGTATTAATAATCCTGGAACCACAGCCTAAATCTATTAGCTGGAAGCAGTTATATGATTCTTAATCCTATTTTGTGTCGGAGCAGATGACTGCAACCAAGATGGAGAAGAAATTACATGTTTTTTGCCTGGCTAAACTTGCCCTGAGCTGAGCTTTTGGAGAGTTCAAACCCCTCCAGGTATTGACCTTAAAACTGATATTTTGGGGGTACTTTATGGAAATTGAACCTAGAAATCTGAGAGCCCAAAGCATGGAGCTTTGTCCTGTAACAAATGAACTTCTTTTATTTGATAGATGCTTATATCCTGTGCAAGAACTGTCATTTATGTTTGAGAACCCATTGCTGGAGCAGGATGAAAGTTTAACAGTTTAACATAATTTGGAAGCATGGTAAAGATTTGGAAAAGTATTCCTTGAAAACTTAATGAGCCTCATACAGCAAGAGTCCACCATAAAAACGCTGCTCCCTTCCTTAGAATGATTTGGCCACTCTAAATATCTGAAAATCATAATCATGCTGTTTCCTCAGTAATTAGACATTTTTTATATACTACGTTTCTTTAATAATACTAAAACTTTTTTTTTTATTATTTAAAAAAGCTGTCCCCTGACAAGCACATTATTAAATTACAGTTTATAGCTCTTGCAGTGGGGTAAATTATAGTTGTTTTATTAAAGCATTTTAAAGACTGGAGTTTTACCAACATCTTGCTCCAATAGCTGGCCAAACCCATGAGTGCTGTGAGGTGCAAGTTGCATCTCACAGAGTCCTTCTGCACACCAGGAGGGAATTTAGGTTTGATTTTCCAAATAATGGGATACCACAGAAAGCAAACCTAACCTCTGGGTTTTAACACTCATTATCTATGTTGGGATGTTGCATTTTCTCTCTCCCAGGCACTGAGAGGTGCTTAGACCCAAGGAGGAGCAGGTTGGAGCCTGCTACTGCTCTTATTATTTTATAAATTTATCCTTATTGCTTTGCTTTGTTTGCTTCTTTGCACAGGACCCTGTCTCTGCACAGCTGCTGCCCACCAGGAGCTCCTCAGCCTGAAGAGCTCCACGCGCTCACACAACTGAAAAGCAGAAATTAAGAATTGGCAACATCCAGGCTGCATAAATATGCCATGAAAATGCAGGCTCGTGCCACCAGTCCCAAGGGCATGGATGCCTCCACGATCCACATTTCCTCCGGGTTACCCTCCCTGGAATTACGCTGATGTCACATTAACACCAAGGAAAGGAAAATTCATATTCCGGATATTTGGCAGAACCCTTGAGCCTTGTTTGGAGTCAATAGTTTTCCCAGTTCCACAGGCCTGTGTCTGTAAGTGATCACTGTGTGCTCGTGTCAGGGTGTTTTCTGGTGTCCCTGTGGGAGCAGAGCTGCACGCACACCCGACGGTCCAACAGCCCCTCCAGGGGCCGATCCCGCGGGAATCCCGCGCTCCCTCGCCTCCCGCTCCCAGCAGCTCCCGCGCGCGGCGTTTGGCACTGGAACAGGAAATTAAGGGCTGTAGGAAAGCAACCTTTGGCCTTTAATTCACTTTTTTTAATAAAATCATTAAAAGAAACCCCGCTCCCTGCCAGACATTATGGGAAATTGCTTTAATGGAGCTTTTGGGCAGAAGGCGTTCTCTCAGCTGCGCGCACGGCTCGCTCCGCAGCTTCGGCCCGCTCCTCGGTGCGTTTGCAGTGTGAAAATGGTTTCAATTACAAAGCCAGGCTGGGAAATTTTATATGAACCAGGCCATGATAACAATGAGAGGCCGGGCTCTGTCCACTGCACATCTTACACACAGAAAACATCAATACGTTTGAGCTAAAGATGAGCACCAAAAAATGGACAAAGAAAGCAGAGGGGGTTTGTGTCCTCCCAGTCCCTACCGGGAACAAAACGGGTGCCATTACCTGCACAAGTGATGGGCATACAGCAAAGCCAAGCTGCAGTTTGTGAGAGCACAAACCCATCTGTCCACTGCTAAAAGCCTCAGGGTGTAGCTCCTACTCAGGCTGTCCTCCCATTGATTTTAGAGTTTGCCTTTGCATTTTTGTGTAGGCTGCTGTGAAAAAATTTGTGACCTTTTTGTCCTAGAGAAGAGACAAGCCTTGCTTTATAGTTGTTAAATTCGTAACTTACCACTTGGGCATGTATAAAGCTAGTTAGGAAATTTTAATAATTGAATAAGCCTATGGATAGGTAGACGGTTACTGAGGACACCTTAAAAATTACAGGAGAGATCTGTGTTAAAACAAATCCATTGTTTAGTTACAGCTGTGAAATTTTAAAAATAATTTCTCTCCAGTGCAAAATTTGCCCCCATGTACTTTGATTCTTTCTGTCTTTCCCATTGTATAAAAAATTCTTAATCAACAAACCTGGTAGTCAGTTTTCTACAATCAATAAATTCTACGTCCAAGCCACAGTAGCTTTTATGTCTGTATGTTGTAAAAGTAAATTTACATCATATGTCAAACATTACACATGAAGAGAAAAACAAGGCTGATTTCTAGTCCTAAAAGATATATGTGTATCCATAAAATCAGCAAGCTGTGTCCTGCATACAGCTGGATGATCATACTCTGACCAAATGGCTTTTTGTCTCAGCCTGGAGATCTGTCAGGCTCGACTGTTTTCCAGAACTGCATCTGTTTCAGGGAGCTTCAGGGAAATGCAGGACAAGCCCCTGTTTTACTACCAGTCCTATGGGAACCCAGATTTTCCTGCTGCCTGGGCTGTGGGTCGTGCCAGGTTCCCAGAGGCTCCGGGATGGCAAGAATTGAGCCCAAACTGGAGCTTCTCCTCCCCAGCAGAGAGCCAGGCAGCCTGGTGGGGTTTGGTCACCAGAAGGAAATGACAAAGGAGGAAGAGACCCAACTGTGCTAATTAATCACAGGGTGACTCCAGAGAACCAGCTTTTCTTGGGAAAAGCAGATCTGATCCTGGCAAGGGAGACTGAGCATGAGGGAGCAGGGAAGCCTTTTCAAGAGGCATTGATGAGAGCCCAG
Source organism: Ptilonorhynchus violaceus (assembly GCA_013397565.1). Classification (NCBI taxonomy): domain Eukaryota; kingdom Metazoa; phylum Chordata; class Aves; order Passeriformes; family Ptilonorhynchidae; genus Ptilonorhynchus; species Ptilonorhynchus violaceus. The sequence goes on from VZRJ01008303.1 coordinate 1,122,103, forward strand.
CATTGCTGGGCACCTTCCAGGGAAGGGGAATCCCAGCCAGAAGAAATGGAGGAAAAGGACAGCCAGAAACACGAGGGAATATGTAACCTTCTTACAAAAGGAAACTCAAAACCTGTGGTACCTCTAGCCTGCTAAATGACCTCTGAGATGAGCACAATACCTGTCTAAAAATATAGTGGAGAAGAGCAGCGGAAAGGAGGAAAACGTTGCTTTAATTTAAAGACCAAATGTGGCACAAGAAGGATGGAATACAATCTCTGCCCATAACTACATAAACATACAGGGAGTTCCACTGACTAAAGAGTCACCAGCCAGTTTTAAGGGTCATGGTTTTACCCCAATGTGTTGGAGGGAGCAAAATCTTCTTGCATTGACCATAATAATTTCTTTTTTTCCCCCACAAATTAAGGTATATTGCTACTCACCTTTCTAACTCCAAAAGCTCACACCTTGGTGGCTGGGGATAACAGCTGAAAGGGAAAAGGTGGAACCAGAAGAGAAAATTTGTTCACAGGCTCTTTGTTAGTGGGAACATCCTCTGTGAAAAAACACTGCAGCTGGACAACACACGACATGAGTATTTCCAGAACATTTTCCACTGTTTTCCAGTGACATGACATTACTTTATTTGGGTGGGCTCCTTGCTTTGGCTGGTTGTGTCCCTGTTTTTTGGCTGGAAATCTCCATGGATGAGTAGGAAAGGAATGCTACCTACTCCCTCAAGTAAAGAGGCGTTTTGAGCTGCGGTCTTAAACAAAGTATACCTTTCTCATGGAAGGAATTTATTAGAAAATCCCTAATGAAAATTAATATCTCTCTGAAACGAGCTCTTTATCTACTACCTCACCAACTTTCTGGGAAGCGATGAGGCGGAGGCAGTTGAATTTCAGGGTGGATCTGGTTAATATAAACTGCCACCTGGTGAATGCTAAAGAGTATTTTTGCCTTCTCTAGGCGTGGTCTGGTTTACACTTAGGAGGAGGACAGATCCTCAGATACTCACGTGGTACAATTAGGGGTTACAACACAAATATGCAATGAAATCACTGTGTGACTTGCTTCCAGCCACACTGCACAGAGATTATTTTGAAACAGTGATTCCTTCCAGAGTCCCCAGGCCAGAGCAGGCTGAAATCAGGCATTCACAGCTCCTGTTAATCCAATTACTTTCTCATCCCAGACAAGAAACCACCCTGCTTAACCTGTGCTACCTGATGGTAAGGCAGAAACGACGCTGCTTCCATGCAAGGATGGTGGAGGATGCTGAGGGCAACACACAAAGTGTCCAGACCCTGTGGGGATGAGTTCACAGCCGGGTCCAGAGGGCACTGGGGATGCCAGGCTGCAGCAGCTCCTTTCAGACAGCTCGGGGCATCACCTGCTCCAAAGCCCATGCACACTGAAGGACTCCCACTGGCTTTTATCAGCCTTGGCTCACATCCTTGGCACCTGGTTCGTGCCTCTTTATTTATAATGTCATGCATATCAGACACAGCCTCCCAGGGAAAACAGGCCAACTCATCTTCTAGCTCAAAGAAGCCATTTAGCTGTGATTATAATCTGTGAGTTCATGGCCAGCCCCTCTTTGCCTTTGCAGTTGGGCTCTCCAGGGATGGAATTTTATTTCTTTGGCACAGCCCAAGCACTGTGCTGAGCAAATCTCTCTGTCTATTTATCTCATGCATACCTATATAATAAGCATGGATGTGATGAATAATAAGTACATAGGTGCTACGGGTCTCCTTTGTATTTCTTTGGCACTATTAATAGCCTTTAAAAGTGGGAATAACTCTAATTCGTGCCAGCTCTAAGCTGTCTTGATACAGTCCAAGCATTGTAAGGGAGTTTTATTATAAACAGAACATTTCTGAATAATTAATCACTCCGATATAAGACACACAGAACAATTCCAAATAACCTCTGCATGTGTTCTCAGTTGAAAGGGGCAAATGAAAGATGGGGGAAAAATATAGTCAAAACAAGGAGCTGAGATGCAGAATCCAGCCAGGAAAGCGTGGATGAGGTTTTTTTCCCCCCCTCCTCACTCAAACAATTCAGAACATATTTTCCCTATAAAGTAAATGGGTAGGATATCCAAGTGTGCCTCTGACAGTATCTCAGCTGCCTGTGCAACTGTGGGGGGGAAGGATGGGATGCTGGACAACATCATCTGCTGTAAACCACTGAGCAAGGTCCCAAAAAGGACCTGCAAACATAGATGTTCAACCTGTCAGGCTGCCCAGAGCCATCTGTGTGCAGAAGCTGGTGCAGGCAGTCACTTGTTTCACTCTCAAGGAACCCAAGCAATGATAAACACGGGCACTTTTTAGCTTCAGCAGCTGCAGCAGACCTCACCAGGGTGGGATGGTCGAGAAATTCATGGGAGGCAGAAAGTTCGGTGGCTGCTCTTTATTTCAGTGGATGTTTCTCTGCACTCCAGGATTCTTTTTGGTACCAGAACGAATTGCCTTGTGGCACATCCAGCCAGAGGAGGGCACAGCCCATGAGGACACATGCTCCAGCATTACTCACTGCTTTCTGTTCACTCTCCAGCTCATGTGGCTGTTCCTCAAAGCCAGTCTTGCCCTGCCTCCACCAAGTGGTTCATTATCACATGGAAATAATGTTATGGGATGGTCCCTGTGTGGCAGTGAAGACATGAGTCTTTAAACACACCAGGAACCCAGAGGATGTGTTATTTTTGCTGGATTCCTCATACAGCAGGATCATCTTAAAAACGAGAGCTAATTTCTGCTTTTTTCAGTTATCTCATCTGTTTTCCCTCATGCCATCTGAGGCCTCAAATCCAGCCAATCACGTCTTCAGTAAATAAAGGTTGAAAGAGCTTTGTTTTGCAGTCATGTAACACAAAATTATATGTAATATATGAAGCCAAAAACAAACAAACAAACAAAATTTGAAGTGGTTTTGGGGGAATAAGGCATTTCTCCTCTGACTCATACTCATCCTCAAAAAGGCATTGTCAGAGCACTCCCAGCATCTACAAATGGCCTCCACCTTTGAAATCCTGCTGCCGTGTCCTTCTAAAACACGGATGAGCTGGCAGACCTCAGGCAGCATCTTCCATGCCCAAGATGTGGGCTGAAGGTTTGGGGGAAATTTCGCTTAGCAGGTGATGCTCTCATGTGGAAGGGAAGATCACAGAGATTTATCCAAGTACACCTGTCCATGGCCAGAACAACCCTTTTCCTGGAATCCAGACTCAGGCTGGGCTCCCAATCAGCCATTTGGCAGTGTGATTTGGATTATCCATGTTTATTTCTGGTCCCACTAAAGTGCACAGAGGCATGAGCAGTCGAGCTATAGCTGAACCTGTCAGAGGAACCACATGAAGATCCCAAGAGTTTAGACAGCACTTCCTTAGACTTAAGTAGCAATTATGGGGTCTTTTATTATATTTTTTTCCCTAAAGGTTTGGGTTGAAAGGGACCTTAAATGTCATTTAGTTCCAACCTTCCTGCCTCACGTTGGGATGCCACGGACTAGCAAAGCTTGGTTTTCTGTTTGTTTTTTTTAAATTAAAAACTCTTTATGGTTACTTTAATGGAAGAGGTAAATTGAGTGCCTGACTTTACAGCTTTCTTTTGGGATTTGGAAGGATTCTTTCTCCCTGCTAGGAATCAGGAGTTTTACTACAAATCACTGCCAAACCCCACTGAAGCCCCTGTGTCACAGGAATGCCATGCCTGAAACATGATTTGTGCATCCTGAGGGCCACTTAGACCTTTACACCCTGGTCCCTGGTGCTGAGCAATTGGCACACAAAAACTTTTTTAATGCCATGAGGGCAGGGCAGCCTATTGCCACACAGAAAACCACACAAAGCCCGTGTGGCCAGGCTGTAAATCAGCCCCTTTTACACAAGTGGACAAGTTCAAGTTGAAGTTATCGAGCGTGACGGCTCGAGTGGCATCCTGTACGTCAGACCCAGGGCTGAATGACCCCTCTTTTCCTTTTGCCAAAGAGACAAATGGTGAGAACGTGTCAGGCTTTATCTCTCATTCACATTTTTAGCTGGGGACATAGGAAATTTTTTGGCTGAAAATAATGTCTTTCTAGGGGCGTGTTTGCGATCTTTTCCTGACAAGGTCTTTATTTTTAAAAGCAGGGCAGTAAACAGAACAACACCCAGATGATGACAAGATTGAACTACACAGATGATCTTAAGCATTTGTCATCAAAAAGATACTGAGCTGCTTGTCTCCAAAGGCCGATTCATGAATGGCTTTCCTTGCAGCAGGACAGCACAGACTGCCTTGGCCTGTGCCACCACCCTGGCTCAGATAAGCCCCTGCCAGACCTTTCATCCTGGTCCCACTGACAGGAGGTCCCTGGGGAACCCCTGGTGGGATATCAAAGCACTAATGACATTTCACACTCATTCCCCCGCCATGAGCCTGCCCAGGACCATGACTGTGACATCTCAGAGAAACCAGCATTTACTCTGGCATCAGCACTGCTCTGTGGCTGGGCTGGAGCAGCTCTGCGTGCCAGGGTGCTGTAAATAGGATGCAGCCTGGTGGAAGAGGCGGGTCTTCAGTCTTCCTGCTCCCCTTGGCCAAGCAAATCTCCCTCACATTAAAAAAAAACCCCTAAAAAATAATGAAAACTCCCGGTTCTTTACTTCAGAGCAGTCAGATTATGTAATGTGAGCACACGCGTCTCGAGCAGAGACACATTGCCCTTTCCCTTTGCATCAGATAAACAGCAGCTTTCCTTTTTCCTTTCTTTCTGATGGGAATCATAACTGTGGGGCTGGCTGTGTTACTCAGAGCCTGAGTTACTCACAGCCTTCACAATCCTTTTCGTTAGGAAGCAACCAAACAAACTTGACAGGGCCGTCATGCACTCAGTCACTTTTACCAAATTGTGTTTATGTTATTGTTAAAGCGGATTTAGCCTTCTCAAGGCTGTACCACTTGCTGAAATGAAGGCAACAAAAGCTCTTGCTATTCACAGGAAAGGGACAGAAGAGGTTGTTCACACATCCTTGAAAGCTCTCTGCTGCTCTTCAGCTCTTGAGCCCAAAGTGCAGTCAGGTCTCACATGCAGCCACATGAGTTTTGCAGAAATTACCAAAACCACACCCAGAATATTGGCTGTTTTCTCTCCTTGAGAAAGTAACTGGGAAGGTCAATCCCATTGATTCATTCCACAAAGGAAGGCTGACAGCCTTTGGGGTGATTGCCATCACCCTCAGTCTGGACTCCATTCAGATGAGCACTTCTTCTTGCAGTTGGAATTTAACCAGTGGCTTTACTGGTCCTGGATTTATAGGGAGAAAAAAAGACAACCAGAAGCCTTACAGCCATCCAGCTTGGAGCCTCTATCAACAACACACTCAGGGGATTGTGTTTGGTTTCCTATCTGCAACTGGACCCACCACAGCGGCTCATGACAGCCATGTGCCACATCTCATCTTTGGGTTATCCTCCACAAAGCCAGTGGGATTCCATCCAGAGGAATTCTGTACGGAGTGGTGAGTGGTAGCAGTAGCATTCTGTAAAATGTTTCACTTCACACAATTAACTTCTTAGTGTGTATGTGAGAGAACTCCCATTTGTCTACTGTGCAGTAGAGCTAATTCATTTCCCCTGACAATATCGCATTTTCAAGCTGGAAATATCACTTTTTAAAAAAAAAGCTTTCTGATCAACCAGGCCTGTCGTGAAGCAGCACCTATTGTTCCTTGGTTGAAGAGACTTTGTGCCATGTGCAGATAAAAATGTGATTATTAATCCTAATTTCTCCAGTGAACCTTTCTCCAGTCCTGCAAACAGCACTCCGATTCCAACAAGGAAGGAAAATATCAATGCAAAATTTATTGGTCATCAGGCAGCATATTGTGGCTGGAATTTTCCAACGAGCTCAGTGTCTTTAGCAGTGGCCAAACGTTTGAAAGGAGCTCTTCATGGTCCAAAATAAATGTCTACATTTTCAGAAGACAGGCAGCGATTAGGCACTGTCTGGGAAGAGATTCCATTTTTTTTTTTTATCACTTCCAAGTTTTATTTTTGCACATGGATTGTGTCCTCGTGCGTCTGGCCGATCTGGGAGAGGCACGTGACGCTCCGTGTCTCAGCAGGGTCAGCCAAGCACGGGCGCTGCTGTGCAGCTGGATGCACTGCTTCAGTGGCACTGGAAATCTGGAAATCGCTGTCCCTGGAAGCGGCTTTGGAATGGTCTGGCCGTATCCTCCATGCCTGGGCCGGTCCAAGAGCGATGCAGAGTTGGTGTAACCCCAAATCAGGAAGACTCATCAGCTTTGTGCTCCGGACCGCAAGAGAAAAGCCTTGCAAATGTTTCCCCTCCTGAAAAACTCACACGGATCAGGTCATGTTCCTGCTGCAGTGCAAGAGAAATGGGGAATCAAAGACACTGGAGACTCTTATTGTTCTTTTTAAGTTCTCTCCCAGCAAACACGGTGCCCGTATTTTACAAGGCTACAACACAATAATCTGCCACCGCCGCTTTAACGACCGAGCAGTTGCAGGGTTGATCTATAAACCGATGCTGCCATTTAATGTGGTTTCCAGTGAACTGTAAAATTTATGGCTGTAACTAACACCCCCCCTGCCCCTCTCTCTTTTATGTTCCCCTCAAAAAAACAAGCTGCTCCATAGCTCCAAAAGGCAACACGCAGAAAATCAATGTGCAACCTGAAGTGAGCTAATTAGGATCATATTCACACGCCGTGGATCTGTGGCCTTCTGGTCAATTAAGCGAAGATTAATGTCTAACACTGGGTGCACGAATACCACCAAAAGGCAGGCACAGAAATATTCAGATACACTGTTGTTGCACAATTTGAACAGTGGCAAAGCTGCTGTGCAGAGCAGAGACCCTCTGCGAGGTTTCTTCCATGGTTTTCCCACTCTTTTCCATGCAAACTCCTCAGCCTCACCACTATTCCCATCTCAGCACCGTGTCACTGGCACCCCTTCTTTGGCAGCTCCCTGGCTTGGGTGTCCCTTCCCTCAGCCACGCTGATAAGAGCAGCTGTAAGGTGAATTCCACCTCTGCTCAGCTGGCTTGGCCCTTCTCCCATCCTCTTTGGAGTGACTGATGGGATTTAAATGGGCTTCACATCAAGTCCACCACATGGGGAGAACTCGGTCCCAAACGAACGTAATGTTGGAAAATCTTCTTGGGCACTCAGGAGCGCATGGACTGATTTAAGCTCACTGTTGTGAAGGCTTGGAATAAAAACTGAAGGCCTGATCCCAAAGCCCATTAGCCTTTGGAAAGGCTCCCTATGATGTCAGTGGATTTTGGAATTAGCTTTTGATGCTTTCTTGTAAGGGCTGATGGAAAAAAATCTCCAAGCTTAATTGGGGTGGGGGGGAATTGGTTAGGAAAATGTTTTTAGATGAACACCACTGTTGTGGGGGATGCATGTCCTTGTTTGAGCTCCACTGTTGCTTTCTGCGGAAAACTCACACTGCTGCTGGCCATTTGTCCATAAGGTGTAATTTTTTTAGTGGGGGATGGATTAACTTTCTGACCTTGTGTAAGATCACATTTAATATTTTAATCTTCTCAGCCACTTCCTATTGGGAAGGAGGATCCATTTCAAGGCTTTTATCTGGATACTGAAACAAAACTTTGGCTTTCACTTCATGGGTTGATGAGAGAAGCTGGGGGTCCTCAGCTTCATGGTTGCAGGAGCTGTTTAATCACAGACTTGCTTGAAGGTGCTTTTAGCTGGAGCCAGAGTGTGGGTGGCAACTTGTTAAGCTCATGTTGGTGGTGCCGTGTTTTTTATTAAAGAACAGAGCGAAACAAAAGCAGAGGGCCAGATCCTGAAGCCATTTTTGCTAGAAAAACCAGGCATAAGTCAACGGGTAATAAACCTGCTGCTGGAAAACCACAGCGCGGTGCCGTGTAATTATGGTCAGCCCCGTAAAAACCGGCGGAGGTGGGAATGGGAGAGAGCTGCTATCTTAGGGAAAAAGAAATTGGGAACTCTAGTAGTAGGGGGAAAAGGGATGGATAACAAGTAAGGATCCAAGTCCCTAGTTAGGGACATTCAGAAGTGTTAGATTATTATTTTTTTCCCCTCAACTCGATGCCTGGGTTTGCCAGTGGGGCTGTCCACTGGAAGTCTCCCCACACCACACCGTGCAATTATACCAAGATATTCACAGAATCACAGAACATCCTGAGCTGGAAGGGCTCCACAAGGATCATGGAGTCAAAGGATCATCAACACATCGTTGTGCAGAAGTGCAGAGACACAAGGACCTGTTGTTTCCTGAGAGGGATAAACGTGGAAATATCGAGCAACCTGCAAACACCTTTGCAGAGCTGTGGGGTAGTGATGGAGCACTGCTCCAGAATGCAACCAAAGAGCCCAAAAAGCAGGAACAACACCAGAGACGCTGCAAATAGCAACGGGAATTATCTCTGGGAATCTGCTCTGCACACTTTACAGCAGGGAGAGCTCAACTCTAGTTTTACAAAACAGCCTGGCAGCTGTGCTATTTATATGTTCGCCACCAAGCTTTCATTAATTTTAACACGTGTTAATGGACACCCTGTATTATTTTGGGAGGCTAAACGTGAGATTTATTTAATTTCCTTAAATATCAAATATGGGTCAAGTAAAATAAACCGTGGATTGTATTTTTTTTTTTTTAAGGGAAAAAAAGTGTCAGTTTAACAGAATTCAGACAGAGCAATGTCTGATCATATTTACAGCATATATAGGTTTGGAAATCTCCAAAGAAATCTGAGGAAACCTAAAGGCTGCCTGAGTACATTGAGTGAAATTCTTCTTGGTAATGAATAAATACTCCACAGCTCTCTACAAGAAGACCCTTTAAAGTACATGCAAATATTCCACAATCTTTCAGAAAATCTCCAATTTAAAGGTGATGCTTAAAACAGGTTCTTTTTTTTAACCGGAGCTTTTTAAAATGCCATTTGCAGATCCTATAATTTCTCTCAAATTTCTTCCCTTTGCTAAAAACACCAGTGTTTCCAAACAGTCGTACAAAGACTTTGGAAACAGAGTCCTTGTGTTGTTTGAAAGAAGTTCTCAAATAAGAGCTACATGGACCTAAATCAAATTGCAGCTACAAGCAAATTTATTTCTCACCTCATCTTGCTCCTTAGGATTTAATGGAAAACTGGTATAAAGCATGGCAACAGAAAAAAAATACCTGCTACAAAAAATAAATCTGTCATACTTGGGAAAATCCATTCATCAAAGGAGGGAAAAATACAATGAAATCATGAGAAGTTTATGGAATAAATCTGTAACTGATTAGGTTATAATATTTAATCTCCTTCTGCTACCTTGTAGTGTGAGATTGTGTTCGTCCTGCATAGCTTGAACATGACAATGGGTTTTTAGTACCAAATTTATAACTTAATCTGGGTATTGCTGGTGTGGTAGGACAAAGCCAGTGTTTTTTGAGCGTTTCTGAATCTGGCCAGAGGGACAGATGCTCGGGGAAGGGGAATCAGACAGATTTTGACTGGTAACACATGACTTTGTAGAAGCGCCATTGATTTACACCACCGAGGAGCCTGGCTCTAATCTCCACTGGAAAGGGCACCTTCAAAGCAAAAATTGCCCCTGGTTCCAGTTAAACAAAGCCCTGTTCTGTCCTGAGAGCCAGGATCTGGGATCACAGGTTTGCAGTAAGCACGAAAAAGTGCCAGGAGAAATGCCCTTCAGCACAAGGAACCCCCTTCCCTCACACCCCATGACAGCAGTGCCGAGCTCGCCGACACCCCAGGCTTCAAAGGGAGGCGAGGGGTGGCTGGGAGGGAGCTGACCTCGCAGAGAGCTTGGTTTATTGGCACAAAACAGTGCCCTCCTGCAGCCCAGCAGTCAGCTGGGTCAAACAGCTCCTGTTGGAGCTTGGAAACTGCAGGAAGCTGGAGAGCCCATGAGAGGGCTGCAGCGCCCATCCAGGGATCTGACGTTCTTGAGTGACAGCTTGATGAACTCAGGCATGGGGAGTTGGCCCTTTGAAGAATTAATTATGCTGCTAGTCAAGAAAAAAATAGCTCTGGATTGTGCTGTGCATGTTTACACAGTGCCAGAGGGACAGGCAGGCGCTCCTTGGGACGGGTGCCACAACAGGGAAGACGCAGTTCAAAGAGTTATTTATTCACCGGAGTTCCTGAGCGGATGTTTGTTGGATCATGCAGAAGGGTGGAAGCTCCTGAAGCCCAGGATGCCGTAAGTTCAAGTAGGAGCAGGCAGCAGATTTATCTCTCTGGGCTGCTGGGAGGTTGTCAAGTGCCATAATTACCATTTGTTCTCATCCCACCCCTGACTCCTCTGTGGCAGTGACCTTTGTAACAACACTCATGGCGATAATTTATGTCATGGAAACAACACATGTTGGCATAGCCATCCTTCCCCACTTCTTAACTCACCAGTTTCTCAATGAGCTTTGCAAAAGCAAAGGGAATGGGAAGGAAAATTATCAGTGCAGAGCAAGCCAAGGGGTTCGTCTGAGATCTGCTCCTCGATGAGGAAGAATGAGAGTCTCTGCATGCCACTGTGCTGCTTGGGTACCTCGCCTGGCCTTGTCACTTGGGATGCTGATGGCTCCCGGTGCTCCTCAGGATGTCATTCAGCACAAAACCAGTAAAAAAGTGCCTACGTGGCTATTTTTAGAACAAAGCCTCCACCTTCTGCCTTCCTGTGCTTGCTCTGAGGTGGATGCCTCCCCTCCACCAGCCCCTTGCCTGCAGCCTGCTCCTCGGTGCCTCTTGTTTCGTCTGCTCTCTGATAATCGCCTGCATTAGAGCACTGCATTGTTTTAATTCCAGCCACCAGCCAGATAAGGCTACCAGCATATCACAACTTTAGCTCAGGATAATCTGCTGAGGCTCTTGTGAAAGGAATGTTCTGCCACGCCAGGGGGGCAGTGCTGGGTGTACCAAAGGGACGCTCCTCAGCCATGGCCTTGCTGTGCAACCTGAAGCAAATCTCTGTTTTCCTATTTGACACCATCTGTCTGCACATTTTTGAGAGTAAAACTGACTTTTAATCCAGGTTGACAGACACTAAGAATGGGGCTGGACTGTGGATGAATCTCTGCTGGCTACTGTAATCTAAATCACATTGTAATGGACAATATGCTGGTTTATATCCAAGTTGTAGGCAAATATTTGTGTATAGATAAGCTGACATTTTGTTTAGTACATGCACTCTAATTTCCAATAAAACCTCCAATAAAGAATTACAAAGTGAATTTATTGCTTTGCTTCAAAGCAAGGACATGGTGCCACTTTGAAAGGGTATTTGATGTGCTAAATCCATTTCTATGATGCTTTAATACATTTTCTGTAAATTTATTTTTTTTAAAGTTATTTTAATATTATTGTGCCACTCTGTTAAAAGGCCATAAAGTATTTTAAAGAGCAATAAAAGTAAACACAAATGCTAGAAAGCCCATTCTTCTCTCTCCAGCCCACTGAGAGAGGAAGAGACGGAGGATTTAGGCATAACAAAATTCATGGCAGCTGTGTAAATAAAATAAAAGAGCACACTGTTTTTCTGTTGATGGTGATTCTTAACATCTTGCTATCGAGCAGGAGCCAAAGGCAAGCTCTGGGAAGGAAGCAGAAACACCGAAGGAGAGCGTGCGATGGAGGGCAGGCTTTCCGTCCTTCCTGAAAACGGGAATTGAAATAGAGGAACAACAGAGGAAGCTTTCCAAGGCAAAGAGCCTTCGTCCAGCAGACTTCACCTGCTGCAGGCATGAACCAGCTGAAGGACATTATTACAACCAGCGTTAATAAGGATGTGCTCCTTGCCAAGCCAGAGTAGGCTTTGGTAGGACTGACCCCCCCTGGGACCACCTCCCTCCTCCTGCCTGGCTCTCATTTGCTTTCTGCAGAGTTTAGCTCTGTGTGAGGTACCTGCTTATGGTTCACTGAAGTTTTAGAAAAGAGGGTTTAAGGGAGATGTAACTCGATAAACTACATGGTCCTTCTCAGCCCACCCATGAATTTCGTGTGGTGTGGGAAGAGGGAAGTCTGGTCTAGCTGCGAAACCGAAGCTAAAGAAGGAGGAAAATGGTCAGAGAAAGTCCTTCAAAAATCTGAATAATGACTGTTGATGCTAAGAATAGAGAGAAAACCCCCTGCCAAAATGGGCTTATCTCAGGGAAATTGGATTCTCAATGTCGATGGTCTCTGCAGAAATTTACAGCAGTTCCCATAAAAGAAAATAATAAATTTTGAGCCAACATCTCTCCTTCCTGTGAAATATTCCCAACAAAAGTGGTTCTTTTATTTCCCAGCCTGGGCCAGTGCCTGAGCCCAGCACCTTCCCACGCTGCATTTGATTGCAAGCCGTGACAGTTCTCGACAGCTCCCTTGGTCACAGACTCATGGAATCACAGAATCCTTTAGGCTGGAAAAGACCTCCAAGATCATCAAGTCCAACCTTTGACTGGTCTCCACCTTGTCAACCAGCCCAGAGCACTGAGTGCCACATCCAGTAATTTCTTGAACACTTCCAGGGATGGGGATTCCACCACCTCCCTGGGCAGCCCCTTCCAGTGCCTGACCAGTGAAGAAATTTTTCCTGATGTACAACCTAAGCCTCCCCTGGTGCAGCTCCAGGCAATTTCCTCTTGTTCTGTCCCTTGTTCCCTGGGAGCAGAGCCTGATCCTCTGCTGTCAAGGAGTTGTGGAGAACAAGAAGGTCCCCCCTGAGCCTCCTTTTCTCCAGATGAAACAACTCCACAGTCACCAAGGAGCTGACAGAGCCATGGCCAGATCTCAGCCCTCCTGCCTTTTTAAAGAATAGTACAGCAGCCTGGGTTATTCTATTTATAGCACCTTAGAATCTAAATTTGTAGCTAGATCTCCAGGCACAAGCTCAGACCCTGGGATGAGCATAAAGCCCCGTAATACAGTTTGTGTTTAGCATTCAGCAATAATTATACCACAAAACCTCCCAGTCTGCCATGCTGGAGTTTTGGAGGTGTCAGGCATGTCATGGAGAGGCTGCTTATTTTGCAAGATGCTGCTACAAACCTTCCTTGCCTTGAAGACTGTTTCACCAATGAGCTCTTACAAATGCGGTGCTTCAGAGGCTACAGCCACTGGGGTGATGGCAGGAGGGAAAAGAAATTTGCCTCCCAAAGCCAAGGTGTGAAAGGAAGGTAAAATAAATCTGGGAGAAGTGAGGTTAGGGAAAGCTTAGTGGAAAAAAATGTGGCTAATGATCGAGTTGGTCCAACAGGTAATGAGCACCATGGAGGCTCCTTCAAGAGCGAGAGACCTCTTGGCTTATGTTGGAAAGGTTTCCCAGGTAGGGAAGTGCAGCAGGATTGTGCCCTCAGTGAGCACCACGAGCCCTGCTGAGCTTGGGGGCATCTGAGTAGATGCCATGCAGGGACTCTGCCACCCCATTGCACCCCAACCTGTCCCCCCCCGGGCAGGACACTCGGCTCTCCCACCCCTGAGGAGCCTGCTGCAGTCTGCCATGGCAGCACACACACACGGATCCGTGTGCTCCACGAGCAAAGCGCTCCACGGTGCTTTTCTGGAAGTGACTCCATTTGGTCTGAGACCTCAATGAGGTCTGTATTTATTTATTTTGTAGTTATTTGTTATTTACAATGAGGTTGTATTTATTTATTTTCCCCTGTGTTTTCTTGTCCTGGACAACAGGCATGCAGCTGCAGAGGGCTGATGGCTCTCTTTGCTGAGTTCCTCCCGAGAGCCTCCTTTCCCAGAATCCTAAAGGACCTGGATTCTGCATTTCCGCCGCCGCGCTGACGGATGGAGTCCCGGCTCCTGGCGTCACTACAGCGAGCCGGGGCGGGAACCACAGCCAAAGTCGTCGGCACTGATTTATTTCCCTCGGTGACCTCCACGTGGCCACGGGCCAGGCCTGAGTCCACGTCCCGCTGGAATCCCGCACATCGTTTCGGGGTCTTTACTCACTGCTAGCTGACGGTGCTCTCCGAGCCCCCCGCGGGGTTTCCAGGAGAGAGAGGCTTTCGTTGCGCTCGGCGGGGATTTGGCCGCAGCGTTCCGGAAGGACGGGAATGCCGAAAACACTGGCGTCCTCCAAGTTACTCACTTCGGTGTGTCTGTGAGGGCTGCGTGTGGAAAATTATTCGTCATTTCCTTGCAGACGTTATTTTCAAAGGGGAGATAGATCATTCTGGCAACAGAGCAGCACCGTGATTTAAGAGTTTATTTATCTCTCAGCCCAGCTCTGCTGCTTAAGTACACGAATCTAGTCCTGTCTCTTCTTTCTTTCCTTTTTTGTTGAGAAGCAACACAGTTCTGGACTAATAAGGCTTGTTCATGGAACAAGATCCACTGACACGATTGAACCCTGGCTACCAAGGGAAATGAGGATTTGCAGTGCTCAGAGCTTCCTCCAGCGGGATGCAGTTGTTTGAAAGCCTAGAGTGACTCCAACAGATGGAGAAATTTAGGGATGGGGATTCATCATAATGTTTCACTAGTGAGACACAGTCCTAGTATTGGGATGTAGAGATGTAGGAGAGCATTGTTGTGGGAGAAGCTCTCTGGGGTAAAGAAACCACGAAAATGGCTCTCTTCACTCCTATTAGCGGAATAAATAAAGAAAAGGGATCTGGATAGGGATTATTTGTGAGCTTTCAAATCAACCCTGAACCTTGCCACCCATCCCTGTGACAGGCATCCCTTGACATCCCTTACGACCAGCCAGCCCAGTGGTTTCAACCTCCAAAACTGAGAGCACAAACACACTTAAATTTCCATATAGTTTCAGGATGTTCTGAGCAGTCAGAGCTTTCTCTCATTTTGCTCTCATTTTACAAGAGGCAGAACACTTCATTTTCTGTGTTTTATAAGTATCAAAATTACAAGGGGCCTGACCTTGTGAACGCTTGAGGGCACTTGGCTTTGATGGAGTTTGGCCCCAACATTTATACTGAGCCCCAGGTTTGCTTTGAGTAGAAGTTGAAGTGCTTGTAAGTTCTGGCTGCAGAAAAACCATGGATGTTGTCAGATCTCTTACAGGAGAAGTCAAATTACATCTTTGGAATGGGAACCAGACATTTGAGAGCTGAGACAGAAATTATTTAGAAGTAAAGACAGAAGACCATGAAGTCCAGGACTGTGAATGGAAGAAGTTAAATAACCTCCCGAAGCTCTGACAGGCCAGCAACCTCCTCCACCAAAACATTAAAGATGTCTCTTCACAAAATTAAAAAAAAATGTGCATTTCAGGGCTTGAGAGAGGTCTGTCTTCAGGAATCCCTTTGTCTATTTGCCCAAAAGTCTCAGTATCAGTTACAGCCTGTGAAACACTCAAAGCTTTCTGGGGTCTCTTGGCCAGCAGAGTCCCTGTCTCTGCTTCCAAGGATTATTTTTTCCCCATTAGAATACAAATTTTGGACAATTTCCCTCTCGTCATGCACAAGTGTAACAGATGATCTCTCACTGAATTATTTTAGAAATGCATTTATGGAGTCTGTTGTCTGGGATATAGGAGCTCCATCTTCCCTACGCTATATATTATCAAATACTATTAACACGGTCCAGAGGTGGAAGGCTGACTTTTCAAACGAGAAAAACCTTCCACCAGTCAACCCAGACACTGTGAAGCTTCTGCACTGAGCTTTGTACCTCTCTTGAGTGCCTCTTGCACGTGGAGGACAGAAAACTGCTACTGACCCCAGCTGAGGGAGCTGCCTCTGGAGCCTGGGTGACAACAGCTCACACCTTTTTGTCACATAGATCCTTTGTCTGCTTGGGATCTGTTGATCCCACACACTCTTGTGACACTGCCTGCTGGCCTGCTGACATCTTTGGAAAAGGGATAGCATTCAGCAAAATGATGGGATGGAAGAGAAGGGCCCTGGTGGTGTTGTGCTCACCCTCCTGCTCTCTGGGTGCCCAGCTTGGCTGTGTCCCAGCTCCTTGCTGGGAACCGACCTGAGCGTGGGCTGTGTCCCCCATTTCCTTGGGAAAGAAGGGGACTTTTCATGAGGTCCCTGGGCATTCACAAGCTTCAGACATGGCCTATGGACCTCACCATGCTGAATCACTGCTCTTGTCTGTGCCATTGGTTGTGCTGGAATCAGATAAGGGAAAGTTGTTATACGGATTTATTTACAAAGAAAACAACAAGAAATCGCAACCCCAGTGCTGTACAATGGGTAGCATGGAAAATACACTGCCCTGAGCCAACTGAATATTTGAGCTGATATTTAGTGTTCTCTTTGTGTTTAAAATTGTGCATGGTCAGGCGTCTGGCCCTGGCCACTGGACATCTTGGGCAATTCAGCCCCCAGCACTGCTCAGGACATTCTTTTTGGTTTACAAGGAATCTTTATTGAAGCAGTACACAACGATAAGCATTAATAGAAAGGCCATTCCTCTCCCATAGCTTTAGAGAGAAGCCATTAATTCCTTTTGCAGAAATGTGTGCAATGTGAATTCCTGGAAGGGTGGGGCTGGAGGGAGAAAGGACTGAGAGATTTAGACCTGGGGGAACGGCGTCAAAAATTAAATGTGAGCTGTGCATTGCACTGTGCAGATTTAGGGAAACAGCGTGTCCTGGTGAAAAAAAGAGCTGGTCAGCCCCTATTAGTGCCAGGCTTGATCACCTGTCTGTCTGCTCCTTGTCTCTTCCTTTGGATGGGTTGAGGTGGGCTATAATCATGGTGGGCAGAGAGCACATGGAGAGCAAGGAAATGCTGGCAAACATGGTGTGATGGGAATGGGAACATTGTCCCTTCACCTATTTGCTGCTCTTGCAAGGAAAATCTCTTCTGCAGGTCCTGCTATGAGTGCTGGGCCTGAAGTGTTGATGCATTGCCACGCACAGGGTTAATCCCAGGCTGTGGATACAAGCATGAGTGCTCCAAGACTTTTTGCCACCACCCTGTGACAGGCGGTCCATGGGGCAGGAAGGGAAGAGAGGAGTTCGGGATGCGAGCAATCACAAAGGCAATTAACCACTGCCTCAGATAAGAGTAAAATATTCCATCTGCCTTTGTTTTAATGGCATTGATCTAAAGCAGAGACTCAACGATTTCCAGTGCAAGAGTTTGCGATCTGTGTTTGCTGGTGGGAATGGCTCTCTGTCCTTGGGAGTGGGAGCGCTCCATGTCAGTGCAGTTTGTCTTCTGGGGAGTTAAGGACTTCAAGGAGATTGCTTTAACGAGGGGTTAGCAAACTTCACAGTTGTCTGTGATATTTTATTGGAGCTTGGGGAGACTCTGCTCAAACATCTGTTCGGGAGGATAAACAAACAGCGTTGCCACGTCGGTTGTAGCTGAGCTACGGATTTGGGGAAGGAGGTGATCGATGGGCTTCAACTACAGCCCCAGCCTGGCTCCTGGGGTGTGTCTTGTAAGGGAACTGAGAGGATGAGGAGCATGCAGAGCCTCCATGGGATCGAGTCCTGGCCCTCTCCATCGCATTCATACTTTAATATCGCATCCCAGAAGGGAGATGTGGTCGGTGGTGGTTGTTTTTCAGAATAAACATTCTGGCTCAGGAGCAATGATTAATACAGCAGAGATCTGGGAAAATATACCTCTGTAAACAACAATGTTTTATAGCTGTGAAAGGAACTGTGTGTACCTCTGCCTGTATCCCAGTGTAGCCTCCTCACAGAAACAAATCAACAGGGAATTTCCTCACTTGGAGGAAAATGTTCAGTAGGCTTCAGTTGTACAATAAATTTCACATAATCCATATTTCCCTGGAATGAAGAGACAGGATACGGACTGTGGTAGGATATTAAATGCAAGAGGAATCAAAGGAGGGGGCAGTGAGATTTCTTGTGTGGATGACTTAATGAAATACATTAGAAAACCTTGACTTTGCTATCAGTCACAGAAGAGAGAGTTTAAAACACAGATCCTGCCTGCCACAAATTTCCAATGCAATGTTGTTGTAAGAATGTTGGACAAATATCTATATCTATCTATCTCTCTCTACATATATAAATCTCCACAGAAATGCAGACATTTGACACTGAAAAAATGTGTGTCATACAAAAGAAACAGTGAAATAAGCGGGGTGCAAAGGCACTGGTGATATTATCTCTCATCCAAGTGCCAGCCCTGCCAGCAGCTGGGAACACGAGCTCCATGGGGGTTTGAGGTCAACAGAAGAAGCCCATATGGGTAACCTAATAGCACAGTACGGGCAGGAATGATTTTCACTGTACAAAGGGCAATTTCATGGTCATCTCCCTTGGAGAGCTGGTGGGAGTTGGAAGCTGAACTGCTGTTTGTGTGTTTGAAAACCTCTCCTGTAATATTTAGACAGAATGGTGACAGGCTTTTATAAAAACACCCCAAAACAGGCACCTGTATTTCTCTTTGAGAGGGTGAATTTTCTCACTGCCCTAGCAGAAACCAGGCATGCAAAGTCCTTTTTTATTGTAGTTACTCTCTCTTTCACTCGATTTCATAACATGCAGGAATCTTATTTACTTACAGAATCACAGGCTATTCTGAGTTGGAAGGGACCCACAAGGATCATCAAGTCCAACTCTGAAGTGAACAGGCCATATGGGGATCAAACCCACAACCTTGGCATTATTATCACCATGCTCTTAACCAACTTGTTCTAGGTAGGTTTTTTTGCAAAGAGAATAAGGGTTTTCCTTATAAAAGACTGTTTCTTTCAGAGAAAAACTGGGGGTTTTTAACGAAAAAAAAGGCCTGTGCTGTGGCAGCAAGTCCTCCAGGAAATTTTGGGAGGCTGATTCCTTCTTCTTGTTGCCTCTGGTGCCTGGGGCCTCGTGTCTCCCGCAGCTCCCCATTGCATAACTTTCCCCAGTGCTCAGACATGGAGGTCTGTGTGCCCAGGAGAGGAGGAGGAGGATGAGGAGGAGGAGGAAGCGATAATCATCCACACTGGGTGAATGTCAGCTCCATGGTTTTAAATAACTATCTCAAATATTTCTGAAAATTTAACAATGGCTTAATAACAGGAAGGTGGGAGCTGACGAATTGCCATTCTCACAATCAGAACAGGAGGCTGAGAGAAGGAGTTGTGTTTTGGGAGTGACAGCTAATTTCCACATCTCATTAAAGCAACGTGGCCTATTAGTTTATTTTTAAGGCTGTTTTTCTTTGAAAGGATAATAAGGTAGATTCCCCCTTTTATGAGACATTGATCTATTTTGACTGAGCAGTTTGTATGGATGGAGGAAGCTGGGTAAACACAGCACCAGTCCTGTGCACCTCTGATACCAGGCTGTTACTGGAAAAGACACGGAACACGTCACTTCCATGGTGTGCCTGGGCTCAGCTCCACGGCGGCGCGGAGACCGTCCCGGGAGAAATTCCATCGTGTTTTTCTCTGCATTGTTGCTTTTCCCAGAAGAGGCTCAATGTTTTGATGTGGGTGGGACTGAAAAGGCACCAAGAGGATAAACATGGGCTCATGTGGTCAGGGTCCAGGCAGGTGCGTCCATCCTGCACAAAGCCTGGCCCCGCCTCCAGCCCATACCCCACCTCTGCAGAGCCATGTTTTGAGACCAATAACACAAATAATAATGTCAGTCATAGGATCACAGAATCCCAGAGTGGTTTGGGTTGGAAGGGATCTTGAAGATCATCTCATTCCACCCCCTGCTATGGGCAGGGACACCTTCCACTGTCCCAGGTTGCTCCAAGCTCCATCCAGCTTGGCCTTGGATGCTTCCAGGGATCGGGTAGCCACAGCTACTCTGGGCAACCTGTGCCAAGGTCTCCATTCCAATCCCTTCCTATATCTAGGGTAGTTTTAAGGTAATTTAGGCCTATAGATTTCTTTCTGCTTTTCTTGGTGAAGTCCCTACCTATGAGGGCAAAAGAACTGGTCCTGTAGAAAGAAAGCCTATAATACAGCAGGTTTCTTGGGGTCATCTTGACATTTCCCAACAGGAATCCTCCCCTCTGGAACTCTGCTCTTCCTACCTGGTGCAACCCTTTCAAAGAGGGGACTGAGAGATGTGGTGGCCAGCAAAAGCTCTGAGCTGGCTCTGCAAAACACCCAGGGAGCTGTGCAGAGACACAACAGTGATAAAACAGAAACAAGGGTGACCCACAGCCCGGGTTACCAAAGGTGTGGGTCATAATGATCCCACAACGACACTTGCACACACTTTGTGGAGCACAGCCTTTGCAGGGACAAGGCTGTATTTTGACTGAATTTTGACTGAATTTTGACTGAAGGCTTCTATGCTGTGCTTCTGTGCTATGGTCTCAGAATCAATGGTTTGCCCTGAAGCCTCTTGCTGCAGAAGAGCAGGATTTAAGGCCTTGCAAACTGCTCCATAGAAAGCTCGACCTCCTCCCACCCCCCTCAAAATTGGTTTAATATTCATCCAAATAGGGGCTATATCCTTTGAATTATGTTTTAAGGTAAGTAAAGACCAAGCCTGTGTCTTCATCACTTCTATAATATGATCTGAAATGGAAAGATTCGGGCTGAGCAATTTAGGAGCAAGGAGAAAATCCTGAAAAAACAAATTTCCCCAGTTGAACTAAAGAGCCTAGAACAGAAAGGAGCCTGGTCTCTAAGGTCCAGCACCTTTTCCTAGACACTTCATTGACTGTCTGTACAATGCTGTAAAATATCCTGTCTGCTTTATCTTGGGTGGAGCAATAAAGGAAGGAAAGTCACAATAGCTCTCCTCCCTTTATCAAAATAGTCTGTGCCTATCTAAGAATCAAGGATAAGCTAATCATAGGGATCCTTTGGGATTTGGGCTGCTGCTAGAAGCCAACGTGTGACACGGGAATGTGCATGTTTGAATGTCATCCAAGCATTTAACACCCTCTGATTTGGACACTGTGCCTGTGCAGCACAGCTCCAATCAGCTCATGCGTAGCCTCATCCAAAATGTAAACACTGCATTCTTTTTTTTTTTTGAAAGCCTCTCCTTGCTGTCATATCCGTTTTTTTACAGCCCTCACTCTCCTGCCATGGAAGATCCAGCACCTCCCAGCCTCCCAGAGCCCCCGGTGCAGACAGGGATTATTCGGGGTTATTTGCAGCTGATACCATCTGACCCCAATTCGCTATGAGGTTGTAACTTGTGTCGGGTCAAAGGTTGGACTTGAAGATCTTGGAGGTCTTTTCCAACCTTGATGATCCCATGGTTTTATGAACTTGCCCGCTGCCTTTTCCAGAGTGCCAGGCAAAGGTGTGGAGGTGACAAGCCGTGCATTTAGACAGGGACAGGCTCACATGGGTTTTAAGGGGTACAGCATCTCCAGAAGGGGAGAGGAAAAAAAAATAAATAAAGCACATTTTCTCATGATTTATGCAACTGATACGAAATATTTGTTATACATTTCCTTTGGGATGTGTTTTGGTTCCAAACCTGTGATACCAGCTGATAATGAGTTACACATTTATTTTGAAACAGCACAGGCCGATGCTAATTGGAAGCACGTTCTGTTTGACTAAGCAGGTACAAGAACTCTGAAATACTCACTGCCATTTAACAGGCTTCTGCAGTGATATTCATCAAAGCACTTCTTCCAAGCTGAGAAAAAGTCTGTGCAAAAAGTGATCAGGTATGATACAGGGTAAAGCAACAATCAACCAGGGCCAGCCAGGGAGTTTTTTCTTTCCTAGGACTGTTATGTTTTAATAAAAAAACTCAAAAAGCTTTCAACTGGGACTAGTAAATTTTTCATTGCCAGATGAAAACTTCTAGTGATTTCAGGAAATGTCAGGTTTTTTTTCCCCCCACAGAAAGCAGGTCATTTTTGGAGAAAAAAAAAATAAAAAAGAAAGGAAAAAGGATTATTTTCATTTTAAGTCTGTCTGGAAATTTGTGACTATTTCTTATACATGTTCTTTTTGTGCTCTCTGGCAATCGTGTTGCAACTACATTAACTCGTGCTGTGGCCCAATGGCCACTGAGATGCAGAAATGGAGACTCAACCAGGTTCTGGCAGCTCTTGCTACAAAGCCAGAGCAGCTGAAAGCCTGAAAACGCTGATCATCATCATCACCATCATCATCATCATCTTCATCACCATCATCATCACCATCATTTGCATGACATTATCCTGCACAATCACACAGACAAGGCTGAGACTACAAACATGGTCTTCAAAGGCCCGTGAGGAGCCTATTCTCAGGCTTTAATATTATCTAAAGGATAGGATTTAATATTATCTAAAGATGGTCTGTGGTGATGTGACAGACCTAAAAACAGTGACAAAAACTTAAAAACTGTGACAGCACTAAAAGGATACTCAGTCCTTGAAGTTTTAAAGTCTGGAAAATCTAGATTTTTTTAAGAAATCAGGGGGATCTGTCTTTTATCATTTCGCTATTTATAGAGATAAATGGACAAAAATTATATGCATGAGTGTGGATGATGTAGGAAGCTTTTCCATGGTGGAAATGGATACAGAGAGCTACTTGATAAACATTACTGCAGGCAGTAATGAGTGCAGTACACTGCACTGAAAATCAGGTTGCTATGATGATGGAGAGGAAATGGCCAGAATAAGACTTTTGCTGGTAGATCTTAAAATCACATCCCTGACTGATGTTCATGTCCAAGCTGTTCATGTCCATTGAAGTTACCCATCCCCATCACAGAAATGTGGCTTTTGTGGTGGGATTCCATGTGGGGAATCATCTGCTAATTTCAAAGCTGCAGCTGGGATTTTCCTATTGCCACATCTTGCCAAATGCTTGTGGGGAAAAAAGTAAAAGGGTGTTCTCCAACAGATTTATCTTAATTTTTCAGGTGTTAGACACTGTTTTCTTCTCCTAATATAAGAAAAAGATGTGGTGGCTTCTTTTCTTTCCTATTTTTACTTCTAATTCCAGCCATGGGCTGATTTTGTGTACCTGGCCATGGTTGTTTTGCTGTCTAATAAGTTGCTCTTGAGTGTTCACATTTGGCTGGAAGCATTTCAACCATGCTCTTGCAGGAGAGGAGTTCAGCAAAGCTTCACTCAGGTGCTCCAGCAGGAAACTTTCCTACCTGGCTGAGTCACAAAAAGGGCCTTTCCCCTGCACTATAGGGAGATTTTAATAAACCAGTGAAACCTCCAACCACACAGATTGGAAGAGGAAGCCAACACAGAGGGGCTTAAGGGGGAGCCAGGGAAGAATTCTCTGGCACAAACACACATGCAGGGATATTAAGTAAAAAAGAACCTATGTGGAGGCATAATTAGATCCTCATGGATCTCTGACCAGGGATCCACTGACTGTAAAAAAGCCAGGTTGCTTGGTACTGCCAGGCTGGCTCCAAGCCTTGGAGAAACACAGGGTGATCTCCAGCGAGGGAAATTTCCACGAAACAGAGTTGTGAGCACATCCTGCGCTGGCTCCACCACATTTTTTTCCAAGAAAAGCAGCCAGCAGCCCAAACCAAATGCCAAACAACGTAGACCTCAGAAACGTAAATAAAAACAAGCAGGAGAAAGAAGTCTTTGGAAATTTGAGGAAAGCGGGGAAAGGAGCAGCCCAGTGGAAGGCACCACAGGGCTTGAAGCAGTCCAGCCTGCTATTTGTTCACTGCACCAGAGTAAATGCAGTGAGAGTGGCCCTAGGAGCAAGATATTTGTCTGGCACAACAAGGTTCCTGTTTGCCAAAAGGGGAGGTTTCACGGGGACTTCATCACCAGACTGCAGGAACTTTCCATTTGAAAGCAAACGAGGAGATTGGCCATGATGGTGTCAGTCCTTCCCGAAGAAACAAGGCATTGTGCACTCCCAGTCCCTTGGGTGATGGATGCAAGCCCATGGGATAGAGTGCCTGCTTCCAGACACTACAAAAAGGCACTCCAAACAAAGGCACCTCTCCGTGTGACACACGTGGCAGGACAGGACGTGCAGCTGACATCAGAAAAGAGCAGCCTCCAAGAAAAGCAGCACAGGCTCAAGTACTGTGCCTTTAAATGTTAAGTTCTTCTCTTACAGATGATTTTAATAAGCCCAGGCACATGTGTTGTAACCCCTTGATGCAGTACAATATGAATAACCAAATAAAAGATCTCTCCAGATTTGAAGATTTACTGTTTGCAATGGGAAGAGGCCAACCAGATGACATCATTATATTTCAAATGTGAAATGCTGCCAAGTTTGGTAATTCTAAACTAGAGAAATTGATCCTCTATGTTTTTGCAGAAAAACGATTTTTGGATTTGGGGGTGATTTTTTCTCCTGTTATTTATGTGACTATAATGTTCATGTTGAGCAAACTTGAATTTGACTTAAAACTCAAGCCAGAGCACCTTATCTTGCAGGTTATTTGTTTTCAGTCATCTGCTTAGCTGGAAATAATTGAGTTTGACAATTTATGGGTTAAAGAGTCAATGGATTGTGTTGGATAACTCACAAAGAGCCAATTTCTAGCTCAGGCAAAACCATGCTTGGCTTAGGTGGGAGTCTGCCTGATGAGGATGTCAGGATCTCAGTCCCTGTCTGGAAGATGCTGCTTTGTTTGCCTCTAAGGAACTAAAATCCATACGTATGCAGCAATAACACCCTTTTCATCTAAGACATCTGGACTTCTGGAAGGATAAAGCCATGATAATACTGAATTACATTCACATGCCATCTTTCTTCAGGGGCTCTGCATCTTCTCATGTCCCGTGGCTGTTTCAAACACCCCCTTAAACGAGGTCCCCTAAACGTTCCTCAGCCACTGCAGAGCTGCACAGAGTGAGCCCCCACGAGGTTAAGCCACTTGCCCAAGACTGCAAAGTGATTCACAGGCAGAGCTGAGGCAGAAAACCACAAAGCTCTTTTCCCACACCCCTGCACACCACTTCTTGTAGACTGTTTGTTGATGATGTGAATAATAACAGTTGCAAGGTTTTGTACTGCAGACAACTCCAGTGACTGGTTTGTTTTTTTTTTTAATATCAAATACTCAAAATCTCTTATTTTCCGCTGCAGAAAAGGATTCTGAAATTTCATGTTACGGCAATGCCGGCAGAAAAATCCATACCCTTAGGGCCAGGAAAATGTTCTATTTTTACAGCACACATAAGTATATTTATTAAAGCAGCCATATATACATGGAATTATGTTGGATCTACATTCTAAAGAGAGGAAGCTCCAAGTGAAACTCACACGGTTCACCCAGCACAACAAAACGGGTCTTACTTAAATCTCAGTGCTGTGACTGCTTTGGTGCATGATGTGCCATGTCTGATCCTTAAAAACCAATCCTCCACCCTGGCTCGCCATGCATGAGCTGCCTCACCCTGCAGCTGGCACAGGAGCTGGGACACACCAGGTCCGGCTCATCCCAAAATCCTGCAGACCACAAGCAGCTCTGCACGGACAATTTTCCTTGTTGACATCCAGTGCCAACGGGTAAAGCTCCTCGTGGTGGAAAATGAGGAAGGGTTGGTCTGAGGTGACCTCCTTTGGCAGGACCCTGAACTCCATCCCATCATGGAGCAGGGATAAGTGCCTGGTGGACGTGGCGTTGGGAAGAGTGCCTGGAGCGTGCCCGCAGCTTGGAAGCAGCAGCAGAAGCAGAGGACGAGGCCAGAATAAGCACAGGAACTGAGAAGCTCCAGGGGGAAGTTTTGGGGGCCAAGAGCTGGTTGGGAACGGCACTTGGCGCTTCGAAGCAGAGGAGCTTTTCCAGCTCTTTGATTCCTGGTGTGCGGAGGGGAGCGGGACCTCGTAGCCCCGCATGGAAGAAACGGCCCTCATCCCCCCCGGCCCCGATCCCAGAGAGGCATTCCTCTTCCCACCAGCCGAACAGGGAAAGAAAAGAGTGGGGAGGGAGAACAAGAAGTGCTAAGCCCAGAATTCTGGCGAGCTGCTTCAGCCAAAAGAAAGCTTGAAAGCCTCTCTGGTTACAGCAAAACCACCGCTGGAACTGCGGGCGGGTTCAAACCCTGGGAAGTTTGTGCAAGACCAGTTTTGGGGGGTTTTGGGGTGGTGCAGTTCACACACCTCCGGGACCAGCGCCTGGGAAGGAGCTGGGCTGGATTTAGTCACACCAGGTGGTATGGAGACATGCAGGGAATCTAATGTGGTGCTGCATCACTCTCCTAGATCCTCTCAGTCTTAGAAGCTGCTTTGCCAGAAGCTCAAAGAGCTTTCTGTTGTCAAAACCATTCTTAGGGGGTAAGGTTCAGGAAGGACCGGCTCTTGGGCACGGAAAGAAGTACAAATATTTGCTGCTTTTTTTAATGTGGGTATTTTTCTGACCATATATATGGATGTTTTCCACAGATCTCATGGCAGGTGAAGATCAGGGATGGGAGAAGAAGAAAAATCTCTGTTCCTGCACTCCCTGTGCACTCCTAGGTCTTCTGCTGGTCAAATTGTTGGTAGATATGGGAATCTGGCAAGTTATCCCACTGCCACATGCTTTAACCAGAGAGTGTGAAGGCAATCAGGTACTTCACAGCACACAGAATCCACTCCTGGCTTGGCAGGAATGTCCCCATGAGGCAAAAGAGTGAGGAATCCATAAAACCCTGAATTCACACATCCAAAAGAACTGGAACACAACCCCAGAAAGTAGAAACCAAAGAATTAAACCACAACACTTAGTAAAAGGCCTAAAAAAATAAAAGCATTAAGAGACATCGGGGACACATTCTCCCCCACAGCTTTATTTTTAACTGGGTGTGTGGAGGAAGGAGGCCAGGTTTGCTGCCATGGGATGCCACACTGGGAAAGGCCATCAGAGGTGAGAAGGACCAAGACCCTCCCAATGAGGGGAAGATGAAGGAGCTACAGCAAAGCCCTCAGAGAAATCATTGTTCCTTTCCAATAGCAAATCCTTGATCTGTCCTCCTTCCACCCAGCCACGGATCATATATATCCCAGTGCACTCCGTGAAAACCATGATCCTGCCTTCAAGTCCTGCCCAACCCAAAACACAGCAGGGAAGATGAAGGAAGGAAAGGCAGGACAACCCAGCACCCCAAGCCAAAGTGCTCATGCACCTAAATCCTGTCTGGGTCAAAGGCAGAGTAAATCTTAGGATAAATTTATCAGGGACCATCATGGGAGGGTGTTTACAGCCAGGATGATGCTCCCATTTACCGTGGCATTTTTGTTTATGACAACTTTCGGATTAATTTTATTTTCCAAATAATCACGGCTGGTTGCCCAACCTTTAACTTGGGCCGGGTGGCGTTTTGCATTTCAGCAGGAGCCTTGTGTTTAGTAGTGTCCAACTAAAACATGTAATGTGGTCAGAAATGTGTTTTCCCTGTTTTAAGAGGAGTAGCAGAAGGAAACTTGGAGGAGCTTCTGTTCCCTTTTTTTCCCCTCTCTATTGGATGACTTAAAAAAATGAAAGAGAATGAGTTTCTGTGTGAATGTATCCCTTTGGACTATTTTCGAAACACAATATTTAGAGCTGTGCAAAGAATGGATTTTTTTTTTTTGTAATTTGGCTGCGAAACCAGACAAATCAGGCAAAAAAGTTCATTTCAGATTGACTAATCCACTTCCTATGACTGCAAATTAATGATTCTGTTGCTTTTTCACATTTGGATTGTTGTTTTCTTAGCCTTTACAAAAGAGTTGGGGTTGTTTGTTCAGGGGGGGGAAATCTTTGAACAGAACAGGGAAAAAATCAGTTTAAATAAGGCAAATGTAATATATGAAAGTTATTCCAATTTCCCCCTGGTTTGCAGGTGGAGCAATCTGGAAGCTGCCTGATTAATTTATCATCTCAAAAGAATATTTTAGCAAATTTTCTTCTCAGACAAAGCTCCAGTAAATTTGCAGTCATGAGGAGATGGATGTGGTGGTGTTTTCCAGATAAATGTCCCATCTTAGAATTAATAGGATAACACGAAACAATTTTTCAGTGTTTCCTTAACTAGCGATGTCAAAATATTGAAACCACACATTCAGGGCTGGGTGGTGAACCTCCAGCAAAATCTCACCAGCCTGAAACAAAAACACAGCCAGAGTGCAGAACCTTTCTGCAATTCAATTTCCTTTTTGGGGCACTCACAAATCGGTCACAGATGCGGCCACGTCTCCTCATCTTTCAGGTGTGGAGCTGTGTATGGCTGCAGTGGATACCCACAGCCCACCTTGACTGCAAAGCCCAACACTTGGGGCTCAGCAGGATCATCTGCCTCTCTTGTTGTCATTCCTGCTGTTGTCCAAGCAGTACGCTTTGGAAAAATACGGGGAAAACGGTATAAAACCTCCCTGAAATCGAATAATGATGTGCACTGAACTCCACCTTGCCAAAGAAGGATTTCTTGGAGGTGCCTGCCATAAGCCATGTCCCAGATGCCTCTTACTTTTCCCTCCAGACATGACATCCCAGATTGAGCAATGCTGTATCCTCCCCATCAAGGTGCTTGGGAGAAAGAATGAGCCCTCTTGACATTTCCAAGCTGTCAGAATAGGATTTGGGGAAGCGAGGCAGGTTTTTGATGAAGCAAAAATCACCAGGGGACTGCATTTGAGGAATGAAAACACCAGGAAAGTTTCTCCAAACTGCCTCCGTTCCGGCACCCAAGCTCCTGTAAAAGCACCAATGTCCTGGAACGTCGTTGGCTCGCGTGAGGTTGGAGTTAAATCTTTCCAACACGTTCTTCCTGTCAGCAGTTGCACACAGCCAGGAATGAATACCCAGAGAGTGCACAAGAAGAAGCTAACCACAATTGGTGTTAATTTGGAGGTGTTAGACTTTAGGGTCCGGGAGATTAAACTCCCCTAATCGGACCTCGGTTGCGGCACCGAGTCAAACGCAGCCCTTGGTGTGAGGTGTGTGAACTTGAGGAATTTGAACTAAGGGTCGTGAAGACACTAAGACACAAAAAACCCCCACATAAATGGATAAAATACTTTTTAAAACCCTCCTCTTTTTCCACATTATTTCAGTGAGTATTTTAATGGAATTTTGGATTAAATTCAGCTAATCTTTGGAAAGGTTTTTGGATGTTTTACTGTCTTAACCATATGTCAGTACTTCAGTCCTTCTCTGTTAGATTCAGGTTACCTACAAACCAGTAAAAAATCCAATCAAGTGTGTCCAGAAAGGGACAAACCCAGCAGTATGTGACCAACACAGTCCCTTTTTAGCTCCTTTTTCTATTTTAACTTCCTGGTGTGCTAATACAATTATTGTCCATGGACACGGAGTCTTTATTTCAGGGAAATCTTGGAATGGATTGAAAACACAGTCCTCATCTTCTCCCTGAGAAAACATTTATGCTTATTTTATGGTTGGGTAGTTGTTCAAATGCCCATGCAGTGCATCCAAGGGGGATGGTGTGTGGGAAGAGCAGGCCCAGCTGCTCCAGGAAAGTCTCCCTGTGCAAATTGGTCTGGAGAGGGCAGGGTGGGGTAGCAGAACTGCACAGCCCTCACCTCCCCCAGAGGGGCTTTCCAGTTTGGAAAAGAAGAAGAAGCTCCCTTCGATTTTTTTTGTGTGTGTGTGTCTTCCTCGAGGCTCCTGGCACAGCTTTTCTTCTCTTTAACTCTCCTTTTCAATTTACAATAAACTAATATAGCTACTCCTAGTATTAAAATGACGTTTGAGAAGCCCAGGGAGGCTATTTAAGAGGAGCTGGCGACATCCTGAGTCTCACACAACCTTTCACCCTCACATCTGTGCGTTTTCATCGGCCGAGCGGGGAGTGAGTGGAAATACTCACACAATTACAAGCTTTTATGTACGAAACGACCCACGTTAGTGAGCCCTGTGCCAATGAGCTGAGGCACAGCACGGTGGTTCCAGCCCATCCACACAGCACATGGCACTCCCTCCCCTCAGCCCTTCCCCTCTGATCCGGGGCTGTGCTTTGGCCGCAGAGTTTGGTCACAATTTGTTAAACAGAACACGTTGCAAAGCGAAAATCTGGTTGTGATCTTCCCACATGATTTTTGGGCACATTTTGCTCCTAAGCAAGGGGATGAGGTGAGATTTTTCTGTCGGGTCATGAACATCTAAACACTCTCGTGTGTGCAGAGGAGTGATGGCCCGGTGAACCCACCAGCACCATGGTGGGGAGGACCTGAGCCCATCTGCCTTGGGATCAATGGAAAAGAGTCCCAGTGGCTACACAACTGCATCCAGGTTTCAACTAAAGCACACCCAGGCTGCTTTGCTACTCCCCACGGAGCAGTTGGCACCTGCTTTGCAAAGGATCCCATGCAGTCCCCTCTCTACCAGGAGTGTTGCAGTAAAAAAAAAATAAAAAATCCCACTATAAAAATATTAAAGGATCTTTTAGACCTCCATAGGATCTCTGTCCCCGAGTTGCTACTGTTCATCCAACAGTTCCTCATGCACTTGGAGCCACATGGCTGTGAAGCACCTTCCCTTGTCACCGCCTGTCCTCGGACACACCATTTCCAAGGATGACCCCACCAGGATGCTCACCCTCGGCCGCTGGAAAAGCTGGAAAGGGTTCAGCTGCTTCCTGCACAGTGACCACTGCCTCAGCAGAAAGTGAGCTGTGAGACATATTCCAGAGCAACCGCGCTGCTCTGGGAGACCACAGAACATCTTCCAGCCCGTGGAGCTCAGCGCAATCCATCCGCTCCCTTTGACATCCCCGCGCTGCCTTTTGCAAGGCACATTCCCCAGCACCTCTGTGCTTGCCAAGTGCTCCCTGACTCATGTTCTTCCCAGGTACAGCAAAGTTGTGAATTCCCCTCAGACGTTACAGTGGTTCCCGTATTTTGATGGTCTCCTGCTCCAGTAGCCTTAGCGGGGTTTGACAAATGGAGTCACCGGTGTGAGGAGGAAAACAGATGTTCTGGTTTGTTTTCCAGCAAACAATGATGTTATTTCTACAGAATGACCCTATAAGAAAGCAAAATCCTCCCAAATCTCGGGGCACTGACCTGCAGCTTTAGCAGTGTGTGGCTTTCGCTTTAACCCACTGTTAACCTGAAAAATAAATATGTAAAGGAAACACAGGTAAAACTGGCAGATGTGATGAATGAGCCAGATCTTTGTCAATGGATTCACTTCCCTGCTCTTTAACCATACACAAGGAAGACTTGCACATAGTGAGAGATTCAGGGTGTGCTTCTTGAATCCATGGAAAGGAATGGATGTATTTAAGGTGTGATGGCTACTGCAGGGTGAGTGGTTGAGGTCCTTTAGGTTCCTGTTTCCCTTTACTCACTCCAAGGATTGCCAGCTCAGATTTTGACATCAGCACACACTGGGCCAGATGAAACGCACTGTTTGAGGGCAGGGAAAAGCTTTCTGCCCCATCACTCCAGATTTGGCTGGAAGAAATTGCACCCCCCTTTTCTAAACCACCGAAAATGATATGAGGGCAGAGCGGCATCTCTTGCTGATGACTGAGGTGATAGCATAAAATACAGCAAAAAGAACAAAGTCTGAGATTTAGTAGGAATGAAATATAATGAAGCAGTAAGTCCTGCTCTTTTGTGTGTGCAGCTATAACCCGTGTGTGTGATTATCCAGGTGGCAGAAGATGAATTGGTCTCTGAGTGCTAAACTGATGTAATGCATGGATCTGTAACATCACTTTAAATTTATGGCACCAAAGCAGGATGAAGCCTCTCTGTTGTCTCAGATGTCATTTTACCTGCTGTGAGTAAGTTCCTTTGTTATACTCCTGCAGTTCTTTGATATCTTTCACTCCAACTGGGTCTAAACCAGAGAAATTTAAGGTGGAATCGTGGCTTTTCAATCCAATGGTAAGGGTCTATTTAATTGCTTCCTTTTCTTCTGAGGAATGGATATGAAAATACAAGGCTCACCACCAAGAATGGATGCACACTTAGGCTCTCTCAAATAATCAGTTATCTCAGGTTACCAAAAGAACACAGATAGTTGAGCTTTGCTTTTTGAAAAGGGCCACACTTTCAAACAGAATTGCTTCAAATCCTCCTCTTAACCAGCTGCTCATTTCCATGCTTAAAAACTCAGATGAGGTTTCTCAGATAAACCAAGCAACTGAGTTACATTCCCAGGAAGGGAAGATGTTGTTATTGAATTATGTCTTGCCAAACAGTGTCCAGTCGTGCAGTCTCTGGGCTAAATGAACAAGGTTTTCCATGGAAAATGACCTGGGTTCCTTCTCTCCCTGAGCTTACTGTAGAGCTGTCCATTGGAAGACATACTGCTGGGAAAACACTACAAAGAGGGTTCCCAGGAATACTCATTTTAATGCCTTATTGAATGCACTGTAACTGGTCTGATGTTCTTTTCAAGTTTCTCTTTCCAGTAATGAACACATTTACTGACAAGAACAATTACAGAAGCAACAAATTAATGGAAAGATATTTTCGTAACGCAAGTATTTATATTGGAAACTTGGCACTAAGTGGCGCCTTCCTTTGATCGTGGAATGAAGTTGTATTACACTCTCCTGTAAATCCAGTGGCTAATAAAAACAAAACAAAACAAAAAAACCCAGATGGCAATTGAATATTGATAAGAAAAAATAGCAGGTGAACAATTATCTGTGAAGAAAGTTTTGTACCAACTAAGAAGGGCAGTGATGTTCTTTGATTATTACACATAAGGAAAAAAAAGAATAAAAGGATCATTCAGTGGATGAATTATTTGATTGGTGCTGTTTGTATCCGATGAAGAGACTCTTTTGGGGCAGGAGCAGAGTGTGTTGTGCACGTCTGGAACACCACCACAGCTGAAAACAGACAACAGGCAACAGTGAGCAGTGATGGGGAGTTCAAAGATGGACACTGGTCAGTCAACATCAGACACATAAAGAAAGCTCAGCTTCTGCTGCATAAGGACTCCTGCATTAGTCACTGTGTCTCCACTGATTCAGATGGAAATAGGGCTGTTTATGGTAATTATGACTAATCATGTGAATAGGGGAAAAAACATCCCACTAAACCAAGCAAAAAAGCCAGCGGTGCAATTCAATTACCACCATCAGCATAGAGAATAAAAACTAAGACTTAACACCTTAGGAAGGGCAATCTAGACAATTTTGTTAATATGGACACAGTGATGACTCCTCAAAAAAACCCAACCAAACAACCCAAAACAAACCCCAGCCTCTCTAATTAAATTTGAACAGGGCAAAAGTATTTTCAAATCTGCCCCATCTATGCAGCATAATTAAAAATCTGGCCAAAAAACCACTTACACCAGCTTGGTTGCTGTATGAGTAGTTTCTGAGCTCAACTGGTTAACCCTTGGTCCTGCAAGAGTGAAAAGAGAGGTGCCTACTTTGATTGGTAGAAAATATCTCAATTAAAGGCTTTCTGATTCAGGTTTTCTTTTTCAGGGCCAGTCAGATCTCTGCATTAAATCAAACATAGGAAATGGGAAAAGAAAACAAAAAAAAGGCCAATACTTTCTGTTGTTGAAAACGCCTCAGCAACTTCGCTGGGCAGATGGGAATCATCCTTAGGAAAAATTGTTTGGTCTTTGGTAAGACAAGAAATCTGGCCCTGAGTAACAGGGGGATGGATGTGCCTGACTTGTTTTCAGATAACGTTGAACTCCGTGGGCAGCACATCAGGCTGATCAGCCACAGGAATTGTCCAGATCTAAGTCCCAAATCCCACCTTGAACACAGCACGGGGCTTGCCTGTGGTGAGGAGCTGCTGAGGGAGTGCGGTGGTGGAGAGGAAGGGTAAGGAACTATTCACCAGGGCAACATTTCCTATCTGAAAACTGCTTCTCCTCAGACACAACAAACGTGAAGAGAGGTTAAGTCTACTCATTTCAAAGGGCAAGTGTCCAGAAATTCCAATGAATGCCTAACACCACCTTGTCAGCTCCACTTTATACTTACAGCCGACTATTTTTCACAAAACATGTTGGGATTTTTCAAGGGCTTCATTTTTTTGCTGTAGAGTGGAAAACAATCTTTCAGTTTAATAGGCTGGCTCTCCAAACACTTAGGCCTGATCTGAAAACATGTCAGTGTTTTCTCTCTCAGCAGATAAGGAGATACTTTTCTCCAGTCTTTATCTTCCATCTTTCCCCTGACCTGGTGGCGCATGGAGTGGTGCATAGAAAAATGTGAGGCTGGAGGGAAATTAAAACCTACTTTTGTGTCAATCCAAAAGTATGATACACCCACCTTTTATTTTCTGAGGCTGACAAGTGAAGGTGCAACTGCTTTTCTGCTTTGTCTGTCCAGAATCTCCCCCCTGCATTCCTGAGCAAAACAAATCTCACAAAACCGGTTTTCCGGTCATTTTTTGTGATGCAAAGCTGGGACTGCCAGGTAACTCCTATGGACTGTACACAAAGCCTTTAACCTTTTTACCTCCACCTGGATGCTTTTAAATTGCTTTAGAATCTTAAAATATAAGAGGAAAAGGGCACAGTCTTGAAGAACTCATGCATTATTCCGCTGTTTTCTCTGAAGGGAATTGACACAGAAAGCCTGTGCATCGTTTACACACTACTTAATTTCCTCAGATTTCCCTAAGATTACCTGAGACTTGAGCCCTAAGTCTTTTACTTCCCCCTTTTGACTTCTCCCTCACTAAAGTATATATTTCTCCAGAGTTTGGGACTTTGTGGCAGTGGGATCTTCAGAAGTGGAATCAGTTTCCCACAGAGAACCCACCAACCATCAGGCTGATGTGGATGGCTACATTTCTTTTCAATATTTGGATAAACTCTCATTCAACTTACTTTTTGAGCATTTTTACAATGTAGTTATTTGGAAAACAGAACATTGTATGTTACCAGCAACATCTGAAAACAGAGATTGAGCAATAAGAGCATTATAGGACTTGATTTCAAAAGAATGCATGCAGCAATTATTCCAGGCTGCATTAAATTACAAAAATTGAGAAAAGCTGTGACCTAGATATTTCTTCTCTTGAAATATTTTTCATTTCAAGCGTTTGCTTCTTCTTTTTTTTGTTTTTCCTTCTCCCCAGCCTCCATTTTGCAATGAAAGAGGTATTATTTTATTGGTAAGGTTTTTATCTTTGCAAACCCATTAGGCTGTATTAACAGGTTGCAGGGCATAGCTAAACACAACAGAGACATATGTGGTCCCAGCAGAGCAGAGAAACAGATTTTGAAACAAAGATACCCTGTAAACCATTGGGAGTTATACAAAACAGACAGGAGAGCTATTTAAGTGAGGAAACCCGATACAGATCCAGAGCTGGAATTGAAAGGCTGAAAAGCTCAAAGAGCAAAATTTGAGTATGAAACGTTATCTGTGCAGGAGGGGATTAGTTATGACTTGAATTATATTAAAGCACACTCCATGTTAAGGAAAAGTTCTGATACACATCTGTTTTCACAGCAAAAGTAGTCACTTCTCATAAATTCAGTACTGGAAAAGCAGTATCATACACAACAAATAAAAGAATTGCTCCATATATTGAGAAACAAATAGATTTTTGGGTGCAATTGAGTGCTCTAGAAAGGGAGAAAATAGACAAAATTTAATAGCCTTTCAAAATAGTGTGTAAAGCTGAATGAGAAATACAAAACACAAGGGCATTGTAACTGGAATAATTACTCTGGATCCGTATTGGCTGGGAAATTATGTGGTGAATCACATTTTTTTTTAATCTGTTCCTAAATAGCATTTAGCAGCATCGGCCTAAATTCATCTGTGAATTAATCATTGTGGGATTAATGACTGCTGACTTAAAAACTTCAGTAAATTGTAATTTACTGAAACGTTGCTCATGTCTGCAGCAAGGTCCAGGACTCACTGTCTGTAGACAAACTGCTTTGCCCGAGCTGGTTTATCAGAAATCATTAATAATTCTCTTATAAGTTCTCCTGCATCCAGTTGAAACAGTTCTGCTGATCCTTAATTTCATCATCGCAGTTCCAAAGCCATTTTCCCCGGGATTTTATTGCCTCTTTGAAGGATTGACTGACGGAAACACAACTCTTTGCACCACACCTCGCAAGGCCGAGGCCCGGCAGAAATGATGCCGTGAATTTGAGCTGAAGACAATCACAGGGGGGCTCTGAGAGAGGCTTCAATCATGCACTCCTTTCCCAGAGCTTGAAGTGTTCTTGGCTGCTCCTTCTCTTGCTCCATGGGCACAGCAGGAATGTGTGGAGCTTCCTCACCTGCCTCTTCAGACAAGAGGAGAGGGTAGAAGAGCTAATCTCTGAAAATTTAATCCCTAAATTGGATGCACCCATTTCCCTACAGCCTACCCAGGCTTGAGGAAGCCCTTACCAGTAGCAGCAAGAGCAATTGGTTGCAAAAAGCAGATTACTGCAAGAAACAGTTGTGATTTCCATGCAAACCCAGCCTTTAAAACAGTTGTCTTTACTCAAAATCGTGAGCAAGAGGAGAAAGATGCCAAAGGACCAAGAATGTTCCAAGAGGAATCATTACCCTTGTGCCACCAGGATTGTCCCAAAGGTGGGAGAACATCTGCAAGCTGATGAGCTACATGTGACTGTGGCAAGTGGGAATCTGAGGTGATTTGCACTGGGAGAAAAAAAAACCCCATCCTATAAATTGATTTCTTGAGATCAGAAGATCCCAGCCCTGTGCCCACAGCTCCCCCAGAGCTCGGCAGCTGCAGGTAGGAAATATTTTCCTATGTCCTGGATAATGGCTTTAGCCATTCAAAATAGATTTTCAGTATAAATATGTCCTACATGGACTGAAAGCACTTAGGTTTGAAAGAGCCATTCATGTCTATTAAGTCAGACAAATGATTGAAATTTAACATTAAAAGTGCAACTCCACACCTTGTACCATTTATCGACAGGAAATTAGGAACAATTAGATCTCTGTAAAACAAGGCAAAACCACGACTGCTGAAGGTCAGGCTTCAGGAAAAGCCTGCAGAAAGCTCAGCAGCAGAAATTCTTTGCAGGTACGTTCCTTTACACTTAAATTGTGCATATGGTTTCAGTGACAATCAGGTAAAATGGACAAAACCAGATTCCCCCAGCAGCTGTGATAAATCCAACCCTTTTTCTGCCCCCGCCTCCCGTTATAAACAAGCAGGAATGTTGCACAGAGCAGACGCTCTCCTGCTCTTTTATGGGTGTTTCTGTGCTCTGGAGTGGGAAGAGGACTGGCAAAGATTCCTTGCAGGTACCGAAATGAAAGGAAGGGAATTAATTTTATGCAGCTCGCCCCTGTGTATTCCTTGAGTTTTAATGCTTGCAAGTTCTGGGAGCTCACAATGAAACACCTTGGGTAAACATTGCAAGCTCCTACCTGGAATTCTCACAATGAGCTGTCAGCAGATAAACCTTCGCCTGTTATTTTCTGTAAATGGATAACTTTGAGAACACACACCACACACACACACAGAGTCAGATCAAGTCAGAGACTTCTTCAAAATGGGCTAAAATCCTGATTCCTAATAAGTGTGGGTGTGCTAGGTAAGAAATGAAGAACCACTTTCCAGAATGCTGTGTCCAACTGAGACCAATTTTGAATAAAGCTTCATTAGGGTTCTGAGGGTTTAAATCTTTTAGAAACACACCCAGACATAAAGTCCATTAGATAGATAGACAGATAGATAGATAGATAGATAGATAGATAGATAGATAATTTTTCTTCCAACTTCCAGTCCTGGCTAGCACTAGAGCCAACCATGCCAAAACACAGCCAAGAGGACTATTCTCCTGATACTCCCAGCCGTGGCCAGAAGAAATTGTGCCTGAAATTGCATGAGAAAATTCCAAGACAAATGAGCTTTGGCTGGTTCAGCTGTGAACGTTTGGATGCTTGTTTAAAGTCAAGTGACCCCAAACTGCAAAGCACTGGATGTTCACTCGTCACTAATTTCTGATAGTCACTCTGAGACAAGGTGGAGGAGCCAAGGAAGGGCCATGGGCTCCTGGCTTGCACAGAGGATTTAAGAGATGAAGGAGGAAATGAAAAGTCTCTGGGGTTTGTAGGCCGTGTTGGCTGGAGAAATTGTTTTTCCGTGGTGTTGTGCACGAGTTTTGATGTTTGAACAACACCCTGTGCCCAAAGGCAGAGTGGTGGCAGCCATCAGGGTGGCATTGTGTCCTTGCAGACAAACCTACAGCCCTTGCCACAGTCTGGACCTCCATCTACTACAGGAGAGGCAGAACAATCCTACTCTCTTTCCTCTGCCACCCCCTCATCCCCAAGGTGCCTCTTCTGCTGCATGTTGGGCAACTCCATGCAGCCTTGAGCAAGGCAAAAGTGGTAGAGAAAAAACATTGTGTGATTCCCTTGGAAAAACTTTGGGGGTTGGGGACAATGAGAGGTATAAGGAGAATAAGGAGAACTTGTGTTCTGGGAAGTCAAGGAGCCTTTTTTTTCTCACTGGTCCCTCAGATGAGTGCAGCTGAGATGAGTATGTGCTTTTTCAAGCAATTATTTTAAAGTGTGCCCAGAGGATGCAATAGTCAGGCTTTACTGGAGATGTAATACATGCTGTGACAGTGTATGGTGGCCAAAATTACAATTCTGGGACCTTGCAGCCTGCAGCTGTTCAGTGAAACAAAGGAAATCCCACCGAAAGAAAAAAAGGAAGGGGGTTAATGTGCTTTTAAGACAGATCCAAAATGTGGATTATATGACTTCCCTCCTTTCAGGGCTTTTCTGTGCCTCTAGGGGCAGCTGGAGGAAATACGAAAGAGCATCTTCCCCAGAGCTTTCCCTAGTGAGGGGAGGGGGCACAGCCACCACAGGCACACCTCCTGTTTGCACCTCCTGTGCCTGGGAGGGGCACTGGTGGTGGCCCCTGCCCTGGTAATGTCAGGACTGTGGTGTCCCTGTGGGTTCCTCAGAGCAGCTCTCCAGGAGCATCCATACCATGGTTCAGTCCCACATGTTCATTCATGTGTCAGTGGCCCAGGGGCCGGAGGAGAAGCATCCAGCAGGTTAAATGTGTGCCTAGCTGGAAGCAAAGAAGGTCATGTTTTGGGAAAAGCTGGAGCTACTCCTGAAGCAGACCAGAGCAGGACAGTGCCTTGGGAACAGAGAGAGCCGAGGGCACAGACTGTGGGACATCTGTCCTGCCACAGGAACCACACATCAGATTTTCTCTTTCGTGTGCTTATTATGACCCTAACCTGATTACTGAGAGACAGATTGTTCTGCACTCTAAATCACTTCCCAGGAATAGCTCTTTTTTTGCTGGTTTGTTTGTTGTTTTGGTTTGGGGAAACTTTGTGCCTGTGTTCCAGAAATCAGGCTGAAAGTTTGCCTTTGAGAACAGAGTGCGTGCAGATGTTGGCACGACACCCTCAAGACAGATCTGGGTCTGATCAAACACTCCTGCAACCAGGGCAATCGATACAGTGGACAAGCAGAATATGTGATACAGATCTCAGATAAGGCATGCAAGATATAAGAAGAGCAGTGGAGTATAGAAAGTTAAACATTTTTGGGTGCTCTGGGCGAGGGCAGGAGGCTCTTTGTGATTTACATGATCAGCAGCATGACCAGAGCCTCAAGAAGCCATTCCGCAGCTCTAATGGCAAAAGTGTGGCACAGATGAGGTGGAGCTTGTGCTTTATTTCATCACTGCAGTTTGCTGGGAGTGTATTTCCAGATGATAAGTGTTGCTCAGCTGCTGGGCTTCAGCTATGCTTTACCTCAAGGCCCTTCTTGGAAAAGCAAATAAGTGTGCAGAAGTTTCCAAGCCACTGCCCACACCAGCCCCACATCACACACTCCAGAGTATCCATAGAACTGAAGGTGATGGCACTTGTTTGGGAACAGCTGCTGCAGTGCGTGGACCCACTATGTTTGTGGGAGGCAGCAGGCAAGGGGAAAGGGGATTTGGGATCCAGGTGAGTTGGTCTATCCCTGGGATCATACACCTGTCCACACCAGGCAGCATCCTGGATGCAGCACACTGAGGTTTCATCCAGAGATGGACTCTGTGCCCTGCAGTCCAGAAAGACATCCAAGGACTAAGGAAAGCAAAGGCTTCTCCGACCTGTTAACTCAGACCCTGGATGCAGAGCTAGGAAGTCTGAAGTAATACATTAAGTCAAAAACTCCATTAACTCAACCTGAACAAAAACATCCCCGCTCGGCGCCATCCAAGTTTAACACAAAACCCCTCTGGCTCCGCGGCTCAGGCAATTTTATCAACCTTGATCTCCTTTGACATCAGAGCTGGCTTCTGCCTCTCCATCATTGTGTCTGGACTCGGTGTTTACACGAGGCTTGCCCGGGTTGGCACCGTGAGCTTGGCAGCCTCTCCGCGTGCGCGCGTTCGCTCCCGGCAGCTTTGTTTGCGCAGCTCCCCGCAGCGCCCGGCACCGAAAACAAACACGGGATCCGGCGTGAGCAGCACTCACTGGGACACTTAATGCATTTTATACGGTTTGCCTAGGAAGCAGAGGATATGAACTGATTTTCAGCCATCTACAAAGGGCCCTAATCAGTCCCAGATCGTCAGACAAGAGCGATTGTTCGGGTGAGCTCAATTTCTGCTGCTTTTCGCCATTGGAACAATTACCCAAACCTCAGTCATGTTCAATATGTAAAGTGGCAGCAAAACCCAACCTCAAAACATTTCCAAGACAGCTTTTTCTGTGTATAAATACATCAGGCTAAAGCCAGCAAGGGTCAGTGAAGAGCTGCAGAGTCCAGTGGACTTTGAATCAGAGCTGTAATGATGTTGGTAAAAGGGATATTTCACAGCTCATGGCGGCTGGAGGCAGTTACTCCATCCAGGAATCAGCAGCTTGTGTCCAGCTTCTTAAAATCCTCAGGAAAAGGATTTAACTTTTTTAACAAGAGGATGTGTAGAGTCATGGATCTGAGAGTCAGAAAGCACTGTTACAACTACCCAGCTGCCCTCCTGCAAAAACCCTGTGACATTTCCAAAGGTAATACAGATGTGCATGGCTGAGTCACAGTGTCCTCTAGACAAACATCTGTCCTCTAGACCAACATCTGTCCTTCGTTCAAAGTGCCTGCAGACTTCAGTTCAACTTCTTCCTCCATCATTATGTTTTGTTTGTCCTTGGCAAGAAGAACAAAAGGTTAATCGTAACTATAAACTCAATATTTGGGCAACGTGACTATCCAGGTCTTGAAAGGAGTAAACATTTGGGGTATGAGCAGAACTCAGCCAGGGAGCAAAGGAGCTCGTGGGAAGCAGCAATGTTTGCTTCCACCCCAAACCTCCCAAAACTTTGCATTTTGTTCTGTGTCGTTAATGACTCCAATCAAGTGAACTGCCAAGGTATTGTGTAGTCCTGGCCTCTAAGTGTCCCCTCCTGCTCAGGTTCCCATGACACACACTGGCCACAGCTTGGCTGTTCATTTCTTGGAAAAGACACTGCACGGGAGAACTGGATGAAAGTTTGTCCAGTCAGAAAGAAACAGCCCAGTGACCAGAAGCAATAGTTACAAAATACTCCAATTTACTAAGCAACACGGTTGTTCTCACCGGGGCTGAGCTTTCTGAAACAGCACCAGATGTTTGAAAAGGTAGCGTTTGCAGCAGATCCCCACCATTTGGAAGGATTCCTGGGCTGCTCTGTAGGGCTCTCATTAATTTTCTCCTCCCTTTTGGCCATCAGATGTGTGTGAGCTGCGGGGCTGAGGGCAGATCTGCAGCGAGGCAGCTCGAATGGCACACATGGGGCACGCGCGTGTTCATGGCTGCAGAAACAGCAGCTCCTGGGCCAACACAATGAGAACAAGAGGCAGCTGAGCTGAGATGGACTCGTGTGTGGATGTCAATTTTCAGCCAATAGCGAAGTGTCAGGACACAATTGTTTGGCAAGTCCTTTGCCCTTTACGTGTCCAAACAGCTTCGATGCCTTTGAGCAGCGCAGGGCTCTGGATCTCACAGGGTGCATTCCTTGCTGCTTCTCATTCACTCAAAAAANNNNGCTATTACCAAAAAAAAAAAAAAAAAAAAAAAAAAATCCAAAACCAGCTGCCAAACCTTCCAAAATTAGAAGTGAATCACGGGTCATTGCTATTGCAAAATCTCGGTGATAACCCTTGATAGCTGAAATCTTCCCCTTCACGTGTAATCGCATCTGATGAGCTGTGCTGTGATGTTCCCCTCACGGATATGGAGTAAGAAGAGATGACTCACACCTTTTCCCAGTTGCTGTGCAGACAGCCCTTCCTATGTAACACCATGATATATATCTGATGATGATGATAAGAGGTTCATGCGTGTTTTTAGCTGCTTGTGTAATTGCCAGCCTGTATTCTGGAAATAAAACAACTAGAGAATCCCAGCCTGTTCAATTGGGCTTGAAATGAAGCATATTGTGGGCATCAGTGGGAAAAAGGACAGGCCAAGTTTATTAGAAGCATGAACTTACAAACTTATAAAGGAAACTTAATGTCAAAATTAATGTGCAGACTCTGGAGAAAACCTTGCTGGTGTCAAGATATGCAGAATAACAGAATAAATTTGCTCAGATCCTCACACAGTTTCACCTCTAATTAGAGCTGCCTGAGGCAGAATCTGTCAGTGCAGAGCTGGAGCTGTCAGGCTGGGGACAGGCTGCTGGCCCTCCCTTTGCCTGCGAGCTCAGACTGCTTGTCCATGGCACTGCAGCATTTCATTCACTGGCATTTGTCAAGATCCAAAATAAGGCTGGAAAAGTCTTTCTGCAGAGTCAGACTGGAGGCAGGTCGAGCTGAGGAGGGATTTTGCAGTGGAAACCTGACAAATGCTGCGCACAAACCCCCCTTCTATTCAGCTCCACCGATTTCAGGGAACATAGGGAGTTTAGGGGAAATAAGGCATGAATTAAAACCAAAAGAGGGAAGGTTTAGATTGGATATTAGGAAAAAATTCTTTCCTGTGAGGGTGGTGAGGCCCTGGCACAGGTTGCCAAGAGAAGCTGTGGCTGCCCCATCCCTGGAAGTGTCCAAGGCCGGGTTGCATGGGACTTGGAGCAACCTGGGATAGTGGAAGGTGTCCCTGCCCATGGCAGGGGGCGGGAACAAGATCATCTTTAAGGCCCCATGGAACCCAAACTGTTCTATGTCCTATGACCCTATGACGGATTAGCATTATGATTCCAGGAACGGTAATTCCCGTGTTATTTATTTTAGGCTATCTAAGCTTCCCAGGAAGCTTCCCAGGAACCCTGACAGAGTTTCCTAGCCGTGGTGAGCAGTCACCTTGCCTGCTCAGCAGAGCAGGGAGTCATTGTTTGTCATTCTCACCTTACCGCTGCAACGTGCTTTTCCAGGAACCTCCCACGGAGAGTTTTTAGGCAGATAAGGATTAGTTTTTCTTGAGTAGGAGCCACGGGGTTTGTACAATAGCAGTCATCACCACCATCTCCTGTGCCAGGGAAGCCCACAAGCTAACTATAGGATGCCTGAGGAGCTATTTCCTGCTATTCTTTCACTTTCCACCAGCTGCTGTTGTTATTATTTAACTTACTATTAGTTTCAAGTGTGATGCAGCATCGAGCAGTTGTTCTTATTAAGGAAAAATAATTGGCTGTCTGGCCTCCACTTGGATGAAAGCTCATTTCTCTCTGGGGAGTTTTCAGCATCAGTCCATCTCCAGCAATGAAAGCTGTGATTTTAACATCCTCCAAAACACTGGATTACAGTAAAAGTGGAAATGGAGGAAAGTTCTGAATTAAAGTTCTTCGTGTGGACAGTTAGCACGACGATCACTTCTGTGTACAAAAAAAAAAAATCTGGTAAAATAAACACACACTCGAAACTTCCTGGGCTCTAAATCATCCTGCTAAATTTGATTATCACTTAAGTGATTTAGAAAGCAAGATGTTCCCTGTGTTATGAGAGTTTATTCACAACGTCAGCTAAAACTGATAGACACTGCAGTAATTCAAACCAGAGGGTGGGGGGAAAAGAAGTTATGAAAACTTGGCTTAGACTGGAGACCAGAGAAGAAATTGAAGGAAGAGCAGCATTTTTGAGGGAAAGGCGAATTGAAGGAATGAAGTTTTGAAATTCCTGTCTTTCCTGCCTCCCCAGTAAGCAGGAGAATCTAACGCTCCCCAGCTTCATGGGGAACAAAGCAGAGCTTGAAGTTTTAAGCTCGGCTGCTCCCACTGGCCGTGGTTCCCTGGCTGCCCATGTTTGTACACACAAACCAGCCTGTGGCTTGCTCCAAACTTGAACCCGGGGACAGAAAGGCTCTCCAGAGCGCTGGACCGTGCTGGCACTCAGCACTGAGCCCCC
Source organism: Ptilonorhynchus violaceus (assembly GCA_013397565.1). Lineage (NCBI taxonomy): Eukaryota > Metazoa > Chordata > Aves > Passeriformes > Ptilonorhynchidae > Ptilonorhynchus > Ptilonorhynchus violaceus. The sequence goes on from VZRJ01008303.1 coordinate 1,166,118, forward strand.
TGGATGTCAGGAATCGCAAGGCCTGGGCGCTGAGCAGAGGAGGGTCTCCAGCCCTGCTCCCGGGAAAGGCGGAACGCTGCTGCTCCGCTCCGGTTCTCACAGGCTGTGAGTCAAACCACCTGTGGATCTCTGCAGCTCTGCCCCTTCTGCTGGCCCTTCTCCCCGGTGCAATCCCTGTCCCAAAACATGGACATCCTGTGCCTACCGCACAGGGATAAATTACGGATGGGGATGAGTTTTCCAAGCGGGTGCTGACATCCCGGCTGGAGAGATGACACAGCCTGGGAGCAACAGCCACGACAAGGAGGTGGCAGGAAAAGGTGCCACCTCTCCTGCCTGGGAAGAGCTGAGCCACACAGCTCTGCACCAAATCCCTCCTGGGACTTCCAGCAAGCCTCCAGTAATTAACAGCATGAAGCTGACCGTATGTCAAACATTTCACAGCAGATATCCAAACTGTAAAGGAGTATCTGTTAGGGTTTTCCTTGGAAAAGAAAAACAATAGAGGAAGATTTATTTTGTATTAATGCTCTCCCGTATTTCCTTACCTATCTCCCTCTCCAAGAACTTTGTCAGTTCGGTATCCCAGTCTGGGCTCAGCACCATCCCTGTTATATCCCAGTTGCCTCTCCTTAGCTTCCAATAAATTTTGAAACAAATCAGCAAGAGTGGGAGAGGCTCTCAGCATTTTAAATAGCTGGAATAAAAGTGGGAACAGAGTCATCTGTGTGATTTCCTTCCATCCCGGTGAAAAACTAAGAGAATGAGAGTAGACTTAGAGATGTGTTCCATGCAGGAGGCAGAGGAATGTTTGTGGAAGCCTGGGCAGCACTGAGCCTGTGCCTTGTTGCCCTAAGATTCCCAACAGCAGCTCCAACAGCTCCAACCCAAGAGCAACAACAACAAACTCAAGCCACAGCATGGAAATAATAATAAAAATGCTGGACATTAACTAATAAACTAGAGAGAGAAGAGTCAGGAATTTCAAGTGCAATCCCAGGAAGAGAGTGAACTGGGGACCCTATGCACGGGTTATATTGGGGTCTTAAACCTTCAGGAAGGGAGATTCACACTGATCCAGAACAAGACATGTGGGTCCACCGTGTCCAGCCTCAGAGATTTAAGGACCTCAGATGCAGACTGTCTGGGAATTTGCATCTTGGTTAACAAAAAGGTTCAGGCCTTTGGAGCATTTCTTCCAAATTTTCTATCTGGGATAGGAAAATGGGCAACATGATTACTCTGCCATCAGAAATGTCTTTATTAAGATGCTCTGAAGGTACCTGGCAGTGAACATGGGTTGGGACACAGTCACCAACCCAGGACATGCCCAGGTGTCTCGGGGTTACCTGTCAGCCCCAACACCAGCTCAGCCCTGGTGTCACATCCTGACCATTCCCCAGAACAGGAACTGCAGGGAGCAAAGGCTGGCACTGCCAAACACAGCTTCATGTCTTTCATTGTAAAGGCCTGACTCCTATTCCTGCAGTTCTTAAGTGTGGCCCTTTGAGCATAATTGAATGAGACAGAAGCAAAAATCAAGAGGTTTCTGCTTTGGAAAAAGACGTGACGTTGGTTTCTTGTTAACCGCAAAACATGGGCCCCTTTTCTTTCTTCTTTTTCTTTCTTCTTGGTGTCAGCTTCACAGTTTTTATTCCTTCAAAATAACTTGATGTTTACCAGACTCTAAGAACCCAAAATGTCTCACCACCATGTTGGGGTGCCCCTTCTCCAGGGATTGGAACCACCAGGCAGCCCCTGGGATAACTCCGGCATCCTGGCAGTTTGGCTGCACCACACAAGCAGGAACCTCATTTTTACCTGCACCAAACACCTCATTCACATTTCCACTTCCCATAACCCCTTTCCACCTGCCACACCTCGCAGCTGCCCTGAGGCTGCAGCAGAACTTCCCTGTTTTCCATAACATTTCTCTGCAGATGAAACCTTCTGTCCCCTGCACGAGGACTGAGATTTGAAGTGCATGTTGTCAATAATTACCTGCTAATGAGATTACTAGGATGGGGTGGACTGTAATGACTGTCTTTTGTCACGTCCTGCACAACCCAGGATGATTCCTTTCCTGAATGTTTCCCTACTCAGTGGTGCCCCTGAGTCACGCTGAGCACCTGCAAGAAAACAACCCAATTCGGCTTCAAGTGATGGGGAATCCACCATGTCCCATCCATAACTCAAATCTTCTTTAATGGGCTTCTCCCATTAAAGTTTTAGCTGTTTCTAGCCCAGATTTGTCTGGATTGTTGTATTTTCTTATATCTCCTTTTGATATGCAAAAGAGAATCCCATTCCCAAATCGGTTTTCTCCAAATTTCAAGTTGATCAGACAAATACTGTTTTGAAATAAAATTTAAGAGCATTGGGCAGTCAGTGATGACAACAGGGGCAAAATATAGCACATTTCCATTCTAGTGCTTTGTCCTCAGCAGCGTCCATTCCAAAGTCAAATAGTGATGCTGGAGCAGGATAAAAATGGTGCAAATGTGAGAGCCAGCATTCATCTACTCTTCTGATTTAAAGAGTCACCATTTCCTGAACTCTGAAAGCATCATAAAATAAAACATTTCTTGGATGTTCTCTGACACAAGCAACACTTTCTCAAAGTCAGTGGGAGACTTTCCACTTCCATTAGTGGGCATTTTGTCAAGTTCTGACTTTTTTTGTAAGTGAAGCTCCAAATCCTACAATAACTTGAACTTTACTGCCTGTGCAAGAGAAAAGCGGCCAAAACCACCTCCCCCCCAAATAAATGTACGGAAAAGAAACAGCAAAACAAGGTTTCCCCAAACAGCACTCACTGGTAACAATGCAGCTTTGTGACTGCTGTCATTTTTTTTATGTCTTTCCAAGAGAAAACTTAAGGAAATATACGATTTGTCCACATTTCTGCCAAGAAGGCAGTTCCCAGAGAATACATTTAATGACAGCATCACAGGAAGACGATTTTTTCCCATCCTTTCCCAGTTCCCTGTCCACTGCAAAAAGAACATCAGCAGGAAGAAATCCCACACAGGAGGGGCAGGGACAAGGACGTGTCTGATGGAAGTGAAACGATCCTTTCGAGCTGAGCTGCTTTGAAAGGGCTCTGGTGAGCAGCTCGTCATCTCCTGGAGACTGCCCAAATCCAAGCTCTCACTGGAGCTCATCAAAATAGGCTGCTCATGGATTCAGCTGGCAGGAGAGTGCCAAATATCTATCCCAGAGGAATTTCTCATACCTGCTGAGATCAGGGGGTTTTTTTCTTGGGTTGTTTTTTTTTTTTTTATGGGGGGGTGTTGTGCTTTTTGCCCCCAAGCTGGAAATGGGGAGTTTTATTTCTTTGGAAGGAACATTTGCAGAAGGGCAGGATACCTGGGCCCTTGGCCATCAAGTAAAGCCAAGCTCAAGCTGCTCCACAGCACTCAGTGGAAAGTGGCAGCGATTCCTGGTCAGTGGGAAATTAAAGGTGATTGGAAGTGAAGGAAGGACCACCCCTGGTGCAGCATTTCCAGCTAAACTGAAGGAGAAATGTCGGCTATAAACAATGTAATAGATGTAAACCTCACTTGTGCTTAAAACCAGGCTTGAAAAAAGCACTGGTGGAGGGAGAAACACCAACAAATCAAAAGTGGCAGAGGATAAAAGGCGGATTTTGGAGAGGGCTGAACAAGAAGGCTCCTATGAAAGGCCAGACAGAGCACAGCCATCCATGAGCTCACAGGAACGTTCTCTCCAGCAAGGGAGGATTTAAAGAGCCAAATAAGTCCATGAAATTCACATGGGGCCTTCAGGGATGGCAGAAATATTACTTGAAGAGACAAATTCCCCAATCAAGACCACAAAAGCCCTTGAAATTATCGGTTGAGTTGGTTCAGACTCTCTGGCAGGATCTCTGCAGAGCAGCAGGAGCCTCGGTGGGGAGATCTGATAAATCACAAGCCACTGCTGTGCTGCTGGTGCAAAGAGATCCATCAGGGACCAGCCAGCATCTGCCCAGGACAGATTTGCACTGGGATGTGATGCTGGAACAGTCTGACCGAGACTGCACCTTGGCAATGACCTCTGCAGGGTGTCAGAGAGAGGGAAGCTGCCGGGAATTGTGCTCTTGATGGAGATTTCCTGGGAGGAAATGGGAGAAATCATTCTACTATCCCGGTGGAGCCCAGTTATTCCTGGATGGGCTTCCTCATGAGTTGCTATTTCTGCCCTGCTTTTGGTTCAGCACCGCAAAAATGCTTCCTAACTCATGGCAAAGAGCTTGAAAGGGAGTGATCACCACTGAGTCACTCTCAGTGACACCTTGGCTTCCAGTATCAAAGAGGATGTGGAGCTGGAGGAGTCAGGGGGTCTGAAGGGCTCAGTGACTGCTGTGATGAAGGGCGTTGGAATTTCTATTAGGAAACACCAAAAAAATGCCGTCAAATTATCTCCCTGCTAAAAGAGGAAGGTCTCCTCCCTGACCCATGTGGATATCTCAATGTGGCAAAATGGTGGGAGTCTTATCAAGTGTGCAAAAAGGGATGCAAAAGCAACAGAGGAGCATCTGAGAGGCTGGGGAGAGCAGAGGTAAAACGAGAACTGTCAAAATTAACCCAGCTAGAGGTTTGGATGAGGAAAACAGCCTCAGATGATTTCCAGCCACAAACACGGAGAGGGAAAAAGTGTTGTGGTGTGGTAAAAGTGGAGCAGAAATCGGAGAACTGGGGGCTGCTCCAAGCCTGTCACCTCTCTCCAGGGCTCAGCAAAGGGCTGCTGCAGACCCTGGGGTGGAAAACGAGAGGAGGATGTGGAAAGCATGGAGCTGAGGGGAAGTCACAGCCAGAGCATCACATGGGGAAGTCCAGAGGGACAGGGAAATCTCTGTCCTGGGGTTTGAAAAGAATTTGAGAAACTGCAAGTTGGGAGTGTGGATTTGTAACCCTTGAATGTGCAATAATTGCACTTAGGGAATGGAGCAAGGAGAAAAGAACAGTTTAGGCACTGGCAGGTCACTGAATCCGAATTGACAGCAAGGGAAGCTTTCAAAAGCACTTTTTCAAGAGAAATTAAGACACTGTGAATCAGGCTTTACCTCCATTCCTGTTTCTTCCAAGAAATGCGTCCCATTTTCTTCTGGCAGGACATGAGTCATTCTGACCACCCTCAGTGAAAGCCAGTCCTGTCTGTGTGGAAAGAAGAAAGCCCCTGGCACACAGACATTGCTTTCCTGGGCATGCTCTGGGTAACAGACTCCGAGCCTGAGCTGCCATTCATTTTTGGCAAATGACTAATAATGACTTGCAAAATTCACTACTATGTTTTTCATCACAGCTGCTCTGGGAATATGTTTCTGGCACACAAAGCACTGCTACCATCATGACAAAACCAATTATGCTATTAAAAAAAAAAAACAGGCCAAAAAGATATAAGGTTATTGTCAGGGTGAGGGCAGGGGAATTATTGGGATGAGTTGTCTACAAAATAGCTTAAGAGAGTTGATTTCTTATCATGACATCATGTATTAGGCTGGCTCAACTATGATGAGTGATAATCATGGCAAAAACTGCTCTAGCTATGGCCTTGGGACATGAAAATTGAGGGGAGGAATTAGCAGGGGGCTGAGAAAAAAATAAAGAAATAAAATTAAGTCATCTTCGATACATATTAAGCCAATAGCAGTTGGTTTAAATTATAGTGGAGTAGCAGGAAAAGTGACTCCACAAAATCAGGGCAAGGATTATCTTAAAGTATCTTAAATTTATCTCTATAAAGTCAGGCACCCTGAGGGAGGATTAGGGCTCAAAGGGGTCCTGGCAGTGCAAACAACCCAGAAAAGGTGAATCTGCCTGGTCCCCAGACAGAGGGACATTCAGGATCGGAACTGCATCCTCGAGTCTTATCCTCATCACACAGCACTTTTCATAAATCCACCCAACATCCCTATAAAACTGAAGGATTTTTATGCCCCCTTAAGTGCTCAGAATCACATAATCCTGCTTGTCAGAAATCTGTCCTTTTTCTCCTAAATTTCCTTATTGTAAAGCTATACCTGGACATCAGGTGACCTCCTGACACTGTCCTTAGGATGCTGCACAACTGTACTACCCTCACAACCTCCCTTTTGCTTGGATAACCAAGCCAGCATCTCCCACTTCCTTCACATCCCATGGCCTTTCCTTTCCCTGGGGCTCTGCGGGCTGCTGAGCGTATTCCAGGTGGGAAACCCGACCCCCGGAGGCTCCCTCTGCCCTGGAATTAGGGGGCAGCCGGGTGCTGAGAAACCACCTCTGAGAAAAGGGCTGAAAAACAAATAAAACCCTGCGAGAGCCAAGGCAAACTGGAAGTAACGAGATGATTTGTGTAAACTTTAAATCGAGCGAGTTTGGTGGAGCAGGCTCGGGTTACGCTTGGCGGGCAGGGAGAGGCAAACTCCGGCACAACAGCAGCGCCTTCAAAGCCACACGGACACGGCTCTTTCCTGGCTGCCTCTGGGCCACCCTCCACCACGTGGAAGAGGCAGGCAAATGGATCCTTTCAGGCTTGCTGTATGCTAAAAGGGAAGGGGAAAAAAAGCCAAAATATCTGAGTTTTCCCAGCCAATCCTGGGCTGTTGGAAACAGCCGAGTGTCCGTGACGGGCACCCCAGCACAGGCAGGCAAGGAGCAGCCTGCCCGTTCTTGGCAAAGCCTTCACTCTGGGAGCTCCAGTTGTACCTGGGGATTGTATAGGAAAGGAAAACACATTCCTGGGTCTTGCAGGCCGTTTGCTGCCGAGCAGAGGTGGAGGGCCAAGGCGCAGCTCCCCTGCAGACCACCCACCGCCTCCTCACAGCCAGCGCTTGTTCTCCCGCCGGTGTCTTCGGGACACCCCGGCGTGGCCGGGGACCAAGAGCGGTTTGAAAGCTGGACAAACATAAACAGCTGCAGATTTAGAAAACGGGAGATCGAGATTGCTGTGATAGAGCCGTCGCTCCGAAGAGTGAGACGTAACTATAAAGTCGGAACGAAAACCTGTCTGGCTCGGGAGCATGGAAAATGCGCTGAGGGCAGGAGTTATGCAACGTGGCAAGATGTTTATCAGTTCTGCTTTTTTTCACCTTTTTTTTTTTTTTTTCTTCCTGAAATTGAAGATGAGAGTAAATGGGCTGCTGGGGATGAGATAGAAAATGGGGACGCTTCACTTCTTGGGCTGACACAGAGATGACGACAATGGGGACAACCCTAAAGGATCCTCTGGTTTGCTCCTCTCTGACTGCTTTCCAGGAAGATTCAGATGAGACAATGGCAAGGGAAAAGGGGATGGACCCTCTCCCACCCAACAGCTCCTTGATATTCACAGCTCCTTGACACCAACACTAACAGAGCCAGGGCTCAGTTCAGGAACAGGGTCTGTGCCACACTTGGCATCATCAGAAACCTCTCCTGTCTCCACACTCAGCAGCACCTCAAAAATGCCTTTCATAGGAGTTTAAAATCAACCCCAAATGCTGCTGCCTGTCCAAATCCAGAGGAGATGACAGCTGAGAGGTTCGGGGAAGAAAGTCGGGGAAAGTTCACAAGAAACGCTTGTGGGTGGTAGAGTGATGTAACCCTCTAGGTAGCTCCTAGCGTTTTGAGGTCAGCCATCCATTAATTTTCCATTAAAAACCTGGCAATATAAACGAGAGCATTGCAACATCTGATTTCTGTATGCCAGAGAGGGTGTGCACCCAGGGGCTGCCCCCGCTGCCCCTCTCCCTCCGGTGCACAGGAGCTGCTCTGGATGTCCAGAGCCAGCAGCCACTCGTTCCTGGGAGAAGTGAGTCAACACCCGGACCAGAGACACATTCCAGCGTCCAGGAAAACAACTGAAACCTTGAGTGGTCTTGCAACATCCAGCCCCACTCAACAGAGTGAAGCAATCGCTCACATGAGCTGGTTTTCGGCTCACTTAAGCCAAGCTGCAGTGACCAGGAGTAGCCAGGACCAGAGTTTGCTCCTCCAGGGTTTATGGAATACCCACACCCAGGGTAAGGTGGCCCTGGGTGGCCACCAGTGACCTTTCCCATTCCACCTGCTCAGTGTGGGCAGTGGGCTGTGTGCTGGGCGCCCCTAAAATGCAGAAAGAGCCCTCTCTGGGTGTTGTATGGGCAGAGAGAGGCAGTCCAATCTTCCCTTTGCAGGGATGTAAAATTCCTGCCCTGGGAGAAGAAACCACCTCCGTGTCCTACATCCCATGTACACCACAACAATGGCAACAGGAGATTTGCATTTCTGACACCTCGAGAGTTATGTTAGATTTGGCTGGGTCTTTTCTCTTACAAGCATGAAAAATATTTATGGTCTAAAAGAAAAAATCCGACAAAACCCAGCAAAAGTGAATATATGTTTTTCAGTGCCAAGGAGGGCACTTTTTAAAAAAAAAATTTAAAGCAAAACTTTCGTAGTTACGGTGATACATTTGTATTGCAGAAAGGGTGGTGAAAAACAAACATTTCAGAGGTAAAAGCAGCTCAACCCTAGCAGGTGTTTTATGATGTTAACAGAGCCAAGTGAGGAAAACATCTCTCCACTACGGATGCAATTATCTGTTTGAACTGAAAACACAGACTTTGGAGAAAAAACAGCAAAATGCTTGACTTCCAAAATATTTAACTTATTTTGAGCATTTGACCAGTAGGAGGGAGCAAAGCAGGGACAAAAACCACTCGTGTGGTGCTCCCAAATGTACATATACTGTTCACGCTTTTCATAGCTGAGTGGTTAACAACAAAGACAATCACATTCTTGCTACAGCTGATTAAACAGTTGATCCCACGGACCCCAGGCTTCTCAGACACGGTTGTTTGCTGTAAGCAGAACCAGCAAAACAAAAACAAGGCTAATGCAGAGATGTTCATCTGCCGTGGCTCGGGTTCAGGACAGCAACCCCAGCCGGAGTCATGCATGAATATGGAACACGTCCTGTTTACGCTAAAATTAATACAATTTAGCCAGAGCTTTGCAGGGTTGGGAATGTGGAGGTGTGGTTAAATGTGTAGCTGAACCAGGATCTGAGCTGTTCCTCTCCTACTATCATCAAAGAGCTGAAGTTGCCAAGTCCTGTGCACAGGACTCCTGGATCCCTGTTTTGTTTACGGGTTAATGTCCCAGTATTCGATCCATGTTTTCTTGGCTGTACATAGAGCGTCCCACCAGCCCAGCTGGGCAACTCTAGATGATGTCCTAAGCATGCAAACAGCTCCCCATTTGGAAAAGCTTTGATTCCCGTTGAGCCTGTGGATAAACACATCCCCCAAGAGTCCATTCCCACCTACAGCTGCTCCCACGGGGCATCCTGAGTTATGTTACATGGAATATCTGACTTGGAAAGAAATAATTCTCGCTGAACTCAAATGATCTGTCCTTTCAGCAGGCACAGACTCATTCCTTGTTACATACCACAAATTCCTCTCAAAATTATTTTACATCCAGCTTTGTTTTGTGTTTCTGGAAGCACTGAGTGTTGTCTCCTTAATGTGCCTTTGCGAGAAACAATTGCATTTGTATTGGCAATCCTTTTTTTCAAGATATTACTAAATCTCCAATCCTCTCCCTGTGGGATGACAAGCTGGATAAATAAGAAAGCTGGCTTCTTACCACGTTTTTGCAAAAGAGGAAAAAAATGTGCTTTACTATGTGGCATAATAGACAGTATTTCCACATAGCAGCAACCCTCTCTCTGGAAAAAAAAAAAAATCCTGCAAGCCTTTCACATTTTAGCCCAAACAGAATATTTGCTCCAAAGCAAAAATGTTCAAAATGTTCTAGAACTGAGTCCACATTTGATATTCAATATTCATTAATTACTTTTGCCCCTGTATCATTTTTATTACAGCAAATCTGAGACCAAAACCCAGCTGATGTTTTTTGTACCTCCTCAGTGGTGTTTGGACTATAAAAAAAAAAAATGTTTCTCCTATTGATAAAGGAGCCCAGTCCTGAAAAGTTTACAAAATGAAAAAGCGGGAAAAGCAGTGAGGGGGAGCTGTGACCACCACAGAGCTGGAAACTTGGGAGAGACCCGAAACAACATCCCCTTGCAGGGAGCATGTGGAAGGTGGAGAAGACCATCACAAGCACGAACCTAATCTATCTCATATTTTATCTATTTATTGGAGAGCAGTGTTTTAACCCTGGAAGAAGAAATGCCATGGGTTTTGGTGGGTTTGGTGAGGGAACTTCAGCAGGGGTGAAGGGGGTTGTTCTTGACTTTGTACTCTCTAAACAGAGGCCGAATTGGTCTTTCCAAGGCTTGGTCTTAACCCTAAGAGAGGAGACTGTTCTACAGCTCACAGTCACCCACCCCCCAGGGCCGTGATCTGTAGGGTCTTTGTGTGTACTGGGGTTTCTCCACAGTTCAATGCCTCTGAAGCTGCAACTCCATTTTATATTTAGTTAATGGAAACCAACTGGAAAGATTCCCACTGGCTCCCAGGGGCCATGCCTCGAAACAGAGTGTATTAATGGAATAAACCGCCCAGTTAAATCATCACGAGCCATGGACAGGCTCATTCCTCACTCCCGAGCCCCTGTCCAGATGATGCAGCTTCTCTTTCAGGGAGGAGCAAGAGGAGTTAATCCGAGGACTAAAGGCTGGGCTGCTGAAATGCAAATTTCACACTCCCTCCACACAAACACCTCTGAACGAGGGAAAAGGGAAAATCAGAGCATGGTCCCCAGGGTCAGACCAGAATGAGCCACCCCGATCCTGTGACAGTCCTGGAGCAGCCAAATCCTTCCCTACCTACCCGAGAGGGATCTGGCTACACAGGTAGTCAGGAATGTGCAGGCAAGAAAAGGCTGCCACGGCTCGTTAGAGGGCGAGGATGGGAGTGAAAAAATAGAATCAGAGCATCATTTGGTTTGGAAAAGCCCTTGGAGATCATCGAGTCCAACCGTTAGCCCAGCCCCGCCAAGTCCGCCACTAACCCGTGTCCCCAAGTGCCACATCCACACGTCTTTAAAAGGAGCTTACTCTGGAAAGCTGGATTTTGCTGCCTGGGATACATCTCCGTACACTCAGCCCAGGCCGGGGCTAGGGAGCCCTGCAGCTCTTGGAACCTTTCTGCTGCAACTTTCCATCCAAAAGCTCCACGTGGACTCACTTGTAAATGGCAAGAGATTAGAGAACTTCCCGTCGTCATCGCTTATTCACGAAAAGTTTGGAAAAATCCTGCTTTCCGCGGGCAAAAAAAAAAGAAAAAGGGATCGGATCTTGAGGGAGGGGGGAAAATAAAATGTTTATAGTGTGCATTACCTAAAAAAATAATTCATATGATGAATCTTTATCTTAAAAGCCCTGGACTGAAAACAAATAAATGAATCATTGAAATTATTGTGGAAACAGGCATGTTTCATGTTATTTATGTGGTTAATGTTCCTTTTAGGGTTAGGTTTTTTCCCTTCCTATAAAGAAAGGCAGTTTTCTTAGTGTTGCTGTGAATACCGATGTCAAACTCTATTTTAACGGTGTTCAGTGATGCATGAACATCCCAAAGGCAGCATTTTAAAAACACTAAAACCATTTGTTAAAGAGCAACTAGACAAATTTTCTTTTCCTGCAAACTTTTAGAAAGACAGGTCAAAATATGGCTCCACATGGAGAGTGTCTGAGGAATATTTCCATTGACTTTGTCTGAACTTTGGATCAGAACCATGAAGGAATTTTTCTGTTGGCAATCGGTCTTTGAGAACAAAATTAGTGACGAGACTACAAGAATCTGATTTATTAAAAGGCCAGTGGTTTTCCAACCACACCATGTGGCACATTCTGGTTACCCTCTAGAGACCCTGAAGCTGCCACTTGTGGTGGGGGATGCCTTTTGCAGCAGCAGAGCAGCAGTGATGGGTTTCCAGGAGCTCCTAAGCAAAGGTAGAAGATCTCCTGCTTTTTTTTTTTTTTAGGAAAGGGAGAAATGAAGGAAACCCTGCAGTGAAAACAAAAGGACTGTCTCAAGTCCAGTACTGTCTTTTGAGGTTTCTTTTCACCAAAGTAGCATCTTTGCTGGTTCCTTCAGGTTACCTGACCCAATCCTGTTCCAAGGGTATCCCTCTTCCCTCTTATGATGGGATATTTCTCGCCTCATCCTTATATATCAGCTGTCAGGGCAGGAATTTTCTTCCCTGATACAAATCTTCTCACCTCTTTTTTTCTTTTATTTCTTTTCTTTTTCACTCTTTGTGATGTACCAAGGGTATAATATGAGCTCTGTTAATTTTAGCTGGGTTTAGCCATGGATTTTCTGTGTGTGTGTGCATTCATTTCTCAGCCTACAATAAAACACAAAAAAATTGTGATGTTTAACTAAAAAAACACCAAACCAGGGACAGCAGTTGGGTCATATTCCCATCCTACAGAATTATACAGGAGTATTCGTGTGAGCCTTGGGATTTGGCCTTTCCTTTGTATCCAGGGTGTATTTTAATATCAAATGTGGGTAATGACAACATGAGAGATACATTGTCTAGTAGTGCTCTCTGGCTTTCTTAAAGCCTCGAGATGTGGGTAAGAATTACTTTGTTATTATGTGAATAATAATAACAGAGAAGGGAAACACCCATAACCACGACAAGAATAACCCAAATTATGTTAGACTTGTTAAAGGCAAGTTAAAACTATGTGGGACCTAATTTGTTGAGAATAAAATGTCAACAGCATTTACATCTGTGCCTCACCTGACCTCAAGCCCAGAGAGGGACTCACACAAAGGCCTAATTTTAAGCACACAATTAGCATATGTGATTTAATGGGTGCATTTTGTGAGTTTAAAATTACATGTATTTAAAAACACTTCTGACTCAGGGGGTATATTTTTGTATTTGTGTTGTAACTTCAAATTTTTCATGATTTCATTACCCCTCCTCAGATATTTCCATGTTTCCTCTGTGTCAGGAAAAGTCTCTCCTTTCACAGTTTGTTAACCAGTTTATGATAACACAATCTCCGTGGTGTTTTCCTTGCCAGTAAAAGCCTTGGACTGAAATTTTTTAATGATCTGATCATTAATTGAAGATTGAGATTTGTGGTTGTGGGCACTTGGGTCTCCTATTGAATATGAACCCAATGGAGCTGAAGATGTCCATCCTTTCCTGGGATAAGGAGTCAAATTCCCAAGGACTGAAGGATATACTCATGTCCCTCTGCTGCCTTGACTCACTTGTGATGTTCCTCCAAGGAAGACCTGAAGGGACCAAGCAGGATCTTCCCTCGGTCAGTCACCACAGGCTACATCTTTCCCACAGAGTTATTAGAAGAATTCTTAATTGTTTTACTACATTTTTTTTTGGTTATGCCTTTTTTTTTTTTTTTTTGAGGCGACAGCAGGTTTTCCAAAAAAAAGCATTTAATAAAAATAGAAATAATCAGCAGTGAAAGTGTTTTAGGAAGTGGAGATGAAGGCTGACTGATTCTTTTCCATGTAGCAGGAAGACACGTGGTTCTACAAAAAATCAAAATACAGATGATGAAAAAAAAAAAAAGCTTCGAGAAAATCATAAAAAGAAAATAAATGAAATAAAATAAAAATCCCTGTCTCCCCAGTTAGGTTAATCAGGGAAATGAGTGCCACCTGGACTGCAGCAGGTATTGGACTACTTGGATTTTCCACGAGAGGAAAAGAAATTCACTTTTCTCTCCCCCAGTGCCCCCACTTTTCATCCGTCTTAATTTGGTCACGTTATTTTGTCAGACACCTGCCCAGCTCCAAGCCAAATAACCTCCCTCCTCCTGCCTTCTGCAGGATGAAACAGCTCCAAGCCAGGGAATACAGAGTGCGGATCTGAGCACCTGGGACGGATAAACCCAGGTTTAAGCCTCGCTCACTTCAAGCTCCTAGGCCACCCCACCTGTTGAAATGCTCTGAGGAGCTGAAATGAGCCTTGTGAATACCCTGCTGCTGTGCCCAAGAAAAGCCACGGAGCCTTGATTCCCACTGAAATATTGGGGAATTTTGTGATTTTCTCGTGCTGCTGCTGCTGCCTCTGGAGGAGCAGGTGGCCTTAGTGCCGATCAGTTACACAAACACACGGAGAGGAAGGGTTATTCTGGCAGAGGGGGGGAGTGGGAGCCAATATATCTCCTTGCTGAGCTCCAAAGTGTGCGCCTGTGAACGGAGGGAATTTGGCAAAAAAAGGGATTTGTCATCGTTCCGTGCGTGACGTGGTGACAGGGATTTACCAGCTCGAGGGGAAAGCCAAAACAAAACCCCATTCAAGGGGCAAAGACTGGCTAAAAAACCAGAACAAATCCTGCTTTTCCCTCAGGAAGATCCTTGTGGATACAGGAAGAAAATAAAATAAAATAAAATAAAATAAAATAAAATAAAATAAAATAAAATAAAATAAAATCATGGGCATCGGGCAAGCGACAACGGCTGAAGATACAAAGTCACTGTCAGGAGGGAGGCAAATGCCAAATAGCCACTTTTTGATGATAATAAATTGAAGAAATAGCTATTTTGGTGAGGAGAGTTAGTGTCTAAAACAGTGGGATTCACTGCCTAAAGCACACAGCATGAGTTTGCTAAGGGCTAAGGATTTGAATTTCTTTTAAAGGAGCAAAGGATTTCATGCAGAGTTTCTTGGGTCTTTTTGGGGGGGGAGGGGAAAGGAAAGGAAGCAGGGAAAAGGGGAGAAATAGGCAGTAAAAACATCATGAGAAATATCACAGTAGCGAGGAGAGAAGGCAGCTGAAAAAGTCAAGGATAACTGAAGAAGCACATGAAGCATGACCTCGAAATGAGACTGATGAAGTGAGCTTTTTGGGTTGAGTGCTGGCTGGAAAAGGGGGCTTGGACCACTGCCCAAGGAAACTGCCTCCTGCTATTTAATTCCTAACGAGTTCAGGGAACCAGGATTTTGCCCAGGCTTTGAAATAAACAGGATTGGGTTAAAGAAATACTTGAGACCATCATTAATTTCTACTTCCAGTGAAAACAAGCCACGGGACCCCACATCCTGGCTAATCACTTGGGTCAAAAAGGTAACCTCATATCAATTTCAGCACTCTGTATTATTTTGTAGGCCAAAGAATTCTATGTGTTCGCTTCCTGCCTGTATTGTGGGTCTTCAGAAGAGCAGGGTCATTGCTAATAAATTATTATGTCAATTAATACTCTAGGAACTCAGCATTTTAGTTTCTTACTTTTCCTTCCTTCCTGTGCCAATTTTTCCATCCCTATAATTGTCCTTCCTGTTTATGCAATTCCATATGCACAGTGGCTACTAAAAGTCAGCTGTTACAACTGTTTACTGTAAATATTTACACTGCAGCCATTAGTGAAATCTGTATCTCTGAAGGGTTGATGGATGGCAGAGGGTCTAATCCCAGAGACACTGTGGGATAAACAGGGGAAAGTCATGTGTGTAGTCTGGGAATGCTGCTTCCCATTCCCTGGAAGGCAGAAAGGAAAGTCATGTGCTTGGGACGTTTGCTCTGAAAAATGCTAAAAAGCACAGTGTTATTTGCTGATGTCTGTGATCCATTTTGGATGCCCTTTTCTCCGTGGCACCCTGGGATCTGGGCTGCCAGGGGGCATCCAGCAGCTCCTGAATGATCCATGGGCAATCCATCACCTCCTGGAAAGGCTGGATCCCAAGGGCCCCTGTTCCGCACATCCTTTGTCCTCTCTGTCCTTCCAGAAGAAACTGGTGTGGCAAAGCAGATTTTCCCATGGAAAAGGGACGCTGAAAAACAACATAACGAAATCCCCTCCAAGCGGTGAATTATTTGGGAAGAGCAGAAATAAGCAGGGATTTGATGTTAATTAAACATTTGCTGGGGTTCCAGTTTGGGCTTTGTTCAGTGTTAACAGGAGTTTTTCCACACAGGGCTGTCAGATCCAGCTTCAAAGAAGAGTCACCTAACACACCTCTTCCAGCCAAGCCTGACCTCCTGATGGCACAAAGGACGGAATCAGGAAGGTGACATTCCCTAGAAACCTCTGAATAGACGAGTCAACATATCTTAGCACAGAGACCAGCTTCTAATCAGAGTTGTGGGAATTATTTACAAACCAGGATAGCTCGTAACCCTAAAACCCGTGCTCCAGTTCCTTGTCTCAGCCCCAGTTCCTTGTCTCAGCCCCAGCATGTGTTTGGATGCTGCTTTGCAGGGATGGGCTCTCCTGATGGCCCAGCTGATGCACGGAGCATGTCCTGTGGGGAAATAACTTGGCAGTTTCCTCTGGATTCCAGATAGGACTTGTGAGCGCGTGGAAAAGCCCTGCGTGACTTGTGCCTGCACGACGTGAGGGCTGGGGAAACGCTTCACGTGTTACTAAACCTGTTTGGGATTCCAGACTCGGCCTCCTTTGTTTTTGACCAGGCTATTAGCACTGATGGGGAGCTATCCGTGGGGATTCATCCCAAGGAACGTCATTTTCCCTGACCGACAGCAGGCTGGAGAACAGAGACAGGCATGGGGCTCATCTGAGAGCTGAGAAGCAGAGGAGTCTGGAGAAAAGGGAAAAAAGAAAAAAGAAAAAAAAAAAGGAAAAAAGGACCATCCTTGAAGGGAGGAGGAGCCACATTTTGGTGTTGTTCACATCCCAACCCGTACCTGTTGCACAGCAACGTTCCCCTTCCACGGACACACCAGCACACCTGCAACTACAGCTACAAAAACCTCAGTTTGGGTGAAAACGCTCTTCTCTGCCAGCTGCACATCCATAAACCTGTGTTTTCCTCCACCCATAAACCTCCACTTTCCTCCTTGCTGCCCAGGTGCCCCTCTGATCAAAGGGAAAGCAGCTCCTTTCTTCAATGCGCCCTTTCACTTGGCAGAAGCGCCTTCCTTCCCACCCCAGAATTAATCTCCACACGGGTATTTTTCCATTTGCAGCTCAACCTTCTTTGTGGGAACGTTTATTTTTGCTCAGCCCAATTAGCCACTGCTGCAAATGGTCTCTTAAGGCCAGCCAGGCTGGGATTAGCCATTCCCGGGTGGGAAGGTTTTGCTCCACGTGGCACCTGCCAAGCTCCACACAGCCCTTTGCTGCATTTTACAGGAGATGGATGGATCTGATGGTGCCATCTCTGATTTCTCTCTGTAAGGTATTTTATGGCACTCCCAGGGCTTGGGCTTGGATGTGTTTATGGCACAGCTTGATGTGAATGTGAGTTTTCCATGCTCCACCGTTGCATTCTCACCTCTCCTTCCCCCACGTGTTGCTCCACTCTGATCTACTCCCTGTATTTATCTTTTCCCCACCTTTTGGCTTCATGGCAAAAAGTCATCACACAGAGCAACAGGCAGAAGGATCAGAGCAGAAAACTGGCTTCTGTTTGGCAGAGAACACAAAATTGGGCTCGAAACACCACAGGCACAGAAATTTGTATCACTTAGGTCTTGTCCATCTTTCCCAGCTGCTGGTGGAGCATCCCAGTGGGGAAAGGGGACCTCCCTTTTCCCTCTGCCCTGAAACAACCAATTAAAGTGAAAGTCATTACCTTCAGCTCAGCAGACCCAAAGCTTGTGTTGGGGAAGTGTTTTCAGGCCTGGCAGATCAACCTGACCCGGGGTTAAACCCGGGGTTCAGACACAGGTATGAAGGCAAGAGCCGCGTGGGCTCCCGGGGTTTCTCTGAAGCCACTCTGCTCATCCTGGAATGCGATGGGGAATCCAAGGGCAGCTTCCCGCAGCCTCTCAGCTCCTCGTTCCTCAGTCCCCCCCCCCCAAACAAAAGCAGCAATGGCTTACAATGAGTGCCATTGAAGAGATAACCACCTCCACGCCCTGGTATTGACTTTAGAGTGGCATTTCCTCCATCCAGAAGGAGCCCCACAACAAGGTATTTGTACCTGGCTGCGAGACAAACTCGCCTTTTACCGGTGCCTGCTGCACATACCGCACCGAGGTGTCGGGAGGATTAATTACTTAGCGCACGCAGAGGACTTTGAAGATAAAATGTGCCAAGTAATTACTACGTGTTTTACTGATTTGGGCATGCATGGGCATTTTTTTCGTAATGGTTTGTTGATTTTTTTGACTGGCAGTCCAGGACAAAGCTGCATTTCTTGTGAGGTTTCTTTTTTTAATATTATTTTTAATAGGCTTTTTAATCGCAGTATTTACTTTAGTCACCTATTAAATAGCTAATTACTTGTGATCCTGTTTGGATTTGTGTTTTAGCACAGACAACAATTACATCTTTTCTCCCACAGCCCACAGTTACTGCATTACATGCCGGGCTTGATCTATTTTTTCCCCTGTAAACAGGACTTTCTGACTGTAATAACTTATTTTCATGCTTCTGCTCCATAAGGTGGAGTGAATCTGAGTAAAGGCTCTCTGCTTTACCCACAACAAAGGGACCACGGCCAAAAGCTGTTGTACAAACATGCGAGATCGATCCTTTGTGTCATTAAAAGGTGTAAATGGGACATCAGTGTAAGCAGGAGAAACAACAGGGCAGGGAAAGAAAATGCATGCAAAGCTCGGTGTTCTGCTGACTATGAAAAGGTGCCAGTGGTGCCGTCTTGGGAGGCCATGAGGCTTTCCTTTTAGGAGAATGGGCAAGGAGACTGGTGGCTCTCACTGCTCAGAGCTTTATGCAAAGCCCTGATAGGAGCAGCAGCAGAAGGTACCGCAGAGGGCCCTTCATCCAGGGTAACCCAGAAAGCAGTGACAGAGCCTGCCTGGAAAAGAGGAGCCCAACCAGCAACCTTGCATTTAAACCACCATTTCCACTTCCACAAACCCCCAGCTCAAGAGGAAGACTTCACTGGGTAGAATTTGGCAGCTCGCTCCTATTCCACTTCCTCACCACCAGCACTAAGCTCCTCTGCAGCTCCCAGGCATTTGTGGAAAGGTCAAGCCTAGTCAGAAACAGCCACCACCACCAGCCAGGCAGGAAAGGTCTCCTTTCTTGTACTCCCTTAACCTCCTTTCACTGCTGCAGGAGGATTTCTAAGCTCAGCAGCTTAGACCAGATGACTCTTTTTGCCCATCCTTAGTGCCAGCCTCTGAAAGGACACCAAGTCCTGCGGGCTGGACTGAGGAGCTTCCCAAGAGCAGTCAGTGACCATAAGATCTCTTTTTGACAAAATGACCTGCCCTGTGTGTGTGGAGCCTCTGCAGAGCTCTTCTCTCAGTCTGTGCAGGCAAAGGCTCTGTCTGTCCCGGGAGATGCTTTTCCCAGCACATCTCCTTCAAGACATAATCCCAAATAGTTTTAGCAGATGGAAACTCTGGATTTGCCTCCCTGTGATGCCATCCAGAGGCCAGACAGCTCCAAGGGGGGAATCCTGCCACAGGCACAAAGAGAGCTGGTGCTTTGCAGCTGCTCCACCAGGATGTGAGGGGCTCATTCAGCCCTGCCTCTGTATTTACTTTTCACATGTTTTATGGCAGAGGCTGTGCATTTCGACAACCCTTTTTTCTTTTTTTTCTTTTTTTTAATTGCCCCAGGAATTCCCAGCAGGTGCAGGATTGTGGAGGACACTTGCAGGAAAAATCTAGGCTCCAGGGGAAAAAACCCTCCAAGCCTGCCTGTCCTGCTGTCTCCAACTGAGGTCAAGGCAATCCTGCTAATTATTGGATACACTAAAAGTCTTTACAAGCACAAAAACCCCTCCAGGAATCCTGCAGTCAGGTTTAGCAGTGCCACGCATCCCAAAGCTTTCAGGGCAGGCAAGCTTCAGGGATATCATGTTTTTCCAGGCACAGCACTGAAAGTAATAGAAAAACAACTGTCTCATTGTTTAGAGCATCCCTAAATATTGCCAGTACAGATCTGATCAACTTTCCACAGTCTGCGGCTTTGGGGATTTTTCCACCAGGGTGATTTATTTCATCAAAACAGCTCTTGGGCCACCAGCTGTTAAAGCACTTGTGGAAAGGGCCAACTCCATTCTCATTCCTCACTGCAGGTTTCCCTTAATAGAATCAAACTGGTTAATAAGTGCTAATACTGTAACACAGACCTCTGTACTTTGACCTAAATTCTCCTCCGGCTCCCAAGGGGGTGGGCACGGAGGGAATGCTGCAGGATTTCCTCCAGTGCACAGACAGGCAGGATTAACCCACACAGACAATCCTCATCCCTGGGTCTTGGGAACACTTGGAGGTCTAGGCTCTGTTGCATCAGATACTGTGCAAAATCCTACCCAGTACCTCTGATCCCAAACTGCTTGTGGCCCCTTGGTGTCTAAACAGGGCTTGGTCCCGGTCTCCATTCTCCAGAATGACCTTTCCCTGCTGCGTGCAGCCAGTTCAGAAAGTCAAAGCTGGTTTTTTTTAAATAAAAAGATAAGATATGGCACAGTTTTCTAAGTGTGGTGACTGCGCTGCCAGCTTGAGCACACAATAAGAAAGCAAATATCACTGTGACTAATTAATATCACTGTGGGGGAGGGTGTTGTTTTGGGTTTTTTTCCTGAGAGTCTATCCAGAAAAATCAGACTGGTGTAAACATCGCAATATTTTGGTCAGATTCACTTGGCAGGTGAGGTGAAGTGGTTCATTTAGTGACTTTCATTGCTGCGTAATCCAAGCTGTAGTTTTAGACACACAAACCACACGTGCTTCTCTAGGACATGCACAGGGCTGTGGCAGAACCGGCTCACCCAAGCTGTGTGGGGCAGAGGAAGGGGGTTCAGGAATGGGATCTGGGATGACACGAGGTGACTTTACCGCTCCTGGTCCCAATCCCAGAAAAAGCACGTGTTGTTGCCAAGGAAATTGGCCTGAATTACTTCTCAAGTAGCAATGGAGATCCTTGGGCTTCAGGGTTAACGCTCCAGGTTGTTGAGCAGGGTGAGTTTACAACCACTGTAAGGCATTCCCACACTTCCTCCTCCCGGCTCGGGGAGAGGAGTGGCAGCACTCCCAGCCCTGACCTCCTGCGTGGCTCAGCCTGCGCTTCCAGAGCTCTGGCAGAGAAGGGGAGGAAGGAAGGAATGTAGAGTCTTCCAGTCACCAAGTTAATGGGTTTCAATGCGTAATTAGTGTCATTCTTGAAAACCCATGTCTTGTCACCACTCTAAATGTGTTTAGCTTCTGTTTCCTCATTATTTTGGGATCTCATTTTTCCGCTAGATTAAGGACATGCTTTTGTTCTCCCCCCCAAAAAAAACCTCTCCCATGTCGGTGTTCATAGATGATTAAGAGATGATTGGAAACCCCTTGGCCTGCTCTTTGCATTAAACATTTGCCTGAGGAAGGACAAATATCCACTAGACAGTTTGGAAGTTTGACAAAATCTGACGTATTGAGCAGAGACTAACTAATCCCTGATTGTATCTCATCCTGGGTACCACAATTCTTTGGGACTACTTATGCATGATGACCATTAAATGAATTAAAGATTAATTTTCCTGTATTGCCAATAGTAATTTTTTGGGATTTCAGGCTCCCCTGAAAAGCCCAGAGTCATACACCCCAGGGGAGCTGGTTTAGGAGATCAGCCAGGGAGAGCAGGGCTGCTCCCTAATGGAAAAGCCAGGAAAACCTGGCTCAGGAGCAGGGCAAAAGGCAGGCAGTCCTGCAATGCAGCTCAGGCTGGGCTGAGCTCAAGTGGGGACCTCTTTGTTATCATTATTGGGGGAAAACAGGTGCCTTGAGAGGTGAAGTCGACTTTGAGTTAGATGGTGGAGAGGAACCATCTCCTCTCTTCACTTTCTCTGTCCCTATCAGGGAAAACCCATTTCAGTTGATGCAGTGAGGAAACATGACTTGACATCTCTGACTTTAATCAAAACACACGATTTTTTTTAACACCCCTGCACTGGCATGCCAGGGTAGGAGTCCTACTGCAGCCCAGAGTGTTTCCAAAGTCCCCGTGCCTGTATCCACCCCAGGCAGAATGTGCAGCAGCACAGGAGGCTTCGGGCACACCACAGCTGGGTAAGCTGAGGAGAAGATTTCAATTCTGCAGTAACAGAGATCTAGAGCTACACAGTTCACAATTCTTGTCCTGTTTTATTTTTGATTTGATTTTTATTTGCAAGCCAGCACAAACTCAGCGTTCTGAGGAGGGACGCGCTCCCTTTCCCCTGCCTTGAGACAGACAGAAAGGCTTAGGAAATGCCACAGAAATAAACCCCGAGAAGAAAACGCAAGAATTGAGCAGTTCAGCTTTCAAGAGCTAGATAATGGCAAACAGAAGGTTGAACTTTTCCCCTCGTGTGCATATGCATCATGATTCATTGCATACTCCTCTTGTGCTATTCCTCAGCTATTGCAGTGTGCCATAATTTGTCTCCAGAGGCAAACAGTAGTTTGCAGGGCTGCATACTTGTCTCTGCGCGGCGGGGCAAGGCTGAGTTCACAGCACATGCCCAAGGCACTGCACACAGCAGCAAGCGTGCTGGCGGCAGGGAGAAGCACAAGAGCAGGGCTGCTCCCTAAAGGAAAAGCCAGGAAAGCCAAGCAGCAGCTCAGGAACAGGGCAAAGGGCAAGCAATCCTGTGATGCAGCTCAGGCTGGGCTGAGCTGGAGACCATCAAAAGTCCAAGGTGAGGCAGGCAAGGGAAATCACAGAACGGGTCAGGTTGGAAGGGACCACAGTGGGGTCATCTGGTCCCACCTCCCTGCTCAAGCAGGGTCATCCCAGAGCACAGAGCACATTGTATCCAGACTGTTCTGGAATATCTCCAGTGAGGGAGACTCCACACCCTCTCTGGGCAATCCCTTTCAGTGCTTTGTCACTGCACAGGAAAGAAGTTCTTCCTCACGTGCAGGTGGAACTTCCTGGTCATCCATTTCTACCTGTTGCCTCTTGTCCTATTGCTTGGCACCACTGAGAACAGCCTGGTCCATCCTCTTGGCACCTTCTCTTCAGAAACAAATAAACATTGGCAAGATCCAGGTCTTAGTGCCCTTAATGCCTTCAGGGCTCCCCAGCTGGTTCATGGATGTCCCTGAGGTGTGGCTGCCCTGAAGCCATTCCCTGGGCTGCAAGGGATGTTGCATTACAAGAGTGGCTGCATTGCCCTGGATCTAGTGGCCTGCCCGTGGCTGAGCCCAAAGCTGCACCAGGCACCCAACCGTGCAGGATCCAACCTTGTGGGATGAGAAGCAGTGGAAGGTTTGAGTCACTTCTGGCAGCAGCACGTGTGGAGCTCATCATCCCCAAAGCACGGCTCAGAAAGAGCTCTGCAAGAAAAGGAGTCTGAAATCATGGATTTTTGTCCATGCATCCACATCACCGCTTCCCCCCAGCCAGCTTGGACCAGTGCAGTCTGGCAGGCTGGTACTGCAGACACCTCTGGAAAACATCCCTGAGCTGCCTTGTGAGAGGAGTCCAGCCCCAGCGCTGGTGCTGCTGAGGTCAGCACGGCCCTGAGCTCAGGCAGGAGCGCTGCCCGGGGAGCAGGACACGCTTCCCAGCGCTGCACGCTGAGTAATCAGCTCTTCCCAGGCAGATGAGCCCCGGGAGATGAGCAGCGAGCAGCACCGGGACCCGGAGTTCTGGGAAGCGCAGACCTCCGCGTTCCCAAATATCTCACCGCGGGAGCGATGCCGCTCGAGCCTCGCGAGTCATAAAAAGTAATGGGAAACAGATGCTGCCGTACCTTAGATTAGGATCTGTGTTTAGATTTCCAAGATAATTTTTATCTCTGATACTTTGGCTAATGTAAGGCTGATATGATAAATGGATTTTCTGCGGAGCCTGAGAAGAGCGCGCCTGCTTCGAAACGCAACCTGATATGGAGTTGTCTCCGGCAGGGAGACGGAGAAAGAAACAGAGCTGGCCTGGATGAGGTCGGGATGGAGGATGTGTTACAAGTCTGAGGTCAAATAACCCTGGACCAGGGCTGGAGAGGGAGGAGTCACATCTCCCCTCCCACCTTCCCACCATCCCACCATCCCACAGGGCTCCCCCCCGTTCCTCCTTGCAAAAGTGCAGCCCGTGGTTTGGAATATTTAAACCCTAAATGAGGTGAGCTCAAACATCCAGCACACTGACTTAAATCACCCACTAATGGAGAGAAGAGGGTACCACACTCCAACAGTCCTTATTTCCACCGGCCCATAGTGCTAGGATAGGGTATAGAACTCTCTGTGCATCCTCATCCTCCTTAGCTCAGCCGAACCTTGTTTTCAGAAACCTACTTTTTTCCACAAGTCATCTTCCAATATCCCCTCTCCCCATGACCTCTCCCGAGGCCAGGCACAGTTTGCTGTCGTGCTGTGACTGCCTTTTCCAACCTCTTTTTCACTGTCCCCCTGAAGCAAAGGCCACAAGCAGTGCATGGCAGCCTTGTCTTGGTCCGCAGCCAACACGGCCAATGGCAAACGCACGTGGCAAAAAAAAATATGGGGGGGAATAAAGTAAGAAAGATTTTATTTTTTCGAGGTTATTTTTTTATTATTATTTTCCAGCCTGAAAACTCTTGGCAGAGTAAAACTCATCAGTTCCTTCTAGCATTGTGAGCGGAGATTATGTAATATTTACAGTGATATTAATGCAATCAATCAGCGTCAGCAAGTGGAGATGTGGGAGCCAGCTATACACACGAGAGAAAAGTGGGGAAAAGGGAAGCACAAAGGGGTCCCTGTGATGGCCAGGGAAGGATGCCAAATAATTTCACTGCTTTCCAAACTAATATGTTACAAAATAACACAATCAGCTTTGGCCCAGTTCATTAAAAATAATTGACTTGACTGCTCGGTGACTTCCCCGCAGACTGGAGATGCCCAGGAGCACCCAGGCGTTCCCATAAACACCTTTCCTCCTCCCATTTGAAGGGAAACACTTTGCCCAGCCCTGCTCCAGCTCAGTTCCAAATGATGTCAAAGGAGCCCTTGTTGGACCCTGGGTTACTGGGAATGGTGAAAGAGTCATGGATCAAGAGCCTGCACCGAACAGAAGGGCTTTGCCAGCGCTCCATCCACTTCCAACAAAATGCCAGTGGCTGAAAGAGGCTGTTCTTCCCAAAGTGTGGGCCTTGAAGCATAAGGCAAGGGACTTTGCAACCCTGAAAGCCCCAAAAACCAGAGACTTCTGCTGCTTTCTTTTCCTTTTTTTTTTTTTTCAGGTGGAAATATTAATGTCCAGAGGGGATTGTTGCCAGAACTTGGTTTCTGCATTGCCACTGGAGAAATTTTTGGCAGCGGGGAAGAGGTGTTGTTTTGCTGTACAAGGGTGGGAATTGGGCTCTGCAGATAGTTTGAGAAAGGCTTCAAACCCAACCCAGCCAGCTCCCAGGTAGGCTGCAAAGGGCTCAGCAGTTGGCTTCCAAGGAGCTGGGAATGTGCTGAGGAGCAGCAGCTGGGAGTGTGCTCTGATCCCTGTCTACCAGGGTGGAAACACTGCAGGCATTTCTGAACCGTACCTTGGAATAAGCCTTTCCTAAATAACTGCTACTGATGTTTGGATCCCAGCCTACAGTTTGGTCTTGGGATTCACGATCTTGACGTGGACTGTCTCATGTCCTGGCCATGCCGGAATGAGGGATCCCTGCTGCTCTGGCTGGTGGGCCACTCTCACTGGGAGAAATAGGCAAATCACTTTAGAAGAATGTCAGGTCACATGCTCATAAAACCAGGAATCCAACCTCAAAAGAGGCAGGAAGGGATGAATTATCTTGTTTTCCTAATTTTAAAATGTTATGTAACTGTTGAGATACTGGGTAGGATGGTTCTCACATACCAGCAGAAGATCTGATCACCGACTTCTGCTGGACCACTGAAGAGTTCCGTAGCCAAATCTGACTAATCCAAGAAATTCAGGTCTACCCTGCTGATGTGCTTGTCTGAACCAAATTATTGCATCTCACAGAATTTACCCCTGCTTGCTACCTAAAGGACAAATCCTGCATATGTTTAGAAATGTGTCACTTGAGAAACCGAGGCAACGACCCTAATAAAATTAAGAAAAACTGAAATCATGGAAAGGCCTGAAACCCTACAGCATTTTCTTCAGAGGACTTGTTTGACCAAGAATTCAGTTTAACTTCTGGAGTAAGAAATTCCAGGTGTGCTTCATTCAAAGAGAAGGAATTCTATATATTTAAAAACCCATCAAGTGCAGTAAAAGAACAAGAGAGACGCTATTTTTCCCATGTTCATGTCTGTTAGGTTACCCCAGACCCAGAAGCACACTCAGGTCAAAGTCAAAGCACACATGCTCAAGGCAGATTTCTTTTTCTCTGCCAGGAGCCACCTGAGGAAATTCCCACACCTTCAGAAAGATTTACTGATGCCCACCTTGGCTGAAAGGGAAGGGGCAGCTGAGTGGCAGAGCACTGCTGAGCTCCTGACCCCAGTGCAGGTGAGGTAAGGCCAGAGATGATGACTCCTGGAATGCTGAGTTTGGGAAGAGCAAGTGATTGAGAAATGCCTTTTCTCCAGAGGAAGATCAACACGTGGGCAGCAGTGAATTTTTCAAGAGCAGACCTCCCCTCCAGTTCGTTTGGCAGAAAGAGCCACTTGTCTCTGAACAGGCACTCGGCATGTGATCATTTTGGGATCCTTCCCACTTAGGAGTATGACTCTTGGGGAAAGCTTGACATCAGATTGTGCCCTGCTCAGAGAGTGCAAAACTCTGTCTCAGGCCAAGTTTTGTGTATTTCTGACTCCTGAGCCATGTTCTCTCTCCTTCTCCGTCCCAATGAGTCTATTTTGGGCTGAATTCCTAGTGACATGAGCAAAAATTCCTAGAATAAGACCCTTGTGCACAGATGGAAGAGCAAACTCTTTTAGCCATAACCACAAACCACTTCCATAAACTCCAACCTTTTGCCCCAGCTTTAGGTTTCCTTGTAGAGCCTTGGAAGCTTTCTGGGCAAAGTTCAGTGCTCTTGGAGAGGAAGGGCCCCATTTTTATTGCTGCAGAAACCTGTTCCTTGCACAAGGGAGGTGCAAGATGCCCTAGAAACCTTTGTCACTGGGAGCAAAGGAGAAAGAACATTTGCCCCAGACAACTTTAATCATATAAGCAACTAAATCAGGTGGCTGATCTGCCTTTGATCTCTTTATAATCTCTGTAGAGATATTTCTTTCAGTGAGTATAGAGCAGGAATTAGCCTCACGTGCAGGGAAGAGCCTTACAGAGTAACCTTTGTCTCTTCCCTGTGCAGAGGAGCTGTTGAGCAGTTTAGCCAGGCAGCTAAACTGACTTAGAGACTTAAAGACTTAGACAGCTTAAGCACACACCTGGAGGTGTCATCACCTTCATCACCTTCTGGAGATGGATACTTATCTGGTACTCCACCCTCCGTGCCTGCATCGAGTGGGAAACGCTTCATTTGTCCTTCAAAATGTGGACAACAGCTTTCCCAACACCAGACTGACCAAGAACTAATAGTGGATAGAAGGCTGACCTGAAATGTTTGTTCCAGAGGGTGAGAGAGGAGAGCAGCAGTTGCTTTCCTTGGTCTGTGGTGCTATTCACAGCTTTCTCTGCATGTCACACTGAGGCAAAAATTACGCAATGCCCTGACTGTACATTTATCCACACTTCTGGTGCTTTAGCAATCTGGCTTCTCAGCTAGAGGCTGGAGCCAAAGTATATTAAGAAATGAGCCTGTGTTTTGAACATATGCTATCAGCAAAATCTCATTTTTTTGTTGCCACTTACTATTTCTTAGCAGGAGGAGAATGCACTTGGGGCTGCCTTGAGGCAGGAATGATGCAGGGCAAAGCCCTGGATTGCTTTGCACCTTCAGGCCACTTGCTGCCACTGGTCTGCAGTGCAGGGGTGTCCAGTTCTGACCTACTCCAGTTAGGACTAATGGAAGGAATCATCAACAACAAAAACACCACACAGACCCAAGATGCTGGCAATCACCCACCACCTTGTTGCAGGCAAATGTGGAATAAAAATGACTGAGCTGCACATGACCTCAGGATGAAGGATGGACTGGGGAGAGCTGTTCACCCCGGTCCAGGAGAGCCATGGGCTTGGCCAGCAGTCCCTGGCTAAATGACGAGTCCATCCTGTTTGTTATAAACACAGAGCAGCCCTTGGCCGCTGCTCTTGTCTGTATTTCTATTTGTGCTGATAACACACATTTTTAGAGGCGATCTTAATTGCCGCACTAGATTTATTAGCGTGAATATTATCCATCCTTTCCTTCCACCCCCTCCCCCCTCCAGCTCAATCCATCATTTTTATGAGAGGGCAAGCTGAGGACCACACCTCCTCTGCTTCCCAGGGACAGCACCGTGGACATCAGCTTTGCCATCGCCCAGGGATCGAAGAGGGTGAGTTCACACAAAGTTGGTGAATGGCTGGGCCGAGCACAGGGAGGCCAATTGCATTATTTTCTCCTGAAAACCCCTGAGCAACTCGAGGTGTCAATAACATTGCATCTATTTTGCAGCAGGGTAATGAGAACAAAGAGCTTTTGGGGTAGAATCCAAACCACATCCTCCTATCAAACCCCGCCGAGCCAGGATGCTGAACTGGCTGAGCCTGCAGCACGGAGCTATATAAAGCCGCAGGGATAACACCCTTACTGGTGCCAGCCTCCGAGCTGAAGTGAGTTTTACAGGAGGAGGGTTACAGGCCTCCAACGGGATGTAAAGTGTGTTTCTGGGCGCAGCAGAAAGTGTGTGGCTGGTGTCTGTGCAGAGCCTGGCACTCTGCATCTCTCAGTGTAAGCAGCAGTGGTGCCAAGCAATTACGATGTTTATAGAAACTGATGGCCTACATCTGTTTAAAATACTTGCCAGTGTTTAGACTGACAGGACAGAAAACATTCTGCTAGGAGTAAGCAGAAATTGGATGGTTTTATACATATATATTTTTTTTTTTTCAAGTTAGAAGAACTCACAGTAAATTGATTAACTACTCAAATTCATTAGCACTGTAAGCACTACAGAGTGAGCACAGGCCATAAACCTGCCTTCCTGCGTGAGAGAGAATTGACAAAATGTAAGAAAACTCTTCCAGAGGGTGAAGCCTGTTTGGAAGTAGACTGAGGCAAGAATGTCTCATATCCCAGCAGCTTTACAGCCTTCCCGCTTGACCTTAAGCACAACAACGCTTTCTCTCCATTGAGAAATCAGCCAGGATGTCTTTGCCTCTACTCCCAATCTCTCCAACAGAGATAACAGCCATTCTCACTCCAATGTAGCTATTTAGAGACACAGCAGAAGAGTAAGATGAGTTCCAGCCTGAGCTGCTTGCAAAGGGTAACTATCTCACCTTCCTGTGGTGGCTCCTTATCTCCACTCCAACACTGCCCTTTATTGCTTCGACTCCTTTTAGGCTTTTATTCCTCCCAGGAGGCTCTGCAGGGTCAGTGGTTCCTCTTCACACCAACACCCTGCTGGAACCAGGGGATGCTCCTTCTTTGATTCAGGCAGCCTTGGCCATGAGCAAAATACCCAGATGGTTCAGGGATGAAAGAAGAGGAGATTTTGTAGATGGTGACCATGAGAGCAAAGAGAGCAGAGCTATCCAGTGCTGCAGTCCAACAGCCCTCCATGACACAAGGGCTCTCTGAGACCTCAACAAGTACAAACTACAGAAAAAACACACCAAGAAATAGCGAAACCCAAGAGTTTTGGCAAAGCATCTCCCCTCAGCTGCAGCAACTCTCTAACCACCAAATACAACACAGCAACACCCAAATTTTCATGCACGTACCCAGGGGCTTGTTTGTAGAGCCAACCTTATCTTCCTCTTCCTCGAACCTTGGCTGCTGTGCTGAGATGCTTTGCCACCTGACTACTGAGAGAAGCCTTCCCTCATTAGCAGCTTGGAATCTTGCTATAAATCTCCCTGTAGGGCTCACTCTCGGGTGACAATGTTCCGGAACAAAGAGCCCCATTCACCAGTCCAGCCTTTGGAGTTCATTTTCTGTGTTTTAATGTCAGTCCTAGAGGCGGGGTGCAAGTTTTATGTGCAGAGCACACAGAGACCCCAGAAGGGACACCCTGTTCTGGAATTAGTTATAACCAATTCCCCTCGGGCACAGCTGCTGCTCAGCAAGTGGGAAGGTCTCTCCCCTCTCAGTTATACTGAAAACAAATGCATGGCAGAAAAAAAATCCATCTCTGGAGCTCTTCCATAGTTCACTGCCAGGATTATTATGGTATCTTGCTTGGTAAAAGACTTGTAGTTTCCATTCTCCTTCCACCCAATCCCTCGTATTTTTAAGGCCACTTATGTCACACACACACGCGCAAAACTCCAGCACGAGAAGGGAGCCACATCAAGCACAACCTCACAAACAAGCAGCCACCATCTCTTCCAAGCCCTCATTCCTTCTGGGCTGTAAATTATTACCCAAATTATGTAAATCAGAAGCACATGCAGAGGGGAAGTTTCTCTCCATGGCACTGGCTGGGGAGGGGCTGCATCTCCCATGGGGAAGTTCTCTCGGGGGCGCTTTGCACTGATGCCTTGTCCTGCCCACCTCAGATCCCCACAGGGCTCGCGTTGTCTCCCACTGGAGCATCCTGTCCCCTCGGCAGTGCCACCTCCGTGTGCTGCTCCAGCGCTGCTGCCTCTCCCCCAGCCCCTGAGCGGAGCTGAGTGGAACATGCAGACGTTTTCATCACTCAACTTATGGCTGCCCCGAGGGCATGTGCATGAGTTTACCCAGTGCTCTTTAAATCAGTCCCAGAACAACGTTTTCCAGCCACTGCCAAACAAAAGCTTTTCCAGCAGAACTCCATTTTCCTTTTCTCTGTAAGAACACCCCTTTTTTTTTTTTTCAGGCTAGCTCAGCTGTTACACTTGGGCACTAGCTGGTGGAAACACACACAAATACCTGCAACCTCACTGAGATTAATGGGAAAAAAACCTGCTGTTAAAATCAAGGAGAGTGGAGCAAAATTTTGCAGTAATTTTTTTCCAGGAAG
>VZRJ01008303.1:1197073-1271431 GCA_013397565.1 Ptilonorhynchus violaceus
GGGGGGGGGGGGGGGAGGGAAAGAAGAAATAAATCAAAAAAGGAAGGAAAAGATCTGTTGAAACCCAACAACTTTTTGTGACTTTTGTCCACACTGAAGGAAATCTTGATGGCTCTCAAATTCCCTGTGGAGGGCATGTAAACCCTACAGAAGTGGGCTGCAGCTCCACCACCATGTAGGAGCTGCAAGGATACAGTCTGCTCTAGGCTAAGGCTCCCAAATTGTCCCTCCCACGTCCAAGCTGACCTGTTATTCCCTGCATTGCTGCTGCAGAAGTGCAAACACGGTGCTGGTCATAGGCAGAGCCTGGTTTTGGTGGCACCTGCAACTCTAAAGCAAGGGCAGGGTGGGTGCAACATCCCCCGAGCAGATTCTCCAGGGGTGTGGAGTTTGCAGACTTTTATTCTGCTACCAAAATAGTTCAGCCGCTGACGTGCCCGAGTGGGCTTTGTAGGGTGAGGCTGTGCTGTGTTTCCATCTGGTTTGATGACGACCAGGGAATGCATTATCCCACACCCACTTTGCATCCAGCATCACCAGTCCAGAGGACAGCCCAGGCTCCCAGGGAATGACGACTCTTGCGCTTCCCCAGAAGCCACCACCCCCTGTTTGGGGCCCGCTTGCTCCATCCTCCCTCTCTGGTCCTCTCACCCACAACTGCAGCCTCACACCAGGCAGTGACTCACAAGTGCCAATACCACATGAGGAGGGGTGTCCCTGGCAGGGAAATGAGTGCCATGAAGGGACAAGCACTTTGTGGCTGTTTTATGGTGTTTACATCACCCAGAAGCTGTTCCATGCACCAGGGTGGATAGGGGAGTTTTAGACAAAGCCAACCTGACAGCTCTGCTGCCACCTCTTAGTGTGGCTACACAATCACTTCCATCATCTCACGTGATCCCACATACTGGACTCTCCAAAGTTTCCCTTGGGACTGACTAAATCCAAGGCCCATGAGGTTGCCCAGCAAGACCATGCACCCAGAGCAAGGCCAAGCCACCTTGCCCCATTCCATGGGGACAATCCTGGAGACACCTCTGGCCAAGGAAGGACCTCAGCAGCTCCAAAGGCCATCTCCATGTGAAAGGATCCAGCACTGCCATCTGTGTGAGGAGTCACATCGGGGTCAGGGCTCTGGGGTCAGCTGTCCCCACACAGGCAGCTGTTGGATCTGCGGCACGTTGATATTCCCGTACAAACAGCCTTGGAAGCCGCTCACATCAGCATTCAGCTGGAGGAAATCCCAGCCACGAGCCCACCGGGATCAGGGGAATCAGAGTGTTACTAATAAAGAGCCACTTCTCACCCTCCCAAATCCACACTCCAAACAGTAGGATGCAAGAGGGAGGATTTCCCATAAGCTGCACGGCTCCGGCAGGAAATGGCACATTTAGCGCTCCTTTCCAGACTTTCTTTCCACCGCATTTCCTCCGTGCCCCCTCCCGAGCTCTGTCCATGGCAGCACATTATCTCTGGGAGCAGATCCCTTCATTTTTAGGAGCAGCATGGTCCTCTCCTGCTAGACCAGCCAGGTTGGTCCTTGGCCACGTGGCCACAGCGGAGTCTCCCTGGTTTAGCCCCGCGAATCACAGTGGCACCAGATTAAGCCTTTGGCCGTGTTATTTCACGAGGTTTACTCATCCAAATGTTGACAGTAAGGATCAGCTTTAAGTAACAAACCAGAAAACCAATTCCCTTCCATATATTCAGCAAAATCCCGTTGCTTCCTTCAGGAGCAAACACGCTGCACCGCGTTATTGTACAGGCACGGGAGGAAATCACGTTCTGGATTTGGAAAGTCGACATTAATGGGCTCAGGCTGCAGGAGAGGGCATGTTCATTTTGCAATTGAGTTACTTTCCCTGATACTCTCTTGATTCTATTTTCCTGGCAAATTGTGATTGCTAATAAATTGCAATAACTTTGAGTTTACATTATGACTTGCAGGAGATTATTTTGGGCAGTAATGACATTCCCAAAGTGGAGGGTCTCTCCAGTGGAATATCTGGCATATGGAAGCAATTCAGTTTTTACAGATTCAGATGAAAACTACATATTGCTGATGAAGAAACCATGTTTTGATAAGATAATAGGCAGCGGTGTGAGCCGACAGGGAAGAAAATATGAAGCTCCTAATGCCTACGAGGAAGCCAGGCTTGTCCCAGATTTTATTGAAGCCAGTGGACTGAGTCCTCCAGGCTTCACTGGGGCTGAAGATCAAGCCTTCACCCTCCTCACAACAGGAACATGTTCTGGGTCAGCTCGCTCCATCCCAGGACACTTTATCCTACAATAATATTCCAGCCTCCCGCTTATTAGATGCTGAAATCTGTTTATTTCCTCTAGTGTCCAAGTCTCCCTCAGTGTCTCCTTTTGAAACCCCCAGGGCAGCCAGAGCGGGAATTTTAATTTTATTGCGCTATTTGTCAAACATTTTTTTTCCTTTTCTTTTTTTTTTTTCAAGACTGTTTACACAGAGCAGCCTTCCTCCCTGATCCCCTCTGGTTTGTCTTTTGCTTCTCAGGCATTTCCTAGCTGCTGTGCTTGGGCTCCACCTTGTCATGTAAATCCAATTTAATTTGCACAGTTCTGCTTGACTGGGGCTGTTTTCTAATAAATTCAAGCTCCGTGAAAAATTCCAACCAGGTGATACAGTCAAAGGCAGCAGCTCCTAACGCAG
Source organism: Ptilonorhynchus violaceus (assembly GCA_013397565.1). NCBI lineage: Eukaryota > Metazoa > Chordata > Aves > Passeriformes > Ptilonorhynchidae > Ptilonorhynchus > Ptilonorhynchus violaceus. The sequence goes on from VZRJ01008303.1 coordinate 1,199,754, forward strand.
GATGTGGGAAGGATCTTCAAAACATGCTCTAAGAGCAGGCAGGTGGCTTTTGGGGCTGACTGCCCTTTTACTTCTAATATTGACTTTTAATTACCAACAGCTAAACCTTGTTTTCCTGTATGATCCACTGCTGCCTCAAAGTCCATTTTGTCCTGGGGTTATTGACACAGTTGGAAAATTTACTGTGTTTACTCTTTTTGAGGAAACAGTTTAGTTTTCATGCATTAATTTCGAACTAATGCTGTGTCCATGCTCATACTGCAAGCTCTAATTCTTCTCTTCTTCATCCCCTATTGTTAGTAGGGAATTGTCTTCAGAAACCTCTAGTGCAGAGATGACAACATGCAGGAAATGAGGATGAAGAATAAGCTTTATTTTATGGTTTTATGGTTTTAATATTTCTGCTTTTCAGTGGGTGACATTTTGGGAACACTCAGTAGACTAAAGACCAAAAATCCTTTTTGCAAAAGGGGGATGGCTGAGTCTATAAGCCTCAGTACAACACCCTAAGATACCAAAGCAGGATCAGAACTGGGTGGTAAGAGAAATAAGTGAGCTCAGTGCCCTGCCCAGCCTAACATGGACAAGGAAATCAGAGCCCAGAAATCCCCTTCCTCTGTGAGCTGGGTCTGGGAGGCTTCTGAGCAGTGCCTACAAACAGAAAAGAGCCCTTTGCTCCAAGCCCCACATCTCAGTGCAGGCTGGTGCCTCCCCACTAACCTATTTTTGGCTGCAGGCTCAGCCCCAGCACAGGTTGGGCGATGCAACCTTTGTCTGCCAAGCAACCGCTGCACCCCCTCGCCTCTGAACTGGGCTTGATCCCCTGTGAAGTACCTCCAAAAATAGCAGCATTGCATACCTCAGGTACGAGAGGCCAGCTTGAGGTTGAGGTGGCATTTACCTACTCTCCTGGGCAAAGGAAACCCCCCAAAAATCCCAAGAAATCCACAGAATGAAGAGTCCCAGCTTTTGTTCCACTTGGTCAACAAAACCAAGAAATACTCCTCTAACAGCTCTGTAAATAAATACAGGGCACCACGACAGTGCAGGTGATTTATTGGCACTTAACATTATGGGGGTGACAGAAAGCACTGCAATAGTCAAGTTCCATGGCCACTATAAACATTTTTTTAAAAGGGGTTTATTACAGAGCTGTAAAAGTGAGCTCTAGGCTAGAAGTTGGCGTGCGAGTTCTCCCTACCTTTGAAGTATTTATTGACAGTAGAAATTTGGAAGGGCAAAAAAAAATATCAATTTGGAAACTATGGTTTCATCAGACTTTGAATAGCAAGTGTAAAAAGGAAAGGAGATAAGGAAGGGGGGGGAAGAAGAGAGGCAGCCATGCTGTGAGGATGGATAACGTCCAGTGAATCCTTTGCCAGGGAGATCTTTTGGGTCCACCTTTTTCCATCCCTAAGTGACTCACAAAGCAGTGGTTTCTACAAAGTTTCCCCTGTCTTCCAAAATATTTGCCCAGCCATTTCCATGCAGTTATTGGTGTGTAATTTACAGCTTTTCACAGCAGGGAATGCAAGTCGCCCTGGGGTAACAGATGCCATTGAGGGCTGCCGGGAGAGCTGCTGCTCTCTGGCTCCCTGCTTCCACCGGAGGAGGAGGAATTTGTATCCAAGCGGATTAGCCCTGCCAGGTTACACATTGGCAAGAGCGAGGGGTAAATCCCACCTGGCCCAATTCTCCAGCCGGTGCTGGAGCCTCAGAAGTCTGGTCCAGGCGGAGGGGCCGCTTTTCCATTCCCGCAAGCACTTGCCAAATGCAGGTACCTCTCGGATTTCAAATCCAGAGGGGACCACTGTGAGGCTTCTTACACAGGAAAGGCAGTCCCATTTTTTGGTTAAATGTCACCTCAACACTGCTGCTGCTCACCAGTCACCTGCACAACAAAGCTGTGCCACAGCTGGGCACACTGGAGCATCCCTGGGAAAGCCCTGTGCTTAAAGCTAATTGTAGGAAAGGCTTGCACAGAAACCACTTGACAATGGGTTTGCCATCCAGGAGGACGGTAAGGGAACATTAACTCCTCCATTGGCACCATCCAGGGTTGCACTCTGAGCATGTTGCAGCTCAGCATCCCATTTTGATGCCTTGTGTGTGCCCACTTGCACTTGGTGCCTTGCCGAGCTTGGATCAGAGAGACAAGAATTAATCCATGAATTGTTTGACTCCTCCAGGATAAACCCCACAGTGAGACCTACTTGGATGGGAGAAATGAGCTGGAAAATCGGCTTGGAACATCTCAAAGCAAGCCAGTAAGGTTTGGTGAGGATGAACCACACCTTGAGCAGTGCAGGAGAGGAGACACACCGATTAACACCCACCAGCAGCCTGGCCTGACTCCCTGGGAAGATGATGCTATTTTTGTCTGCCCTTTTCATAGCCACATTCACCACTGAAACCCTGCCACATGCTGAATTATGGGCTGGATGGATGGAGCAGATGTTTATCTAATTTGCTTCCACATTTTTTTTAAACATTTCACATGTAGGAAAACGATAAAAGCAAGAAGATTAAAACATGGATGCCCGAAGTCTAATTAACATCCCCCCTGGTAAGCTGGGCTTGTTTTATCTTTAAAACAGAGTAACTCCAGCTTCCTCTGTAACATGTATGAATCCCAGAGGGAGCAATCAGAAATAAAACAATGATGTTGTTAAGAATCATTTATTATTATTATTACTGTGAGCTTGGGTGAATCAGCTCAGTAAGACCAACACAACCCCTATGAATAAGTTAAACTCTATTTTGAGGTCTTGAATAAGACTTTAATGGGACTGAGCGTAAAAACCTACATATGGGCGGGATGCAATTATGGAATTTTGACAAGGGCATTTGACCAACCCCAAAAAACCCATGCATCAAACTGTCATCATCACCAAATGTGCATGCCTCAGATTTTCCAGTTCAGCCAGGTTATAGAACATTACAGCTTTTTATGTATTTAAAAGTGAGAGTTAAAATATAATTATAATATAAAAACATTATAAAATAAAAAAGCTTACTTTTTATAAGCTCGCCACACTGGAAAATCTGAGGCACAACAATCTTCTCTATAGCAGTCTCAATATTATGGTTCCAAGTTCCTCACACCTTGTAACATAATTAAGCGTCCTCCTGAACGCTTTGTCGCACTTTGATTTTTTGGGGAATATGGCCAGGAACGGCTGGTCGGGCTCCCCTCTCTCCAACCATCCCGACACTTGGTGGCTTGGAAAGAGATTGCTCCAAGAGCAAGTATGAGGAGCGAGCCCTAGGGGTAGCTTTGGCTCTACAAACTGACTGCACACGGGGAAAGAGAGAGGGAACGGTCAAAAGTATTTTCTTCCCAGATGCAAACGCGCAAGCAGGTGCCAAAGGGCTCTCACTACACGACTTTATTTAGCCTGGTGACAAAATAAACCCCTGTGCAGGAAGATGCAGTAGTTCAAAGCAATAGGTGAGGAATTTCTTTTTAAGCAGAGCCTAAATAAGTTCTATATCAGAGGGAACAGCATTAATATATAAATATGCTTTCACAAAATGTTGGCCCCGAGGTCATGTGCCTGAACTGTTTTCTTTTTCCTGTGTTCTACCAGTGCTTTCAGATGTCCATATCCTGCAGCTGTGGCTCCCATGTGGGCCTGGCCCATGCTGCCAGTCCTGGGGCAAAGGGTTTTTAGCACCTCGTGGCCCACTTGCTGGAAATTGGTTACTCAGTGGCTCAAAGGCTTGTGCATCTTGGAACATCTGGGCTGGAGAGGTTTGTGGAGTAAATCAAAACAAGCTACAGGAAATTCTAAACATGGTAAAGGTTCTTTGGTGGAATGATTGATTCAGAGACTGCAAGAAGTGTTGTGCTGGTTTTGGCTGGGGTAGAGTTAATTTTCTTCATGGTAGCTGGTGTGGGGCTGTGGTTTTGATTTGTGCTGAAAACAGAAGACAGAATGTTCGGAGTGATGGTGTTTGCCATCCCAAGTCTCTGTTACACACCATGGAGCCCTGTTTTCCCGGGGATTGCTGAACACCTTCCTGGCCCTGGGAATGAATTCCTTGGATTGGTTTGCTGGCACGCATGGCTTTTGCTTTACCTATTAATCTTAGTCCACAAGTTTTCCCATCTTTCCAATTCTCTCCCCCATCTCACCGTGGGGAGTGGACAAGGAGCTGTGTGGGGCTTCATTGCCAGCTGGGGTTGAACCATAAGGGTCCTGCATGTCAAAATTCTCTCCAGTCATAAGCCTTTGAAAAAAGAGCATAGAGGATGTTTGGAGTATGGATTAGACCATTCTGCACCATAAGGACACCACATCCTCATGGGCCATGATGTTGACTTGGGAACCAAAGGATAGAGTGGAGAAAAGGACAGAAAGGTGGTGCTGTCCTACCCAAACAAGCAGGAGATGAAATGGGTCTGACTGTGAGGGCAGGGAGCACGTCCCAGTCCTGCTTCCCAGATAAAACCCTCTATATTTGCTGGCTCCATGCCATTTCTCTGTAGAGTTTGGTTTTCTTTGTAAGGAGATTCAGGAAGGTGGTCACAGGAGAGCTACAAGAGGCCCCATTTTGCCCCAACTTCTGGACCATGTGATGTGCATTGGCTGTTTTCCCTTTTGGTTCAGCCCCAGCTGATCCTGGGACAGGAGACACTACAGGGGTAAGGACCCTCCCTATTACACCTCTTGGGACATCTCACAGAGGGTGGACACAACTGGGCAAAACTGGGCATAGTAGGACAACTTAGGATGGATAAAAATAACCTGCAGCATGTCCAGAACTGACTCTAAAGTGTTAGGGAGGGCCATAAGGAATGATACTCAGATTTTGGAACACTGAGTGGAACGTTCCAGTTCTTCCCAAAATATACAGTGGAAATATTTGGGCTCAGAGAGGACAACTCTAGCCAAGGCAGCAAGAGAAACAGTGCTAGTGCTGGCCGGGCTGGAGGAGCCGAGAGCTGACTCAGAAAGAAAGAGGATTGTCTTTCATGCTGCCAATCGCAGTGTCCTCGCCTGGCCTTTGGTGCTGCACCTCAGCAGCACCCTGAAAGCCAAATCCCTGGGGATTCAAGCCAAAGAATAGGATTGAACGTGGGGCAACTGGCACCAGAAGGGTTTCTCCAGACGCTGACTGAGGGCCAGAGGTGAGCTGATCCCTGATTGTTATTGCAGAGGTGAGGTGAGCTCGGCAGCTGCTCTTTCCATCTGCCTGCATGGGCTGCATGGGGGAAAGCAGGGAGGTGGATTCATCCAGGCCACTGCCTCCAGACACCCATGGGCCTTCCAAACAAATAAACCTCCCAGTGGGACAGTCTTACCTGGTTCTTTGTCCCTTTGCAGAAAAGGTCACCAGTTTTTGATGGAGTATTTCTCACAAGGACATGACGACACCAAAAATCACAGGACAGAGCAGTTTCTTTTTTCGTTTGCTCATTCTGTTCCATGCAACAATGTTATGGAGTTTCTTTGTGTTTTGTTCAAAAACTTGGACCAAAGGCAGTGAACTGCTTCCAGGCTGGCCTGCAGCTGACCATGCACGGTCACTGTACATTTCAGGTGTCACTATAAAGCAATTGGCCACTAATAATCAAGTTATTAGCAACTAATAATCAGTTTAACAGATTACAACTGGCATCCCATCAAGGTGCCACCAACTTCCTGGGCACCAAGACCAAGCACCTCCTGAGGTCAACCTCAACACATGTAAAACCAGTAGCATGAGATTACAGAAGTTATTCCTTCAATCTCTGGGAATTTAATCCAGGCAGTGGCCAGAAGACCAGTTGCTCTTTTCTTTCTGGCCCTTGCCATATCTAAATATGGGTTAGAAAGAAGAATTTCAGACAACATTTTACAAAAGGGGCACTGTGTTTTGGGACATGTCCCACCCATCTCATCAACTCAGGCAATCAGCTGAAGGACCAGAGCTGATTTTAAGGCCGTGCATCCTAATTCCCTTCCCGTGGCAACCAGTCATAAAATGGAAAACAGAGTCAAACACGCATCCAGGGAGCACACCCGAGTCCCACTCTGTGGGCATCACCAAGGGCTTACTCCAAAGAGATGTGGTGGTAATGCTATTTATGAAACTGGTTTTTCCCCACCCTTACTGTTGCATTTTACTGTATTTGCTCATCAGGCAGGAAAGCATAAATAAAACCCTCTGAATGTCATGGTCATTTTTCAAGCAGGAAGTGACACAGGTTGACACCCAGCCATTAATTTGATGTGGGGTAGTAAAATCATTTGATTCTGCTGGCAGGATTTTATAGGAATTAACCAGCTTGAGGATTTATGGTCAACATAAATGCTTTCACTGTAAAGGCTGGTACATATATATATTAAAAAAAAACCCAAAATGCACCATTATCATTACTTATTATAAAGGGATTTTTTTTATTATGGAAACAGAGTAACTTAGGAAACTTTTGCTTTCTGTAAACATCCTCTCCCCTGTTTTACTTTAATTTTTTAAAAAATCACAGAAGGGTATTTTAGGAGAAGCAGATATTGTAGAGAGGCAGAGAAATGGATGGGGTTTAGTGGTATGGGCCTGATGAACACCTTCAGCCAGGCCAGGGAGAAGAAAGGACTGAAAAGGCAGAGTCTACTTGCCAGAATCACAAGCCCTAATCCCACAGCACTCTTAGCACAGCCACCAAGGCCAGGGAAAGACCCAGATTCTGGATTGCATCCTCCTGGTCCCGCTCTGCAAAGCTGAACCAGCACACCCCCTGTTCCTCCAGCCGAGCAAACCCTGAACAGGCATGAGGACTCCATGCCTGAGTAGAGTGTGCAGCTCAGGCTCTCAGCCACAGGCTGTTGGAATAACAAACGTGGTTGTGTGCAGGGGTGGGGGAACTCTGCCAAGCAGCAATCCAGCCCATTTTCCTTTGCAGCGGGCTCCAGCTCCGGATGGCAGCGGAGCGTGGCTGCGTGTCCCCCACCTTCCCCCTGGCCAAGCCAAGAGGTTTTCCCTCCAGCTGGGGGGAAACTGGAAGGCAGGAGGAAGCACGTGGAGATCCTTATCAGGCTGCAGTCAGCAGCACCACATCAAGCCATGTTCCTGACAGGTTGCACCCCCCTCCTGAGATGAGCCACCTGAGCCGAGCCTGTGCTCCCTGCGCCAGCCGCCCCCGGAGTGTCACTCCATGCAGGGGCCAGTCCTTACCCCACCCCCTGTTCCTCCATGCTCAGCCGCTGTCTGGCTCACTCAGCCCTTATCCTTGTATTCCCAGCACTATTTAAAACCCTGCAGGGAGATCTTTCCAGCACCTCCAGACAGGAATGAAACCTGGATGCTCGCACAGCCGCTCTGACCAAGAGGTGTCCGAAGCACTAATGATCAGCAGATGAAGGATGATGGTGGAGTCCCTGGGAAGGGATGGGCTGCCAGAAAAGGAGGGCAGATCCCAAAACAGCCATCCCTGTTCCTTCGGCTGTCACCTCCAGCACAAGGAGCACCACGACCAACACATCCAAACTGGATTGCTGCAGCGCCTGCTCTGACAAGGTGAGAGCCGATGTCTATTGTTTTGGGCACAGCTGAGCATGAACGAGCTCGGGTGACTCCTGGCTCACATCCCATCACCTTGGAGCAGGGCGGAGCCAGTCCTGGATCTGCAGGCAGAGTCAAAACCCGTTGCTGCTCTGGTGTCTGCGCTGCCTCTGCGACGCCTCACGGCCGAAATTCCTGCACGAACCGACCCACAGCGAGAGGGCCCTTGAACCACGGAGATTTATAAGCTCAGCAGCAGGAGGTTTTGGGGGAGCAGATGTAGAGAGAGGGGGTCAAACAAGGTCACATTGGAAATATATGGCAGCAGCAAGAGCTTAGCCCAGTTGAACTGAATTCTTGCTCAATGGCAAAACCATGAGACCATTCTTCCTCCTAAGAGCTTTTCCATGCCCTAACAAGCCTGGTAGGAACTTAATGACATCTGCGTGTTCTTGCCTGAGCGAGGACCTCATGATTTGGCTGGATGCCATGAAAAAAAAAGATGTCCAGAAGTTATGAAAATAAAGGTATTTATCTTCATTGTTAGGAAAAAAAAAAGACTGAGCCTTTTATTTCCCTCTCTTGGAGGATTAAGCTCACAGATTTACAAAGAACTGGTTGATTACCAAAATAAATACGTCGCCATGCCAATTTATAGGACACAAATGTAGGAAACCCATCCAACCAAATCAGGCAAAGTGTAATTCATGTGAGAGCCCTCAGCATGTGCAAAGGGCACAGTGCATGTGGAACAAAGTACACAGGGAAAACATGCTAGAATCCTCTATCTGCGGGAACAATTCCCAGCGCAGCGTACAATGGAGCTATAAAATAAATGGCTTGGCTCTCCACTGGAAGCAAAGCCCAACTGTTCTCAATGAGAAGGAGGATCATGTATCTTTATAATGAGAATTCAGTCATTTTTAAATGTTGGCTTTGCTCATATCACCACCAAATCTGTCTGCGGAGCTGACAGGCTGCAGACTTCATTTGGGTTTCTAACTGTGATTACACATGGCAGTGATGGATACCACAGGGTTTTCCAGGGCTTAGGGTTTGGGGCTGGCTTTTGTTTTTCAGTTGTTTGGGGCTTGGGACTGAGAGAGCTGGTGGGGGTATTTTTAGTGTCACTGTCCAATGAGGCTTAAAGAGCTCTTTCCTTATTTTAGTAGTTCTGATAATGCACAGAGATGAAAGGAGACCCCGAACAAGTTCTTCTTTATATTGGCAAAGCTGCCCCTTCTGCGATGAAACCCAAGAGCAGTTTCTGCTTTCAGTGCTCAGTGAGATGGAGCAGAACATGTTTACTGAGCCTGAACACACCACTGCCCTCAGAGGTGTAAGCACCACCCTCTGCAGCAAAGGTGATCCTCAGAGCACTAAAACATCTGCTTGCTCAGTGAAAAAACAACCCCACAAGCATGTTAACATTCATGAGCGTGGCACAGTCAGGAGTTCAGGGAACTTCCTTTCCCCTCTGTTGTTTCTTGCAAGGCAGAATCACTTTTTATAGCCAACAGCACACGCAGGAGTGATCCATTCCATGGTCAGATCAGCTCCTTTCACAGTCCAACATGAAGAAACTTGAAGCTGTCCATCAGAAAATGAGGCAGCCTTCACACCAGGCTTAAAACCCCATTTGGAAGCTGTTTCTTCCCAGTCCAACCTCAGACTGTAAGGCTGCGGACATGTAAAGCACTTGTATTACAGTGGATGCAAAGCATCTATAGCAGTCCAGAGCACTGAATTTGACAGGAAACTGGCACAGGGAGGGTATTTGCAATTTTAAAACTCAATTTCTCCAAATCTTTGCTCCCGCTATTAAAACTGAAGAGCAGAAGGTCGTGTGGTTACTTCTGGGGAAACAAGTCAATGCTGTGATCCATAGGGACTGCAGCCTGAACTAAAATGGGATAAATTGGATTTCTACAAAGAGGTTCTTCACATCACCTGGGGGGAACATCCCTGAATTTGAGACAGGAGGCATTTGGAGGCAGCAGCCTGTGTGTTAGCCTGTCTGGGGGCACTGTAAGGCAGAACAGAGCTCTGGCACACGTGGGAAAGAGGTGGTTGACCCGACTACTGGAGCAGGAGAGGCACTGAACTGATGACATGCACGGAGTTCACAGCGTGTTCTTTGCAAGTGGACACGAAGCAGCTCATAAAAGTGGTTCAGATCAGTTGCCAAGATCAGATGTTCTCAGCTGAGCTGATCTGGCACTCCGCAGGGCTGGGTCTCAGCAAAGAGGATCTGTCTCTGCTTCAGAGCATCGTGTGGTCCAAGGCATCCCAGCTCTGCAGAAGAGCTGGATGACACCTTGGGTTCCAGCCCACTGTGGCCTTCAGAGCAGCAGTGCATGGCCAGGGAGCATAAAAGCAGCTCAGGAACATCTAGACCACGCCACAGTCCTTGAAGAATCATGGAATCATTAAGACTGGAACAGATCTCTGAGACCATCGAGTCCAAGCACTGACCTCGATGCTGTTTGTTCCTCTGCAGGGCTGGCAGGCTGCTTGCAAACCTCCTGGGACTCCCATCCCTGCGGCCAGTACCATCCTGCCATCCACCCTCATGGAAGATTTAAAGGCAATAATCACAAGTCCACGCTTGGAATCAAACAAAAGCGCAGATTGCCCGGGGTCAGCTCAGCAGCGCGCAGCTGCGCTGCTCCCAGCGCCCCAGAGCCGCTGTGGCACAGCCCAGCCGCGAGTCTCGCAAAGCAAAGGGCACGGCAAAGCCAAGCAGAGCTCCAGCTCCCCCCAGCAGCGTGCCAACCGCTTCATTCCAGCACTCCTTCCCGAGCTTCAGCCATCTGTGCACAGGCCTCGAGGCCGGAACGAGAGGAGCCTCCCCAGTCGCAGCTTTTGGGGGAGGCCAAGCTCTTTGAACGCCGTGAGTTGTGAAATATATGAACTCCCAGGCTCCACACGAGCCTCGCTCTTCTGTGCAGTATCACATGGCTTTTGGGTTTGTCTGCCCTGTCCACCTCTCCCATGTGTTTCCAATAATTGCTTACATATGGAGGGGTTTCTTTTGTTTGCCCCGAGAAGGGACACGCTGCTGTTCCCCCTCCTCAGATGAGGCTACAGACGTACACATCATTTTTATGGGGGTATTTTATTGCCCCTGCTTCTTTACAGCACACGCCACTGGTCTCTCCCCAGCCTTCCCTTTCAGCCCACAGTTTACCCTTGCCTCTGTTAGGTCTCCTCGTTCCCCATCCTTTCCCAGTCAAAACAGGGGCCCCTAATTAAGAGAATGCCTTATAAATCTCTCCGCATCCAAATAAGATCCAGAGCCTGGCTGGGGAGACGGCTCTGGAGACAGTGGGTAGGTCTGGCATTCCTCATGTTGCACACAGGCTCTCTTTAGGATCCCTCTGCTTGGCATGTGAACTTGGATCCCTGCACCAAGACCCAGATCTTGTGCCCACCATCTACAGCAACCAGCTAGGAGAGGAATGGGCTGGAGATCACCCACTCGGCCCCAAAACCTTGGTTGTGCAGAGCAAAGACCCAAACTGGGGTGCTGACCCTGCAGGAGAGGCAGTCAGGCTTCCTTGCAGGACCCCATGGCGTGCATTGGTAGGAGAGGGGGGTAGAAATCTCTCTCCCAAAAAGCTGGGGGATTCTACTCTGCCAGAGGTGTGGTGAGCAGACCCTTGAGCTGCATTCAAAGGTTGTTATCCCTCTGTTAGGGCATCTCCTACCCTCAACCCCCCTCAAACCAACCCAAAAACCAGGATGGAGGCTCCTGCCACAAAGCCCTGCCTGGGTATAACTTTGTGCCTGGTTTCACACTGACTGGTGCAAGGCAAGTCCCAGCTTAGCACATCCATCCCATAGGAAGCCCCCATGGAAGCACCCAAGATTAGAGTTCCTGGGGGGCTTCCTGCTCTTTCTGTCGACACTGTTCACACAGGGAACACAGGCAAGATGACCCTGCTGAGACATCACCCCTCACATCACCCAAATTATGTGTTTCAAGCAGAAGGCACAGGTACCACCCTCAAAACTCACAGTGACGCCGAGCACCTTGCTGAAAACCTGCTCCTTGTGGGACAGCGTGGAGGATGATAATTCAAAAAGACAAAGGAAAAGAGTAGCCTGAGGCAGAGAGAACCCACCCCACTATGTCACCATGTTACTTTTGTCTGTGCTTGCTCACAGTCCTGACTTTTGATCAGTTCTGTGCCTGCCCAGGGACTTAAGCTGAGCCTCCAGTGGTGCCTCCGCATCACCCTCGCACACAATAATTTCCTCAGTGTACACATCCCTGCAAACACAGCTGGTGCCAGAATTCCCCAATACCAAATCCCTGCTTGGGCTGGTGCCCAGTGCTGTGAAAAGGCTGTCAGCATCTGGAAGCAGTGATGCTGCACATCTGCATCAGAATTACAGCATGGAGAGAGAACTACCTACAGGATTAGTTGTGTTGATTATTAAACCCCAAATAGGAGGGCACGAGATGTCCTCACCTTAATGCTTGAGCTGACTACGATGCTGCTGCTGCTGCTGCAAACAGCCCTTGGAGTAGAAGTAGATGGACACTTTTCTTGCACTTGTAACACAAGTGCAGCTGGGGAGGCTGAGCAGGTGGGATAAATCTAAAGAAAACATCTCTAAATTACCAAGGGAGTGATTTTGACTCTCATTTGCATGGAGTAGTGACAGAGCAGATTGTTGCCCTGGCTATCAGCACGACTCAGGGGACTGGATCCAGGCTTTAACCACAACCAGGGCCTCTAGGGCCAAACCAGGGTCATGTAAAGCTCCTTCAGGCTTCCCACAAACTCATGGAACACATTTTCTCCTCACACTTCACAAGGCATGGCTTTCCTACTACGCCCAGCAAGACACCTTCCTGCTTCCAACACACTGTTTTTCTGGATGCCTGCTATGGAGGAGCACAGAATACCTTTTGGGTTTACTGGAAATAGTCCCTATTTAGACTTCTGGCATCATTTATACCTTGACATACAGGATACCATTATCCAAGCCACGTGACACTGTCTTTAATGTTTGGGATTTTGTTGTTTTGTTGGTTTTTTTTTTCTTTCTTTAAGGCATTTAGATTTTTACTACTAATGAAGTCCTGATTTCCTGGCACTGGGGTCAGATTTAGCAGAATGAAGAGAGGGCAAGAGGGAGTGTGAGTCCTCCCTGATTCCCCTTGGCGAGGCTGATCAGGCTCCTGGTGCTCTCTGCTTGCTGCACTGAAGTGTCTGGGATGGGTGACAGGAGTTTTATCAAGTCAACCAAAAGTCAGAGAGGCCAGGAGAATTTCCAGAAGGATTACTTCAGCTGCTGTATTTGTGTACTGACACCTCCCGCTTGGCTCAAGGGCCATGAAATTTCAATGAGACATTACTTTATTGATGTACATTTTTCTACTATTTTTACATTTTTTTAATGCAAAAATCCACCCTTTGATAACCAAGATCAGGGATCTCGAGCACCCCAGCTACCCTGGGAGCTGGAGGAAATGTTTTCCCCATGGTGATTCTGAACAGAGGAGACATCCAGGCCAACAGGAGCCACCTGTACACCCCGCAGGAGCCGTGGTCTGTGCACAGCAAACACAGACAACAATTTGCACAAAGAAAAACCTTTGCACCCATGATTAAACTCGAGGTAATGAGGGCTTCCTGATGCTTATCTCTGATCTGAGAATGAGGCTCATTCCACTTGTTTTCTAAGTCATCACAGATAAATACTGCTCTGCATTCCCGACGACCCCAACCCAAAGCTTTCCCAAAATCAGAAGCTCTCAGGACAGCAGTGCAGTAGCCTTCAGGAGTGTGTTTTGGAGAGGGTGGGGCAGACCTTTTTTGTTCTTTTGCTGGTGAATAAACCCATTATGTGGACACCCAGCACCGAAACGATGAGAGATCTGGGTTAAAAACGGGGTTTTTGTTTCGCTGTAAATCCTATTTATGGCTTAGGGCGCAGCTGATACGCCGTTAGCTTTTATTTCATTGATAATTCTGTGATTGTAGTTGAAACCTCGCAACTTAATGAGCTGATGTTATTCCTCATACTGTGTGGCCATCTGGAACCAGTTTGGCCAGAGAGCCCAAAGCACCACCAGCCACCTGTAATGCATTAAAAGCCTCAGCCCAGTACCAGCTCCGCGGATTGGGAAAGCCAGGCCTGCATAAATACTAACCTGTGAGAATGTAATTGGAGAAGTGATATTTAAGAACTCAGAGCTCGCCAGAAACGCTCGTTCTCGGGGGGAATGGAGGCAGAGGCTTAAGGTTTAAAGCCAAGTGGTTTTCAGTTTCAACGCTGTGAATCAAGAGAAATCACTGCATATGGACGTCGTTGGAGCGTCCAAACCGCCGGGTCTGTCCAAACAGAGCGGGCCCTGCCAGGGCTTTCCAAAACCGAGGTTCCCTCCTCACACCTGAGCCTCACACCGCACATGTGGCTCCAGACCGAGGTGCCATCTCCAGACGTCGCTCCAAAGGCACTGGAGGAACGAGTCACTGCTCCATAAGGCCTGGCAGAACGCGCTGCCACAATCAGCAAAAAAATATAATCGCAGCAGGTAACAGCCAACCACCTGGAAAGGCACAAAGACACCTGAATATCCCAGTAAAATATTCTACTGGATATTGTGAGCAGACAGGAGCAGCCTCTGGGTCGGAGAAGAGGAGGAGCAATGGCCTTACCTGGAATTCCCTGCTCTGTCCCAAACAGACCCATCCCTGGTGGCCTCCTGGGAGAACTCCTTAGCTGGAGTTTCTGGTGGCAGCGGTGCACAAAAAGGTGGCTGTGTTGGCAGAGACATAAATTACCATGGTTAATTAGCATGATTCATTAGCATGGTTCATTAGCATGGCTCCTGTCTGCTCGTTGCTGATTGACACTACCTGAGGGTACGAGTCACTACTCATATTTCAGAGATTTGGGTAAAATACGATTCAAGTTAAATGCTTTTTGTCCTTCCTTTTGATATTTCCAAATCTTTTGGGCATTTCAGTGGTAATATATATACTGGGAATTGCTTTCCACGCTTTTCTGATGCACACACTGATGGCTGCAGCTCAGACAGGCAGTGACACTGACTGAAAGCCGTTTTCCTGGTTGTTTTCCAATGGCTCCTGGACAACGGTTTCTCCCACTGAGACTTGATGGAGTTGGACTTGATGATCTTTATGGGTCCCATCCAACTTGAAATATTCTATGATTCTAAAGCCCCTGGTTCAGTTAAAGGCACACAAAACTCTGATGCTTCCAGGTAGGAATGCAAATCCATAGAAATAGGGACGTGCAGCTCTTGCAAGGGTTTCCGTTCCTTTTCTTGCCCTGTTTGTCCTGCACGAGGGAACTTTGCAGAGCAGATAAACTGGGTGTCCAGTAAATACAGGCCTGTATGAAGACAGGACTGGATACATGAGCATTTTGCCTTAGAAGAGACACTTAAATGTTTCATGTGTTCCATGTAAACATGGCACTTGTGTGAAAACCACATTTTGTTCAGCATCATGTGCATTTCACACACTCAGGATACATCACAAGGGCTCAGCTCAGCCAGCATCATCCAAAGTTCAGCCATCATATCCATATGGCTTGCCTGGATCTAGTTTGTGTTTTATTTATTTATATTTTTAATGTGCTTTGGTGACAGAAATGAATCCGTTTTAGATGAAGGCTGCGAGTACCTTTTTCTTCTCCCCTTGCCTAATCCTGAAGTGCTTTGAAATTCACAAAGAGTCATAAAAGAAAAAAAAAAAAAGAAGGGCCAAGGAGAATGTTTTCTGCTCTGGTTTTGATAGAAGTGAGGCAATGCAATATAAAAAATTGTCTACAGAAAGCCCACGATAACAGCGAAAACGTGAGGAGGTTTCATTTTAAACCCCAGAGTGTGGGGGATATATTGACTAAGAGTTGGGGGAAGGTCACACATTCCTCACACACAGAGGCTTTCCAATCCCATCCCTGCCTGGAAAACACCCCAATCTTTTCCTGCCCATCCCCATGGCCAGGTAGGAGCTGCAGTGGAGGTGGCACATGCCAGGGTCGTGTCCTTGGAGAAGAGGGTTGTCCCCTGGCCACGTTGACCAAAATCCCTGAGACCCACAGCAGAACAAGGGGAACAAAACCAAATCCCTAAAGAAGAGCTGAATTTCCATATGGATGTGCAGAAAATGGATCCAGTGACTCTTTTCATTTATTTTCTTTATTATGTGTCAGAATATATTATAATACAAATCTTTTTGGCTTGCAGTCTTTTCTTCATGCTTTCATTTCTTCATGATGCTTCAGATTCTTTTTTTTTTCCCCCCCCAAATTTCAGCAGATTTTTCAATATTTTGTGGTGGGGTTTTGAGTAATTCCATGCATGAAACTGTCCAAGGAGTTTTTCTTTGGAATAGCTCTTTGTGGGTTGACTTCCTGCAAACACACTTGAGTCAGAGCTCCATCAAAAACGTTAGTGTCTCCTAAGATGGGTGAAGATTAGGATGGGAGGATAAAAACCCACAAAAATTTTGAAGCTTTCACAAAAGCATTTAGAAAAGTTACTGAAAATTCCCCTTATTTTCTGGGAAATTATTATTTTTTTAAAAATAACAGCGATGTTCTACCTTTTCCCTGAAATGTATTTGCGTCTTGGACTGTGATAAAAATCCCTCTTGCCAAAATTTTTTAGTCTGAGCATCCAGAACTCCATTTATATGGAGGCAACAGGAAGAAATCCCATAAAACCTGGTCTAGTGGAAGGTGTTGC
Source organism: Ptilonorhynchus violaceus (assembly GCA_013397565.1). Taxonomy (NCBI): domain Eukaryota; kingdom Metazoa; phylum Chordata; class Aves; order Passeriformes; family Ptilonorhynchidae; genus Ptilonorhynchus; species Ptilonorhynchus violaceus. The sequence goes on from VZRJ01008303.1 coordinate 1,215,979, forward strand.
CCAGGGCAGGGGGGTTGGAACAATGTGATTTTAAGGTCCCTTCCAACCCAAACCATTCTGTGATTCCATGTTCATCCCCTACAATTGCTGCTTGTTGCAAACCTTGGGCTTCCACCCTATATTTGGACCTCCAGATTAGTCCTACTTCTTCCCCACTTTTTATTTGAAGTCCCTTTCTCCAAGGTGTGCATCCCACACATCTATTTGCCGTTTTCCTGACCGTGTCACCACACTCCCAACCCCCTCTATTGCTATTCCACCCGTGTTTCTTTGATATATAAGATCTCTGAGGCTGGGATGGAAAGATTTTTTTATTCCAAATTTCTTTCACACTTAATCAGCCTCAGGGAAAAAAAAAAAAAAAAAAAGAGAAAAAAAGAGAGAGAAAAAAAAAAAAAAAAAAAAAAAAAAGAAAGATTCTTGGGAAGCTCAGTATGGAAAGCATCAGAAATGTTCAGAAAACCCTGAAATCCTCCCTTTTGCTGATAAATATGACAGGGGACAGTGCCACCAGCTCACAGCTGGTGACAGCCCCTGTTCCACGTGTGTCCCCACAGTGACAGCAGGGACAGAGCTCACTCCAGGGCTCTTCCAACAGAGACCTGGCATCCTCCAGCACAGGGATACCCAAGCACCACCTCCAGCAGATGTGCTCCCGTTGCAGCCAGGAGCCGCCTTAGACTTGGATCCAAGTGAAGGTGCTGTTTGCTTTGCCAGGGTATCTCGTCTAAACCGCTTGGATTTGCTCTAGGAATAACAAAAGTGCTTTGCTACTCTGCATTTTTTTTTTTTTTCATTCACAGCTCAGATTTCCCAGAGCTCAGGAGTGTGGGCACGCAGGCGCTGCTGCTGTCGGGATAAAATTCAACCTACACTCAGTGCCTACGAGGAAAGAAAAATAAGGAAACCCATCTAGATTAACTGGCTCACCCCGTGTCCCACAGGTTTTCATTCACAGCTCTCCCCTGCCAGCCTTTGCACCGTTACAAACTGAAGGGTTCAAAGCTTTGTTCCTCCAGGGGCTTTTCCCGTCATGTGAAATCCAGGTTATTGCAGTGCTTCCCCGTGGCACCGTGCCAGCCAGGATCGGCCGTCTGCGCACACCACAGCGAGAAACTCGCTTGTGCTTTCCCAAAAAAAAAAGGGGGGAAAAGTTCCTTTGTGGGCTGCACAGTGTTCAGGGGGGTACAAGGGCTCTGTCTGTCCTGGATGCCTGCTCAGGGTCCCCTCCAAACCTCAACAGCCTCTGGGCCACATGACTGAGCTCGAATCTTTGCTGCTGTGGTTTCCCCCAGCTGTCCCAAAAGCAAAACCACCCCCCCACTACACACACAAGTGCCTTTTCCAGTGGTAAAACCAAATTTCTGGGCTTAGGTCTCTACAGAGAAAACAAATCTGTCTCTGCTTTTCCCAGCAGCTGCCTTCTCCTGTTGTATGACTTGCACCTTGCTCCCATCCCTCGTGTGGTGCATGAAAAACCTAGAAAATAAACCCACCATGATTTATAAATAATGTGGGGGGAAAAAAACAAACGACACAGCCAAAGCAGAGGGCTTGAGGACACATCCCATCCACGGCTTGGCCAATCATTTTGGCAGCACCTTATGTCTTCAGGTGTCTCTGACCACGGGAGGGGGCTTGAATGATCTCTAAGGTCCTTTCTGACTCAAACCATTCTAGGATTTTATTATTTAGACTCTAAAGCACCCTGTGTGTAAACCACTCCACATATGGAGTTGCCTGTGCAGCCCAGCACCAGGGAGGAACTGGGGAGCAGGGCAGGGATTCCCACCCTCCTTCCCCTGGCACATAAACCACTCGGTTACTGATATAAAGCAACACAAAATCACATCCCCACTGTAAGAAAAACCAAGCACCAACATTGCAGACCCACGACCATTTATCCCATTACTGCTGCCACACGCTGTCATTCATCCCCCAGCAGCATCCACTCCCCCTTGAAAAGAACAGCACAGCTCTGAGGAGGAAAACAGAATTCCACATCCACAAACACATGTTTCTCTGTAAATATTTGGAGAGTATTTCTCCGTAAATATTTGGAGAACACGCGAATCCTCGGGAGAGCGGGGCAAAGCCGTGGGAGCGTCAGCAGTGGTTCTCATTGCTTCCCAAACCCCAAACACTGACAGTTCTGGTCTTTCTCCATAAGGAGGGTTTATTCCTGCCTCTGTGCATCCCATTGCTGTGCTGTGGGAATGCTTGACAATGTTGGGCTCCGCTGGACACTTTATGGGACTTTTAAACAGCAGGTGTGCAAGATGCAACCTCGGGTCAGCCGGTGGGGATGAGAGGCTCCCTCCAGCCACAGGGAACAAAACCAAACAAAACCACCCCTTTTCATGGCTTGCAGCTGGCCTGAAGAGGCCGGAGCCCTGCTGGACTTGGGGGCTGCCGGGGTGTTGGGATGGGAGGGGAGCGGGCGTCCGGCTCTGCCCATCTCTGTGTCCATGGAAGTGCTTGCGGAGTGCAAGGAAGTTATAATGAAATTTACTGCAGTTCCACAGAGTACCTCTGTTTGTGTGCCACTAATCACCCCCACGGGTCCGCGGCGGAGGAAGCGGCAGCCCCGGCGGTGATGGATGCGCTCCGTAGATAACCTGAGCTCCGTGCCCGGGCTCTTGTCCGCCCGGGGTGGCCCCTCCTCCGAATTCCCGGGGTCCCCTCGGACCCTCCCTTCCACCTTCAAAGCCACCGCGTGCCTTATCAGGGCCACCGCCGAAGCGGCGGATTCCAGAGGCATCTGAAGGCGGCGGCTTTTCCCAGAAACCTGGCTGGAACACAAAGTGGCCGCCCCCTGCCTCGAGTCCTGAGCGACATCCAGAGCAGGCAGATGGGGATGCTGCTGCCCAGCACAGGGCCCACCCTCTGGTCACCCCAGCACAGGATAATCCCATCAGGATGCTCATTTTGAAGGGATAGGATGGTTAATGAAGGCATATCAGTGTCCTGTCAGAAAAAAAGAGCAACATTTGCGTCATTTATGTTTTGGAAAAACCCTTTTTGTTTTAGGTTATGGCTTTGTGGGGGCTGGGGTGGGTGATGCTTGGACAGCAGCAGATGTTGGGGTTGCACATCTTTCTGCAGCACCGCCTTGGGCTCCAGGCAGAGCCCCAAAGCCACCAAGCCCCACTGAGGGATTCAAGGCAGGATGGCACTGAAGGGGCCAGAGAAGGAACCCTGCTGTTCGCTGGCACTGAGACCCAGTGACTACACCACTCTTTTCTTTTCCTTCCAGCAAAGCTTTTCCCACTCACCATCCTTCACCCTGCATTTGGGGGGCTCTGACTGCTGCTCCATGCTGCTGTAGGATGAGATCTTGCTCTGTGGTGCATCCTTGGATGCACAAGAAAGGCTCACAGACTCAAGCAGGCCTGCTCTGGGCTGCAAACTGGACGTGGGTCACTCCTTCCCCAAAAAGCTGCAGAGTTTATGTTTCTTTTCTCCCCCCCCCCCGCCCCTTGCCTTTTCCNGCCTTTTCCCTTTAGTAACTCCAGACCAGCAGTAAGGCCCAATTCCACTCATTCAGTCTGTACCAAAATATTCTTCTGCCCAGAAAAGCCTTCAAATCTCTTTCCATCCTGAATTTTTTTCCCCTGTGATGTGGACATTTACGTATCCTTGAAAAATCCACGTCTCTGGTTCTGAGGGAGCCTAGAGGAAGAAGTTCAGGGGATTGAGCAGCAGCATGGCTCGTCTCAATTTCAGTAAGAGTTGTTTTTCTTGCCCCTAATCTCTTCTGTGTATTGCATTTCCTATCTGTTTCATAAATGAGCAAATTCACTGTAGTCATTAGAGTTTTACTTCAAAATTTAAGGTAGGCTAATACAAAACCGTGCACATATTAACTTCGACTTTGTTTTTGTTAGGTCAGATGTTTCTTAATCCAAACCATATTTTTTGCAAAGTCTGGTAATTTTAGGCACCCTAAAAAAAAAAAAAAAAAAAGAAAAAAAAAGGAGTTAACCTTTCATTAAATATCAACCCCTCTTCGTTGTAAACAACTCAGCTGCTGATCAATGGTGTGACATTTGCTTTCCCACATGCAAGTGTTTGTTTCTTTCTTTTTATAAATGGTAATGTCTTCGTGGCCTTTCCATTTCAGTTGTTGGTGAGAAATGGAGCACAAAGACACAGCCCAGGCTGCTCTGGCTGCAGGGCCGGCCCTTCTGGAGAGGTTCAGCGTCCCGTGCTAAGGGTGGCTCTGAGGTTCAAGTAGTGCTCCGTGGATCAGAGTGCTTGAAATCCAGAAAGTTCCTCAGCAGTTCATTTGGAACCCCAGCGCGGATATTTTGGCCTCTGCATCATTCCAGCTGGGGATGCAGAAACTCTGCCACGGGCTGCAGGCTGCAGCCAACCCCAACAAACTCAGGGCTCAGGGCCATGCACTCATTGGGGCATCTGCCTGGATGATATAAAAAATTATTTCCAAGAAGCAACAGAGGCTGGAGACAAGTGCTAGAGAGAAAAGGCCACCCTGGCTTGGAAGTGAGCTGCCCCTGGCGATCCCTGTATGCCATGCAGGTCTCCCTTCCTTCCCATGTTCCACCTTTCAGTCCCATGGGGATGACTTGGGTACCACCAGAGATTTTAAACAATATTGGGTGTCTGTGTTCATCTGAAACAATCCCTTATTTCCCCTGGATTTGCAGCCCACATCAGCCTTCCTTTTCACAAGGTTGTGTTGAAAACCTCAGTTGCTTCTGCACCTTTTGAGGCCTAAATGCCTTTCCAAAACAGGACCCCACGCAGAGGCAAAGGCAGATCCCCTCAGACCTAGTGGCAGGACTTATCTTTTAGTTTGGCAATACACCAGAAAGCCCCTCCCCAAAGCTGAGGCACTGGTGCTGTTTCACTCTCCTCCTCTGGAAGCACTGAGGTTCCCCGAACAGGAGAATTACCCCTCGTGTTCAGTATCAGGTCTGAACACACACATTTCTTCTTAGGTACAAGTGCTGTGTTGGCTGGAGCTTCTTCTGCCCCAGTCAGGTCACAGGAAAGGGAAGACAAACACTGCAAGGTGAAATGGATCCTCACATGGGTCAGGTCCAGGAGAAACAGGGTCAACATGGACATACAGGAAGATTCCAGCACTAAATGAAAGGCTCCTTTCCCATTTTCCCCCAAAACTATTGCAAGAGCTTCCAGCTGCATGCATTGCATGATTCTCAAATTTAGGGTTTGCACCTGAGGCTGTCGATGCCAATCCCACTTTTCCCGTTTTTCCCCACTATGCCATGCTGGAGCTCTGAGCTGCTGCCTGACACAGGTGTTAAAACTGCCAAAGAAAGGATTGAACAGCCCAGGAGACCTTACCCAGCCATTGCAGCCCTGTCTCTGCTTCAGCCCCAGGCTCCCACACTGGCCACAGGGCTAAAAATAAATCAGTGGTGTTTAAATCACAAAGCAAGATGGGCTTTTTCTCTCCTCCTGCAGGTTCGAGTAGTCGCAGCAAAAAATAACAGATTTGTCTTGTTTTTTTCCTCAGCTTATTTTAATCTTCATGTGGATAGTTATGGAATTGTGGTAGCACATTTATTGACTCAAAGTATTCTCTCAGAAGCTGCAGACCACTGAAACCCACAATTTTACTCAAGAAGCAATCCCTCTCCAAACAGAAGCCCCAGTTTCGTGCTCATAAATAAAAACAGTAGAGAAAGAAGAAAAGTCTAAATAAGATGGAGAGAGGGTTCAATAACAACCACAGCTCACTTTTCAAAACAGCCTTGCAAAAATGCTGTTTGTACCACAGGTCTCAGCTGGACAATATGAGGAATGTGAGGAATCTGATTTCTGGAGTCCAGTCTTTGGGGGAGAAGGCAGTTTTTAAGACATACTTGATGATACAATTCTGAAAACAGTTCTATAAATCACAGCTGGCTCAGCCCAGCAAACAGCTACTTTGGAGCTCCAGAACCATGGCAAGGGATGTGCACTCATCTGTTACTTTGGATCTGTGTCTCTTACAGGAAAGTTTATTCCAAGACCCAAGAGCTTTATAAGTATCTGAACTCTTCCAACCAACAGGCTGGAGAAGGGTATTTGTGCTGATCTCTTCTGTCCGTGGGTTCACTTGGCTGGTGCACCAGAAACGAGAGAAAAATAACATTTTTGTGGTAGCAACTCTAACTTATTTACACCAGTGTGAAAAATATTTACTTCTGCTCCCTGAGAGTGTGGCCAGCACCAATGACCCGCTCGTGGTGATGTGAGTGATTCTAGACTTGCCAGCATCCTCAGCATCAGCAGTGGGATCCTGTGCTGAATGGGCATTTCTGAAATGCTTCAGGGACTTGAAAGCCATTTCTGAAGGTGGAGAAAGTGGGAGGTTTGTCCCTGACCTGCACCTTCCTAAAGGAATTAGGAGCTCTCATCTGCTGAGTTGACATGACCCAGTAATGATTTTCCTGGTTTTCCCCTGGTTTTTTTCCCTGGTTTTCCTTCTTGCTTTTATCTCCCCTCTTTATTTTCCTCCTCAGCACACAAAGTAGCTGCTTTTCCTCCCTAACTCAAAGCCACAGTCCCGAGGGGCAGCAGCGAGCAGGGTCCCACCTTCAGCAGCGTCACTGACAACCAGGGGAGCACAGAAACTGCAGGAATTCAGCCCAGTTTCCCACATGGCACTTCCTAATTGGCAGCACCACGAGGCAGAGGTGTAAAAGCATCTCCTGCCCACGTGAACCCCCCCAGCCCAGGGATCAGCTGTGTCAGCAAGGCATCAAAAAAGACATCCAGAGTGAATCCCAGACCTGCTGGATGTGAATCTCTGTTCGCTGTGTGCCTGTGACGCAGAGCAGAGACGTGATCCAGGAGCTTCCTGAGGATGGATGGGCTAATTAATGGGGAGCTGGGTGCAAGGCTTAAAGGATGAAGGCTTGATGGGCAGGCAGGGAGTCTGGACGCTGCTTGCATATGCTGAATTTTTGGTGAAAAATGATGGCAGCTTTGGAAGCTGAAGGATCAGCCCAGGGAAGGAAGGGAGAAGATACAAAATAAATTGGGATGGTGTCTGCCCCGGAATGCCAGTACAAGGGGAGGAGACCCTTGGAGCCCTATCTCCTTCCTGAAGGAGGGGATGTGCTGCTGGCCATGAAGCCCAGGGTTATGGAGGCTGGATTTCTGTCCTTCCCCCTTTTCTCAAACAGAGAAAATGAAATGACACCAATAGAGACAACAACTGAATGAGGCTGGGTGTTGGAAGACATCCCCCCCATGTGTGGCCTGTGCAGGAGAGGCACCACACCACAACTCTGACCCCTTCCCCTCTCTGGATCCTGCCCCACACCATCTGTAACCCTGCAACAGAGCAGGGAGCAGAGGCTGCTGGTGCCATTGGACAGACTCCTGTTCCCAGCGGATCAGGGCTCCACAGGAGAAACCAGCACATTCTCCAGACACATCTCACGTCCACGAATCCCACAGACCTGTTCCCTTGCTCCCTCATTAGCTCTGCATGAACACCCTCCCCATCCCCCTTGGTGGTGCCCAAGTTCATCCTCCCCCCCCCAGTCCCCAGCTGCAGGACATGGGGGTGTTTTCACTGGTGCTGCCCCACATCCTCAGTCATATCCTGCTGCCCCCAGTGTCAGTGGCTGAATTCCCCCCAATCCAGTGCTGCCTTGAGTGACCAACCACCCCAACACCACCCTCCAGAGGACCAGCTGGACGGGTGACTCGAAAGCAGCTTTGCTCCTGACCTGCCTGGACCTCTCCTGGTGGGATCGAAGGGTGCAGCTAAAAACATCACTCACCAGAGAGCACATTTTTGCATTTCAAAGAAAAAAAACAATTTTACTTGCTAATAAATGATTTGTTTATTTACCCTTTCCTCCCAGAGAAGGGTCTCATGGCTGCAAGTCCAGATAACTTATGCTTCTTTTTAACCTCCACGTGACTTTGGGGTCACCCATTCGGGGCAGTGTAGTATTTCTTACCCAGGGATGGAACAAAAACAGGCTGGACTCTGGCCAGATGGGAGGCTTGCTGGAGACACCCAAGTGGCAGTCTGGCTGGTGGCCATGAGGAGCAGGGAGGTCAGGGGCCATCCATCAGGTTGGGTCCTTTCTGGGTGAGCAGGCTCGAGTAAATAAGTAGTTAAGCCGCCTGCTCCATGCCTGGAATTGGAAAAGCCATTGGGAGTGGTGCTTTGAGTACAGCACAAATTGTCAGCCAGTTTGTTTTGCTTGCTAATGTAGCCCAACAAGAGGCTGGTGGGTAAATGTAACCGGCTTGGGAACACACAGTTCCTGGGCAGGTTTTGAGATATGCCCAAGAGTGACCCCATTTCCCTGGGCTGTGATGAGGGTTGGGGTTTCGGTTTGTTTGCTTCCCCTTTGCTTTGTTTCTAACGCAGAGCAGACCTCATTTATTGTAACAGGAAAACCGAGGGCTCTATTAAAGTCATGATTATGCAGCTGCCAAGTATTCGGGATGTTTGACTTGGGATTTTTTGTTCAACAAGAAAAATCTCCCCGCTCCCCTTCACAGGTAGACCTGTTAAACACTTTTCAAAGGTCATTTTTCCCTCCCATCCCCCTCGTGCCAGAAACATTTGTTGCATATGTTGGTAATTTTGAGGTGAAAATATAAATATCTCAGCAATTCAGAACCGAAGCACCCACATTCCGGTTCTCAATGGAAAACAAAATTTCCCAGTGGGACATTTCAGTGTCTCCAGGAGCTCCAGCCATCACCCAAGGAAAAGCTGCAGTGCTGTGGATGTCATCTGATTAATCCTCCTTGCACCCTGGGTGTACAGAAGGTATTAACCCCAATTTACAGATCAGGAAAAGGGGAGAGGGGGGAGATGAGTGACAGCTGTAATGAACACACCACCTCACTCAGCCAAGGATTACAGCCCAGGGACCCCCGGCTCCCAATTCCCTAATTAGCGAATGACATAGCTCCTCCAATGGACCAGAAACGAGTCTTTTGGAAGAAAGCAAAATATTTCCCTTCAGGTTTTGCTTGGGTTCCTGCAAAACATCTTGCTGCTGATGGTGACTACAAGCCCTGCTTCTGCCACTGTCACCTCTCCTGGTTTTGCTGGTGACAAATTCACCTTCGGGGAGGAAATATCTGCTGTCACCCCGCGTCATAGGAGGAGGCATTACAGAAATGCAGCTACTCAGCAGTCTTGGGGGATCTGGCTGTGCCAGGGCTGTTCCTCTCAGCCTGATTACGGCTCCCATGCTGCTTTATTTGCTGAGTGTTCAGGTCTTGGTGCCAATGGAAACCCAGTTTCATCAGCTGCTGCTTTTGGCGTGAGCGCATAAATTCGATTAAAAATTAATTCGAGTCTGCTCGGTATCACCGGAGAGTTTTGTGCAACTCTGACAAGTGCAAACCAACACTTCTCTGTAGATGGGAGAGTTTTTTGCATACATTGCATGCAAACAGCATGTCTTGGTTCAGGCAGCAGTCCCAGCCAGGAAAATCCCAGTGATCCCAAGGCACTGCCTGTGACAGCTGATTTCACTATTCCATCTCTGCTGACAGTCAGGAAGAATAGATCACGGTGCCACGGAGAAGCCTGTGCATTTATGGCCACATCCTACCCATATCCACTGTATATTTCTTATCTATGCACTTTTAAATCTCAAACTTTCACAGGCATTTTGGGTTTAACAGAGTGGTTGGCACATTTTCCGGAGGAAAGTTGTCTGGTTGTTGTTTTGCTGGGGTTTTTCCCCACAGAAAAAGAAACTATGTTCTATAAAAATCTGTGAGCTTCACAAATTTTATATCAAAAAGAAACCCCCTCCACAAAAAGCATCCTGATTTTCCTGCGGTGGAAGGGTTGACATTACACTGGCTGGCACATTTCATCTTTCTCTTTCATTTGCAATACAATGATGTAATCTTAGAGAAGGAAAAAACACTTTTATTGGTGAAAAAAATATCGGTTTATTTTTGGGTTTGAGATTTTCTTCCCCTCTGGAAAAATGTTTTCTTTCCTGTAATTTCAGAACGTGTTTTCTCTCATTTCAGATTTTTTCCATAAATAACAAATCTGATTCCTGCCCTGCTCTACTGCATCCTTTATGCAGGATCCTCCCAGGAATGGCATGCCTCGAGGATTAAAGAGATGTAATGTTTGGAGAGAGATAAAGATTAAGTTCACTCGGTTCCTAGACCTCATGCCGGCTCCGAGCACAAGACTGAATTTCACTTTGTATGAGTTATCACAACTGAAACTGCTCTTCGGTGGAAACCACTCTGCAACCATCCATTTGCAGTTGTAAAAGTCAATATATTTAAGCCTGCGGTGCATAACAATGACCCCTATGGATCCTCCAACGTTTTTCTTGGATCTGTGCAAGCCTGTTTTTAATATATTACTCATCTAAATTGTTCCTGGGACTTGATTATTTGCTGGAGTTAAATATCCAATCTTTAAAGATTTTTAAGCATGTGCACGTTGAATTCCCCACTGCAATAAGCTTCATTTAGCTCAACTAAAACTGCCGTGCCATAAAAAAATGCTTTAAAAAAATCCCGAACTAACTGCTCTCCTGGTTGGTGGGAGCTCCCCAGGCGGGATTCCTTAGTGATGATAATCTCTGGTTTTGGCTGGCTCCGTTTGGTCCCTGGAAGAACAAAAATCCAGTTTTCACCGAGCTGCACATCGAGAGGGCACAGCCATCCCCTCTCCCCTCCGTCCTTCCCCATAGCCCACGGATGCTGGATGCTCCCCAAGGAGAAAAAAGTGTGGCGAGCCGAGCCATCTACAAAACAATATTGATTTATGCTGTGCCTCTGAAAAGCGGATGAAATCAGCCCGGTTTGCCGGAGCCAGGGCTCGCTGCATTCCTCGCAGCCACCCCGGCCCCGGAGAGCCCTCCTGGCTATTCAAAGGCAAATCGCTGCACACCCAGCCCGGAGCGGGGACCCTCCCTTTGTCACCATCAGCTCCCCGGGCACAGCCCGCCGGATTCTAAAGCCCATCAAAGGCTGCTCCAGCCTCCCGAAGTTTGCTTCCCAAGCCCTCGGCTCCTTTTCGTCGTGCTGGTGCAGATTGGGGACCGGTCTATTGAAGGGGATGAAGCTGTAGCAAGAAAAGGGCTGGGACAAAAACATGACCCAAACTCCGCCGCGCGGGGTTCAGCGGGCGGCTGTTCTTCCTCCGCTTCTTCCGCAAAGAAGGAGAACTGGGTCATCCTGAAAATAACCGTACAAAGCCCGGCATTTTCCCCCTCCTCTCCTAGATGGAAGGGCAATCGGGCAGTCATGCGAAAAACTGCTTAAAGTTCAGCAAAACGTGGGGGGATTTTCCCCCTCCTCCTCCCACTCCTCCTCTGAATAATCCCCCCTTTTGCTCCCCAGCGATGAATACAAACAAGGTGATTCCAGCGTGTTTTCCGATGGCGTTCAGAGCAATTCCAAACATTTATTTCCACAACCTGAAGTTTTGCAAGTCGCTCGCCTTTGTGACTTTGAAGTCTGGGGGGAAACACCCTAATTTATGTGTCTTTGATTGATTTTTGTGGAAATGCAGAATGTCTTTATCTCAACCGTACAGTCAGATTTCTGTGGTTTTGACCACAGAGCCTCCCTACAGTTTCAACAGCTTGATACCCAGAATTAATAAATCTGATATGCACATGCTTTCCCAACCCCCTTGCCTTATTCCCCCAGGGAAAAATATCATCTGCCCTATTGTTGACTGCTTGGATTTACCCCCACAATATCTCTCCCATCAACATGTGATTAATCGCCCTAATCCAGCAGGCACCTCTCAGGAACTCGAGACCTTTTACAAGCCCTAATTAAGCCTTGCAACATCCCCGTAAAATAGGTTGAAGCCAGGGTTAAATGATTTGCCTGAGGTGGCAGAGTAAATCAGAAGCAGGGATAGAAATGAGACCGAAAGCTGCTGCTTCTGAAGCACGTGCATGGCTCCCAGGATCGATGCAAGATACCAACATCTTTTTATTTCTCTTGGAAGATAAGATGCTACAGCCACACAAGCAATAGCAGCCATGCTGTGAGGCTTTCCTAGCTCTCACCCACTGCAGGAATCTGCCTCCATCCCTTCAGCCTGGGCATCACCTGCAAGCCCAACACCTCTGTTTGCCCATCGTCCAGGTCTGTGCTTCCCCGTCCTGATCACATCTCAAGGAAGGTGAATCCAGTGACACATTCTGGGAGGCAAAAGCAGCAAAGAGGGGGGGGAAATCTTTTTTCATGGCCTGGTAGGTCCTGTTGCCTTGCCTCCCTTTGGTTTTTTTGTGGGATCACTTATTTTCTAGGCTTGGAATTAGTCTCTTGAAGGTGGTGGGGAGGGCTGTCCGTGTGCTCTCTTCTTCCTCTCCACAGTTACGAGACACAACGTGGGTTTCTGAGGTTGATTTTCTTTCTCTTTCTTCCCAAGAAAAATCTTTCCTTTGTTTTTTCTTAATTTGCCCCAGATTTTCACATCAGAGTCCAGCACTAAACAAACCAGCGACCCTGGGATGAGCTCAGCTGGTTAGAGCATGGTGCTGGTGATGCTAATAACACCAGAGGTGTGGGTTTGATCCGTGTTTGGGCCATGTACTGAGGAGCTGGACTCAATGATCCTTGTGGGTCCCTTCCAACTGAGAATATTCTGTGATCCTCTGAACCCAAAATCAATGTTCTCTCAGGTGGTTGAGTGGTTTCCTCAATGACCCAGGAGTAAAATCAGACTGGCATGGGTAGGGAGATCTCCTGGTTGTACCCACCAAAGTGGGCTCTGTTGGGAAGGATAAATGCCCACAGCTCCAGTAAAACATCCCTTTTCCTGGGGAAACAGGTTTCCCTTATACTTCTCCCCACTACTCATGTATATCCTTCAATGCACTCCTAAAGGTCACCCAAGGAGACATTATTCCTAGAAAGTTCTTCCTCCCCCAGGGCTTTACATCTCCTCTCACAACCTTTACCCAGCTTGGCATAATATTGAATAAATAGAACATGACCCATTTTTGAGGAAATGATGGTCTGAGGCCCTTGTGCATCCTGCTCCTCTCGAGGGCTGGCTGTGCTGGAGGGCAGCTCAGCCAGGGGCAGTGGGAAGGAGCCAGAGGGTCAGCCCTGTATGGCATTCCTGAAAGCTCTAATGAGAGCAAGCAGAGCCAGCAGATCCCCGCTCCTGGTGGCATCTGTCTGAGCTGTTTTCTCTGGGGCCAGCTCAAACCTTTGGCATATATTTAGGCTGAGGGGCATCCCGGGGGACACCTTGCCAAGGAGATTAACCATTCATACATAAAATATTACCCACTGCCGTGACCCCCTGGGCACAAAGCACCTTTCCACCCTGGCGGCCTGGTTCCCCATGTGTCCCTGGAGACAGGGCAGCGTGCCAGCTGATGGGGAGAGAAGGCTGGCGGGGCTGGTGGCCACACGTGGCATCCCTGGGGACTCCTTTGCGTGCCTGCCTTGTGTTACCACTCCCAGGAACAGCTTGTGTCCAGGTGTGCCGTGCTCACACCGCACGCACATCCGGGTGAGTGGCACACCACAGCGCTCAGGCACCCCTGCCTCGAAGAGTCTCCTGGGAGGAGCTGCATCAAAAATCCCCCTCTTCCCTCTGGCCTGGTTGGATCAGCCAGCCTGTCACACACATGCTGAGCACGATGAGCACGTGAATTCCAGCGGCTCAGGCCATCCCTGTCCGATGCTCCGGGTCTGGAAGCAGTTAATGCACAAGGTGCCAGGAAACGGGGCTAAAAATATGCTGCATGTTTGCTCCGTAGAACATGCCATGCTTTCCACACGGCTTTGTCAGTGGGATTCTTCAAATCAGTCCTTACAGAACATGGTGGGTTTTTTTTCCCCGCACCTATTTCAACATCCCAAACAGAGCCACAGGCAACGGGTGGCTTCTTCCCTCTCCTCTTGCAAAGCCAGTGTTCCCAGCTCCCCCACTCCTCCTGGTAGGTTTTGCAACATTTGGCTATTTTGAAACCCTAAGATAAATTTCCAGACCCGTGTTTACAGCAAAAGGCTTGAAAGCACAGATCCCAAACCCCGGAAGGCCAATAGACACAACTCTAATTGCAATGTTATTCTAATTCCAACTATTTTAATTAAGCACTTGGGTTGTCGATGGGGTTGTGCTTTTTTTTTCCCCTGCCTTTTGGAAACATTTCCAGAAATATGAATAGCCTCAACAGCTGGGCAGGAAAATCGGAAATCAAAAGTGTGCAGAAAATGCTAATTAAGATGGAACCAAATTGCTGAGAGCTCAGCATTTTCCATGCCATGCCTCCCTGTCTAGCTTGGCTGTTCTAAATTCACCTCTCCACGCTGCAGCAGGAGCTGGACAGGCAGCATCCTGGGACTGGGACTTTGGGAACAGAGACTATTCCTGTTTAAAACACCCAAAGGCACAGGTCAGGAAGTGCCACCTGCATGGATCCGATGGCTGGGGTACAGCCCTAAGCCAGCCCTGGAAGTGTTGCTGTTATCAACTGAGTAAAATAGCACTTGTTCCACAAAAAGCAGCCAGGAAACAGTTAATCCCAATTAGTTCAAACCAGCAGATATCATTCTTTATATTTTGGCAGTTCTCATTTTGAAGGAAAAATATGTTTGTGTTCTTGGAGTCAGCCTGAACAATAAAATCGGATGCCAATTTTCTGGTCTAAATTAGGTGAAAGACCAGACTTTTTATCATATGTGTGTGTCTGTGTGTGCTGTTGGGCTACATGTTTATTTTACTCCTCTGTGTATTTACCACCGAAATCACGGCCTGCCCTGCACATGGCTCAGCCTGGCAGAGCAACACGACAGCCTGGTTCATTCACTGGGGCTTGGAAATTCAACCTGGCACCAGGAAAACCCGAGGCACTATCCATTGCAGAAGGAGATATTGCCAAAAGATAAACATAATAAAGTCAGTCATTGTCAGTGTATCAGGCTGAAGCCTTTCCAGGGTGGATGAATAAGGGGTTTAAACTTTTGCACTGGTTGAAGTGTTTTCATGTCCGATTTCGGTGGGAGCTGAAAGACATCCAAACCCTGGGCTTCAAAGAGGCTAAAATCAAAAGGATTAATGAGTGGTAAAAATACCATGGGAAAAGAAGTGAAGCTGGCACATCTTCCATGGGACATTGTCCATTGTGAGCACACAGCCAAGGTGCAGGCAGCGCTGCCGCCGTCACAGGGGAGGGAAGGGAAAATGCAAGGAAAATGAGCACGTTTTCAGCTCCATTCCACATGCTGTTCCCATCTGCTGGGATCAGCTGTGGGCCCCTGCCTGGGGGGGAACAGTGCCATGTCACCAGCCCTCTGTGGGGCAGGCCTTGGGACCCACGGGCACCCAACCTGTGTAACCCACGGTGAGGCCCCGATGCCCATCCTTTTCCTTCCACATGCAAGTGAGCTTCCCATGATCTTGTTTTCATCATTGCCTCTTTCAGATGTCACTGATTTCCAGGAGGGGCGGGAGGGTGCCAGACTCGCAGCCAGCACAGACGCCGGCACGCAACGGAGAAACCATCCCTGCAGCGGGGCAGGAGATCCAACACAGCCCCGCCAAAAGGGGCTGGTTCATCAGCCAAACCAGCCAGGGGCAGCTCTGCTCACAGCACGGTGCTCCCCATCCAGAGTTCCTCCAAACCCTCTCCCCTGGCCATCCATGGAGGAGAGCTCCCTGGAATGCGTTTGCCGCTCGCTTAGCCAGGAGAGCAACTTGGGCATTAAATCACTGGCATTCCCTTCACCTCCTTTTCCAAGTGTTTTCACAACACTAGAGGGAGACAGGGTTCAAATCAGGCTTTGCAATCAGAAATCCATATTTATCCATGAGAGAAACTATCCCAAAATGCTGGCAGAGCCCGGTGCACCCAGGAGAATGTAGGTGCCACCTCTGAGCACGGCCATGTGCTGAGCAGACCCTTTCCAAAAGGGGATTCAGTTTTATTTTGGGCATTTCACTCAAGAAATGCACATAAAACAGACAAAAATTGAGCACAGGCTTGAATTTAAGCACATACTTAAGAGCTTGCTGGCACAAGGGCTCAACCAAGGATTAAGAGCCACACACCACATTACTTTTAATTGAGCTACTGTCTTCCCATATGGTTTTCCTTGGGGAGACCAGTGGCTGGCTTATGAGTTCAAGGAACAACATCGGTTAAAAGAGCATTCGAACAATTGTGGTTGGCAGCTCCCTGAATAATACGAATGTTATGGAGTGTCGGAAAATGTCGTATCATCAATTTTCTGGTTTCCTGCACTCATTGCTTTTGATCTCCACTAAAAGATTTATTGAACGGCTTTCATTTTTACATTAACCTTGTCCAAATCACACCGATTGAGAGCTAGGGGTTTTTTTGGTTTTTTTTTAATTTTTTTTTTTAACATACAAAGCTTTTTAAAGCTGAGGTTTTCCATTCCTTCCAGTTTTTATTGTTTGAAGCAAAGGGCTGTTTTGGCAGGTTTATGGGATGGAGCCTGTTTTGCTGACAGACACGCCTGATGGATTGCTTGTCCGTGTTTTATTTTTGGAGCCGTTGCTGCGTTATCTGCATTTGAAAAACATTTCAATTTGATTAAAATTGAAATCAAATATATGGTAATATCGGCCTTGTTTACCACCAGATCTTACATCTGTCCTGTGGAGCCCCTTCTCCTCATTGTGAGTGAAGTGTAATGCAGAAGAAAGTGATTCCTTCCTCTCCAGCAATGGCCACATTCAGTCATTATTGCTCACCAATGAGAAATAATTCCTCCCCACGAACCATGTGACTCCTTGAAAGGTGAATAAAAACACTTCTTGTGCTGCCTGGCTAACCTAGACATGCCATTGATGAGTGTGAAATTAAAACATTCCTTAAAAAATAAAATTATAGCAGCCAGCACATTTGACTTGGATGATTTCCTGCAGCAGTGAATTTTAGAGTGACCACAGCATGCACAATTAATGATGGATTGGATGGGTTGGACTTGAAGGATCATAAAGATTGTTACTTTTCATTTGCCCCATTTATTTAATCATTTGTAGCTTTTAAGCTCTACTTTGGGATCACGTCTCAAGAATTTCTTGTTGTCTAACAAGATAATTTTCACTCATCTGTGCCACACCATAAGTTGGAGGTGAGTTAGAGAAATAAAACTGAGAATTTTAGTGCCAAAACTTCTATGCAAGAGAGCAAGTCAGAGAGTCAGTGAATCATAGAGTATCCTGAGTTGGAAGGCACCCACAAGGATCACGGAGTCCAGCTCCCAGCCCTGCACAGGACAACCCCAAGAATCCCACCCTGTGCCCAAGAGCGTTGCCCGGTGCTCTTCCTTCAGCTTTAAATGATACCTTTTACCGTTCTGGGATGTCATAAAAGCTCATTTTATTCTCTGTGAAAAAGAAGAGAAAAATGAATCTTTCACTTCAGTTATATAAAACAGAGATGCCTCCTGTAACACATTGAGACATTCAGCAGCAGTTGTGGGGAAAAAAGGAAAAAAAGGAAAAAAAAATTAAAAAAAAAACAAAACACCAAACCAAAAAAAAAAAAACAAAAAAAACAAACAGAAGAAAAAAGAGCCCATTTTGCTCCACTGCTCTTTGATTTTAGACAGCCCAAACGTGTTCATTTGATGAGCCAAGTTCACCCCCTCAAAGCTCATCTCTGACAGCACTGATGAGCTTGGCCTTGCTGATGCTTCTTGAAACAGCCTCCAGCCCCAAAATAGGCCTGCACACACCAGCACCATTTCCTGAGTGGGAATCGCAGGGATGGGGCGGACAGGGAAATCTGGGCAGCTCAGGACTGAACAACAGGGTTGAGGATGGTCCAATTTTCCATAAATATGGCTAAACAAGGCAGAGCGTCCCTCCCCTCCCTCTCAGCATTCTTGTTGTCCCTTCTCCTGTCTCAGCTGAATTTTCCTGCCAGCTTCCTGAAGACGCTTCCCGATTTCACACCATAAACATCCTCCGCTTTTATTTGGCCAACGCTTCCTACGCCGCAAGCCCTTCCGCCCGGCTCCTCCAGAGCTGCCTCTCTGCTTCCCCTACCCTTGATATCTCAGCAATAAATGAGCAACCACCTTTCCTGAGCCGGGCACTGGAATGCTCCAGGCATTTTTATTCCTTCCCTGCTAGGTGGGGAGTGCAGGTCACTCCATGCCGGGGCTACCCAAAAACTGCTTTACAAGAGGTAGCAACGGTGGTGGAAGGACTCAGTGTTCCTGGATCTGGGCTGGGAGGGAGCTGATGTGGTGCTGGGAGTTGCTCCTGTGCTCTGAGGGTGCTCCCAGCCCCACATCAGCGGAGGCACACAAGGAATGGGACTGTCCCCTGGTAGAAGGTCACAGCCACAAGGAGCCCTCCCTCCAAGCCGCACGCCACTGTCCTCGGATCACCTCCGCTGGGAATCCCCAGAGCTCTAGCCAAGGCCAGCTGGAGGCAAGGGATGTTTGTGTTGACCACAGCAGGCTTGGACAAGGTTTCCTAGAAGAGTTTCCTGGAGAGCCAGCGCTGATGGACACGGGGATGCGCTTCTGTGGGAGAACTGCTGCCAGCCAGGTAAGGTGCAACCTTCGTGCTGCTTCCTCTTCTTCTGGAGAGCTTCAGCCACTGGTGGAGAGCCACCATCATATTATTCCTCTTTTTCATCTTTTTATTTTGCCACTCAGTAACGCAGGAACTCCCCAGAACTCCAACCCTGTACAATGCTTTGTGGAGCAAAAAAGAGAAAGGGCACATCCTCCACTGCAGGCAGCTCCTACAGCATGGAATCACAGAATCACTCAGGTTGGAAAAGCCCTCTAAGATCATTGAGTCCAACTATAAACCCAGCACTAAACCATGTCCCCCGGTGCCATATCTGCAGTGCTTTTAAATCCCTCCGGTGATGGGGACTCCACCACTGCCCTGGACAGCAGTGTTTGAGAAGCCTTTTGGTGAAGCAGCTTTTCCTGATGTCATATCCCTTTGGTCAGCAGAGGTCAGCTGCCCTGGCTGTGTCTCCTCCCAGTTTCTTGTGCCACTCAGCCCCCTCACTCACGAACTCCCAGGACCCAATTTTCAGTGTTCTCCCATGCTGGGAGTCAACCCAACACCAGAGGTATAGCGGTACATGAAGATCTAGCATGTGACTCAGCGTTTGGGTGCTCTGGTGGCCTGGTAGGAGGATCTGCAGCAGGCAGAAAGGGCCTGATTTTTGGAAACAGCATCACGTGGAAGGCTGACACACTCCAAACAGTTCAACTCTGATTTAAGGAGAGGCCGTGTAACCTCAGCTTCTGCAAAAGTCTTTACAGAGGCATTTGGCACTTCAGCAGCAGCTTTGGGAAGGTTTTCTGACACATGAGAAAGCAAAGGAATTTGCCAGGAAAACTAGGTTGAGGAGCAGTAAGACTTATTTATGGAGAGCCTGCAAACTGCTGTCTTTATTCCGCACAATTGTATCGGAGCCACCGATGGACAAATGCCTTGCTTTTGATGTAAAAATAAGTAAGTGAGGATTGCTTTGAGAACTATTCTATTTTGTTTCAGTCACATTTTGTTAGTATCAGATGCAGCCAGGGATATAATACCTTACCTTGGAGAGGCCAAAGATAACATGCAAAGCTTTGCTAGAAAGGATGGCTATGAAAGACGAGCGAGTGATGGGGAGGATACAACATCCTGCATTTCACCAGCAGCAGACAGGCACAAAATCCCTGCCCCCTCACCTGTCATCCACCGTCTCTCCCCTCAAGCAGAGGTATTTTTGCCACCCTGCAATTCATAACTCTCATGTTTAAATATCATTTGGCTGCAGGTAGGATTGTGTCTTTTAGCAGTCTTTGGGTAGAAGCCGAGAGCATCCTTTGCTTGTTTGCCATTTTTGATTTGTCATCAGGGAGGCAGCAGCTTCTCTGGCTGTTCACATAACACAGGAAAACTGGCAAGGGAAGCCTGATGGTTTTAGATGCAGCACCCCTGCATTTATTATTGCAGATAAAGCACACTGTTGAGAAGAGTTTAGAGCCAAGAAAGCCTCAGGGTGCAGAAAAAAATACTGGCCATTTTTGTGTTTTATCCTGTTGCTTTTTTCTTAAAGAGAACAGACAGGGAAAAAAAAAGTACCTTTTCACAGTGTTCTGTCCAGGCAGGATCTTAATCCACCTTGCACCACTATGAAAAACTGTTTGGTGAACAGAAGAAGAAATAGCAAAGGAGCTGGTTTCATAATTCTAATATTTCTGCAGCTTTAGGGCATGATAAAGCACATCCAAGTAGCCCTTTAATACTTAAGAATTAACAGTTATGGAGACATTTAGGAGCCAGGACACTGCCTGCCCAGTGTCCCAGAAACACAGCCCATCCCAGCTGGACAGGGAGCTCCAGGTGAATGGGAGCACAGAGTGGATGAACCTTGCTCAGCTCACGTCAATTCTGACAATTTTATGCCTCTATCACACAAGCAAAGAGCTTTAAGGAGTGACTTGTAGAGGGGCAGTGTGAGCCTTGTGCTCCCTGGGCAAGTTCTTGGGGTGGGCAGCTGCCAAAAGCAGCTTGGAGGTCACCTGGAGACCCCAACAGAGGAGAGGCTGCTCTGGGCCTCCCAGCACCACACCAGAGATGACAACAATGTGAAGTTTGGCCTCAAAGAGCCCCACAAGCGAAAAACAGCTCTAAATTCTTTTTTCCTCCAATAAATTTTTCCTTGCGGTGAGAATCACTGGAGAGTTTAGTTATTTTTTCCAGTACGCACAACGCAACTGTCCAGCCCAATGCCTGTGTAACATTTACAAGAACAAAACAAATGAGGAACAAAATTAAAGCTGAGCAGCCCCAGGAATGGGCTGCAGGAATCCTTGGGAACAACACGCTGCCACACAGGGCGCAGCAGGAGAATTCTGCCTCTGAAAACAGCAAGGAACCCCATCCACCTCAAAATACTGGAGACGAGATTCCACCACTCCAGCGTCGGTGCTGTGTTTGGTACACACCATACCTCCAGGGCTGGTCAAAAACAAGTTATTAACACTTCAAAACAGGCAAGCAAGACTTTTTCAGGAAAACAGATCTGGAAAGAGTCAACTGGTCATGGGTAAAAAAAAAACATTCTGTATTTTCCAGCTGGACGACACCATAATCAGAAGGCAGGTGAGCAAGAGGAATAGCAACACCAAGAGTCTCAGACCAACAGCAAAGACACCTTTCTCCTCTGCATCCCATCTTCATTGGCCTTTTCCAGATCATTCATGGCCCTCTTCCCCTCTCATTGAGTTACCACCTCACACAACAACTCCCTAAAACGTGGAGACTGGGGGGATCATTAACACCAGTGGGGATGGAGATCCTCTGGCACAGCAGGTTTTGGTCCTCAGTGCAGGCAGCTCATCCCTGCTTGATCCACCGTTGCCTTCATGTCCTCCCAAAACATCCAAGCCCACCAGGCTGAGCATATTTGTCCCAGTCCAGCTTACTGGATCCCAGCAGCTTTGCTGATTTATTAAAATAACAGGCCTTTGTCATCCAGGCCCTAAACACCTCTCTGGAGCACTTGTGAAAGAACTGAACACCCAAGGGCTTCTTTGAGGGAAGAAGAACTCGCCCTTCTCACAGGAGCTGGGCTGAGGGGGCTGATAATCATCTTGTGATCACAAATTACTTTTCATAAGGTCCATTTATGAGGTAACAGTTGGCATGCGGAAAGCGTTTCATTTCACCAGCAGCTCACTGAAAACGAACCATCGTCAACCCTAAAAAGAAACCCTGAATCAAAGGCTGCATTCTTCTCTCCCACACTGACCCCTTTGTTTGGGTCTGCCCAAAAGTTTCATTACGAAAGTCTGATACAGGAGCCTTATTAAATTGTGATTAAATGACGTGTCCATGCAGAAGCCTGCTCGCTCCGCTGTTGATGTGGGCTGGGTTTCTTAGCCTTTGAAAACACACAAGCTTATGAAATAGCTGTAATATCTTTTCCCATGATTTCTAGGGAAAGGAGGGTCTTTGCTCCTGCTCTAGCCGTACCTGGCCTCGCTCCAGAGGATAACATTTTCATTAAAAGTGCATTAGGGGCACAATTCACCACGCAGCCACCCTGGCGAAGAGTTGACTTGGCTCAGAAGCCTTAATGGGCTTTGGTGAACTTTTCCAGCCTCTATAAAAACAGATTCACCCATCACCGGATTGACTTTGAGCTGGTTTCACCATCCTTTGGATCATTGGGACATCCTAGAAAGGGTTAAACAGTAGAAAGTCAAACCCAATGACCTCCCCACCATTTCTGACCAAGTGTGAGCTCTGAGCGGCCAGCAAGCTCACAGCAGTGATGCATCTTTCCCTGCAGATGACTCACTGTAAGTAGAGCCTGGTGATTTACGCACAGAAAAATGCATTTGACACGGAAACGCACAAATTCGTACGTTTTAAGGCCAGAGGAGCCGTCACAAATGTTCAGCATGGCTCTCTGGAGAGCGCAGCCTCACCCAGCAGCTCCTGCCCAAAATGCACGGCTTCCGCTGCAGTGAAAGCCTCCGCTGTGGAATGCCTGGAATACTTTCTCCTAATATTTGTCAGAAGGGATGTTGTAAAAACAGAATCAATGAATCATAGAAAGGTTTGGGTTGGAAAGGACCTTGAAGATCAACCAGTTTCGCTCCTGCCATGGGCAGGGACACCTTTCACTAGCTCAGGTCGCTCAGAGCTCCATCCATTCTGGTCTTGGACATTCCCAGGGATGGGGCAGCCACAGCTTCTCTGGACAACATGTGCCAGGGCCTCACCATCCTCGCAGGGAAGAATTTTTTCCTAATATCCTAGCTAAACCTCAATTTGAAGCCATTGCCCCTTGTCCTGTCACTACAAGTCCTTGTAAGAGCAACTCTGCTCATTGAGTAGGCAGCAGATCAAGCTGCTCAGAAAGGTGGCAGAAGCTTCGATGGGAATGTGGGTGATTTCTGGGAGACGCTGGCAGCCTTCTGGCTGAGTCAGCAGGAATTCTCCATGGGACACGTGTCCCGGGCTGGCCGCCTCACAACCCCGGGACCGGCGCGTTGGATCACAGAGGCACCGTCTCCATTGTCCAGCAAAGGCAGTTTAAATCATGCTTCACAAAGCACAAATGTGTGTAAATATTTGTGCAAGATAAGATCGGTGAGTGGCCCAGCAATATTTCAAAGAGCCGAGCGAGGGCAAACAACAATTTATGCGTTCTGCTCCAGAAAAATAAAATTAGGACACCCAGCAATGTGTTTATGTTAGGGTAACATTTGCTCTGGAGGGGGTTTCTGTCAGTGGATGTCCCACACATGGGACAGGCAGTGGAAATAGGAGGGCAGGGCATGAAAAGAGATTTATCTGAGGAGCAGTCCTGAACCTCCTGAGGGACTCCTAATCAACCACAGGACATCAAAAGGCTTTCGGGAAAGGTTGGTGGATCTGTCAGATTGACATACACAGGCACGGGCAGCTGGTTGCTAAGTTGTATTTTATTCAGAGCAAACACACAGTGAGCATGAGATAATGAGATAATCCGAGATAATCAATCTTTCTTTATTCAGGAGACAAAGCATGTTATCTAAAGTAGCTGCTATGCTCTCTGACAAGGACACATTCCAGGTTTGCTCCTTTTAAATTAATATTTTTCATTAATACTTCTAGGCCGAGGTCACAGCCCTGTGGACACCATCGAAAGCCATCCTGAATGGGAGGTTCAGAGGTGCTGTCCCACCCTGCCTCCCTCAGCAGGCGAATGCCACCACTGCTGACCCGGGATGCTGTGCCACAAAAGCAGAATCTACTCACAGAGAAGACCAAAAAAAGTCTGCATGGTTTATGGGTAGGAAGCAGACAGTGCCAGTCTCTCAAATGGTTTAGCCCAGGGAAGGAACAGCAACTCTCAGCTTTCCATAAAACCCCGCACCGTTCCCAGGGATGACCACACTGCGCTATCAGGTGACCATGAAAAGCACTACATCATTTTTATCAAGACTTTGTACACCTCAGTTGCATTTTGTCTCACAAACCAGATCCTCAGCATCCCTTAATTACTCTGTCTAACACTTTAATCTACAGAAGTCAATGGAGCTTCATCTTCCGGTCTTCACACAGAGAGCCAAACCCCACCACCCTTCCCATCACCTGGTGTCCAAACCATGCACAGACAGCAGGAGCTGGGGGGTAATCACAGTGCAATTATTTCAGCTTCAATTCTAGCCATCAGATGTGAAAACATCAGGCTACAGGAGCTGGGCAAGGAATGAGAAAGTCAAGAGAACCACTGTGCTCCCACCACCAAACAGCTGCCTCCCTTCTTTTTCCAGATGCTTTGCATTTCCCCCTTTCCTCTGCCAGGTGTTTTTAGCACATCAATGCTAAAAATTTCAGCATGTCCTGGGATCCCAGGCTGCTTTTAACTAAACTGCCACAGATCTGTCTCCACGGAAGATGTTTCTTGCCAGAAATATTATCTAATTTGTAAGCATTTTATGATTTTCTAAGAGTCATAAAATACAGTATTAGGAAACAAATGGGCAAAGGAAAAGATCCCCTCTGGTAGCCAAAGTGACCATATAATTGGCTTTTATGAACAGCATCTGAAGAAATGAGTCACAACCCATATGGCTGTTTTGGAACCCAGATATACGTCGTGTTTTAAACCTCTCAGAAGATTTATCCAAGCTTTTCGCGTATGATCAGTGGTCATTAGACGAGGACATGAATCATTGCAGCTCCTAAGGCTGAGCACATGTTTGAAGGGTGAAGGCTTCACACATTCTCGCTCTATAAATACCCATCCCAGGTTGTCCAGAGCAGGAGCAGCTCAGATGGCAGAAAGTGAAAAGGTATCGCGGGACAAACTGCAGACTCACCACGGGCCCGAGGCCTCCTCCCTGCGATGGGTGTAAATGTTATTAGCTTAGGACACAGTTCAAACTCCAGCTGAAGTCAGATGGAAAAACTTTACCTCTAAGGCAGACTGTGTATCCTCTTTCTCCATGGCTTTAACCATTTTCTCATAGCTTGGCCCCAGCCGGTGGCGAGCTTGGGTTACAGGTTTGCTCACTCAGCTGTGATGCTACACGAGCAACACCCACACAGTTCACATGGGCACACTCTTCCCATGCACATCTGGGCTGGCCAGTGGTGCAAAAACACCCCTCCTGTGGGCCCACGTTTGCACAACGACACACACCTCATCCCCAAAACACCACACTCACTCCTGGGTGCCTTGTGCAGCTCCAACATTTCAGTCCAGAGTTCCTTCTTCAGTGCCAGAGGATTCACATTCACCCAGTGTTGTCACCAGACTGCATCCTGAATCTTCTGAAAGGTGCTGAGAGCCCTGCTTGCAATGGCTACAGACTTTTGCCTTCCAATTTGTCCAACAGCAGTGCAAGAATTTTGTTTACAACAACAGTAGAGGCAACAGGTACAAAACCCTGGGCATCTCAAATCTCTGCAAACACGATTGTTAATAAATTAAATCACTTCACATTCCAGCCCCAGCTGCTGGTCCAAAATACCTTTCCTCATGACATGCAGTGCTGGAACATTCATGTATCACACATTGTGCCAGTGTTCAAGGACTCCCAGAGACAAAAATATCTCCCAGTACAGAACAGTCTTCGTGTTCCCACGGAAATCTCAGCCAAATAAATATTTTGCAAGTTCATTTGCTGCAGGAGAAGTAAGTCAGGACTTATGTATGATGCTTCAGGCATAGCATCTCCATCCATCAGACTTCCACGCAGCCATTACAGCTACTCACAAACACCAGAGGTGTTTGGCCCAGATTGTGCATTTTTACCTTTGAAAGACTTTTAGAACCAGAAGGGACTGTTATAGTCCCATCCAGCTTCCTGTGAAATGTAAACCCAACAGTCTCAGCTGATAATTTCTGTATCCCTGAATTCTGAAGCCCTGTGGCTTCTGTTTGAACCAGCACCAGACACATTCCCAACATGCTACAGCTACCCTATTATGGACCTCACAGATCCTGTATTCCTCCAGTAAAGCAAAGGAGAGCAGGGACCTGCAGTCCCTCTTGTTGCCTTTTTGCCCTGATAAATGAGGAAACCAACTGAGTGCCAACAGTATTTTTAAAAGCTGTCTGGTGTTGGAGGCAACTAAAGCCTCTGCATTCCTTGGAAACAGACAATCAGGTGATAGGGAATAGACCAGGATCCATAATCTGTTACACAGGTTTGACTCCACAACACCAGCACACGTTCAGATCCCCCTTTGAAGGGAAGCTGAAGGATTAACATTGGCTCCCAGACCACTCCTGCTGTAACAAAACCCTTGACAGAGGCACTAACGGGGTCTTTGACAACGACTGCCAAGGGAAGGCTCCAAGACAGACGAGAACTTTGAGGTTAAAATTTGAAAGGCAGTCAAGCTTAGCCTCATATTCATGTTACAGCACATGATAAACTATTCCAGAGGGAATTCTTACCAGGATGCTAAAAGAAATTTTATGAAGAACTAGAGTCATTCATCCAAAAATGAGGATGAAAGAGTGACAGGTTACCTAGGAGGAAACAAAGAAAGGTAATATTTTGCCCTCAATTTTATTTGTTTCCAAGGCAGTCCAGTCAGATAAAATTTGGAAAGACATCTGAAGATGAAAAGGCCTGTACAAAAAAACAGATCCAGAGGATCATAATTTAAGGAAATATTATGCCAGTTGTAGCAAAAGTAGAAGTTTTCATATTTAAGTTATTTCATATTATTATGAAAGATACCAAGACTAGCATTCTTCCACCAGGAGATTTCCCAGATTTCCCACCCACATAGAGCCTGAAATCTCTATATAAGGAGTTGTTCCCTACTTCACAGATCAAAGCAACCTTCTCCATGCTGGCAGCCCGGCTAGAAATAGGGCTGACATGCAGTTTTGCATCTTTAGTCTTGACTTTAGGAGACAAGCAAGCTTTTCTGAGCTCACGGAGGATGATTTTGTTCGTTGAATATTGGGAGCATCATTCTGGTTGGTTCCCCAGTTATCAGAGCTGATTAAATCATCTCTCCAACACAGGTCAGTGCCCTGTGCTGATGTGGGGCTGGGGGGGTTCTGTCCCCTCTGTAGTAGCAGGAATCTCCTTGGTGCCAAGGAGCCATGAGAACAGAGCCAAACCCAGGCTCATGGCCTTGGAACTGCTCCCACGCCAAGAACAACAGTAAATAACCTGCTCTCGACCAAGAAGCATGAGCATTTCCAAGCTCAGCTGGGGCCTCTTCCCTTTTTTTTTTGGTTTTTTTTTTGCCTGAGAAAAGTCAAAATGCTCCAGGATGCCTTGAAAATAGAGAACAGCAAGTGCTGCTGAAGGGGATATTTGCAGGGAGCCCTGCCATGACCTCAGCTTTTAAATCACTCCAATCAGAGCCACTCAGAAGTCATGCCAATGCCAAATTATCCCCATGCAACGCAAGAAAGGAAGCTAATCCCAGCTCCTTAATGATAATTGGCACAATGAGAAACACCTTTCTGGCATGATTCAGCTCGGAGCCAAAACCCGAGCTGTGTCAGGAGACAACCTCTGCGGAGGAGCCGACGATGACAAAGCCCCGAGTGGTGCCTCACACCAAGAGACAAAGCACCTGGCCCTGCTGGCCCATCTCTGCAGCTGGCCACCAGCCACGGCTCACCTCCCCGTGGCTTTGGATGCAGGGAGAAATTCCTGCTCCTTCCCAGTGTCCAGACACATTTGATTTTCTAGCTCTTCCACCGAGGAAGTAATCCCCCCAGGTGATCCTGCACCACGAGAGTCTGCACAGTGACTCAGCCCCTGTGGCTTGTAGTGGAACCGACTTCACAGGAAGATTTTTAGGGCAACAAAAAATAATTCTTAATTAACGTGACAGTGAATAGATGTGGTGGTGGAACTGCAGGCAGATGCAGGTTTTGCTCCCAGGTGGCTTTCCATGCACCTACCCTCATCCCCAGGCCTGAACTGGCTCTTTTTAAGGGAAAAGAAATAACATTTTCCATATGGATAGTTCAGAGTTTTGTCACTGGCACCCACAGGATGACAGGTGAGGGTTTCAGCCAGAGTGCTGCCAAGCAATGCTGGAGAGAGGATTGCAACAAAACAGAACCACCTCAGCCTCCAAATCTCACTGCTGCTGTTTCTCAAAGGGTTTGAGCCCGGGAATCCAGAGCTCCTTCAGCACCAACCCTTTCCAGCCATGCCTCAAGCTATGGAGCAGAGGAATGATGCATTTCCACTCAGATGACTTGATCAACCCTGACCCACTAAACTGGTAAAGAACAGCAGGACCAGAAGCTTTAAAAGGTCCTGACAAGGTGTGGGAATGTTTTTTTCTTGTGCCAAAAGCCCCATGTGCTGATGCAACCCACCACACGTGCCCCCAAAGCCAGAGCAAGGGATGCATCCTTATCCCTGCTTTCCCAGAGCAGGGGCACTTGCACAGAAATTTAGAAAACAAAAAAACCTACCAAAAAAGCTCCCCAAACTCAGCTGAATTCTGTTCAGAACCAGTTCTCCTCTGGGGGAGATAAGATGTGAAAGAGCAAATCACTTGTGACAGATGACAAGGTTGGTGGGGAATGCACTAATGGGAAGCACACACATCCCAGGAGGATGAAAGCAGTATAAAACCTTATAAAAAAACAACTGCATGTCTCATTGAGCTGCTTCGCTGTGGTTCCTTTTATAAAAGATATATTCATTTAAAGGCAAGTCTTGATTTCTGTCATGAGCCTGTTATTACACCAGTGCTGTGAGTTGGTATTAAAGATACAGTAAGTCTATGGACACCCACACATATATTGGACCCAGCTTTATACAGCCTGGAGAAGAAGAGGCTCCAGGGGGACATCAGAGCCCCTTCCAAAGCCTAAAGGGGCTCCAAGAGAGCTGGAGACAGACTTTGGACAAGGACATGGAGTGAGAGGACAAGGTGGAATGGCTTCAAACTGACACAGGGCAGGGTCAGATGGGATATTGGGAAGAAATTCTTGCCTGTGAGGGTGGTGAGGCCCTGGCACAGAGAAGCTGTGGCTGCCCAGTCCCTGGAAGTGTTCAAGGCCAGATTGGATGCAGCTTGGAGCAGCCTGGTCTAGTGGAAGGTATCCCTGCCTGTGGCAGGGGGTTGGAATGAGAAGGTCTTTAAGGTTCTATCCAACCCAGACCATTCTGTGGTTCATTGTTTGTACCTTGTGACAAAAATACCCCCCAGTAGCTGCTCCCAGGATGTGCAGGCATCCCAGCAGGCTGTGAGATACAAAAATCCATCAAGGAATACTGCATGGAGAAAATTGCATTCCAGGCCTTAGTGGCTTAAAGGACTGATTTAATCTCCAAGATGCAGCCCACTGCCTTCTAACAGCACACGCTGCTTTTACGGGATGGTCCAGAGGAAAACATCCAGAACACTTATCAGCTGAAGCCACAGGTAGCACACAGGGAAGCAGATGAAGGGAATAACATGTTTTCCACAGGCAGCCATGCCCTGTGCACACATGGAAAGCCCAGGGGACAGTTAACCCTGAGTGCAGCTGTTAAGGTTTAGTACTACAGACCCACGGAGAGATTTATCTTCAATTCTCAAACAGGCAGGAATTTGGTAGGGATTCAAGGAAAACAGGAGTGGATCCCCTTTCATTTAGCATCCTGAGCAAGTCTGGGCAGAGGAGAAGTTTTTAGTATGAAAGAGCCCCAGGTAGGAGCTGCTAATTTCTTGAATGGAGCTCAGATCATGGGAGGTCAGTAGCAAATCATGCCTGTCACCCCCTCATGTGCAAACCAGCTCAGCCAGAGTGCTCAGGAACCCTGGGACACCAGAGCCAAAAGGATTTTGCGTCATTAGAGTCAGGAGGTGATGGAACCACCTTCCACTCTGGGAACTGGAGTTAAGAGAAAATAAACAGCTTTTAAGACAGGTCCTGACCAATTTATGAAAAAAGATCCAAGATGTGGACTTCTCCAGCAGCAGAGGACACTGACCCAGGGCATCTCTCAATCCAAACATCCAAATATTTGTGCTACTCACAGCACAACATTTTGGGGTTGGATATTTGCTGGACCAGCTCCAAACTGTCGTCCTAAACAATTTTCTGCGATCCCCGCTGTAACATGTTGCTCATTTTCATTACATCCCGGTTTTCCATCTCTGGGTGTGCCTTACCATCGTGAAATCCGACTCTGCCACCTAATTAATACCATAACTGCAGGCTGTGACTGCCTGCCCTGTGCCGAGCACCATCCCCACGCTCCAAGGTATTTGTTGCCGCGACGAGGGAATACAAAGCTTTACACGCAGGAGATGGAAAAGGTTAAAGTCAATATTTTGGCTGGTGGAAATATTTATGGAAAGATCCCGTGAATTAGCGAGCTGCATTCATTCCACTGACATTTCCTAACTGCGTTAACCTTTTATATTTCTTGTGGTTGGCTCCTGTTTAATATGTTCTAATTATATGAGAACCAGGAAGCAAATGAACGGCGGAGATTAAAGTGAAACAACAGCCATAAATACTGCAGGACAGATTCTCAGCACTGAGCCTGTAGATTTAAGCCTCTCAGTTCGATGCTGAGCAGATGAGGCACATAAGGCCATCAGACACATGTGCAGAGCTCATAGTTTCTTGCCCACTCACTCATTTGAGGGCAGAGCTCGTCCCTTTGATGGCACCGTGCTGATGTTTCATCGTGCGTGTAGCGCAGCTACATCAGTTCATCCAAAGAGGGTTCACAGAGGACAAATAACTTCTGGAAAAATCACCGTTTCCTCTGGCCTTCCTACCGTGAGAAAGGCGGGAAAGGAAAAAGGGATTCAGAATGATTCAGTAATGATGGGCAGATGCTCTAGGAGGCTTCGGCCAGCCCCTGAGCACTGATCAGGTAATACTGGATGCTCTGAGTGCAGAGACAGCAGTTCCACCTCACACGCGGGCAGGCGGTCACCCAGCAGAGATTCACAAGCACGGCAATATCTGTGACAAAACACACAAGAGTGGAATGACTTTCTCCCAGCAAAACCTGCCGTCACGAGGGAAGGCAGGCAGTTGCAAAACCCAGCTCCAGGCGGGGAAGGTGCCGACAATCTGCTCCAGTTCCGCCCGACGCACGGAAACGCCAGATGGCCGCTCTGCTGCTCGCCGCCTCGGAAGGGGCTGGGGGAGGTTCCTGTGTGCAAGTTGTCTCTTTTAGCAGAATGCAGCCAGAGCTGGTGAGCAGGGGAGTACCAGCAATTTGCTGACACTGCCACAAACCCTCCAGATTACAGCTGGCGAGAGACGCTGACCTGTGGAGCAATTGCACCTCTGCTGGACATTGAGTTCAGAGCGAGACCTCGACTGTCACCTCCACTTTGGGGGGTAGGAATGACACCACCAGCTCCCCCAACACTCACACATGGGCAGAGTGCTGTCAGTCCTGATCCCACTGCCAGCCATACCTGCATGTCAGCTTCCCTTGACCACTGTGGGATGGAATTGAAGATGCTTACGGGTGGAGCAAGAGGTCTAATGGGATTGAATGGTCTACTTTGGATCTACCAACCTCCTGCCTCCTCTCAGGCAAAGCAACAAGGAAAAAGGGTATCATCTTTTATCTATTTGGCCTGTGTAATGTCCTCCCAGCTCCTTGCTCCCCTCTCTGTCCCTGGCCCATTTGATGGCTTGATATGCCTAATTGTTGTCTTGTATGACAGCTTCCGATACGATGCAGCATCAAAGGGATTCATGCATGTGGTTACAATTAAATCCATGCTTCAACACTTTGCTGAACCCAGGCATTCACTGAACTGCGATTGTTTCTGAGGTATGGACCATCTTTTCCAATAAGATGTCTCACACAGGCAATTTGACCCCAGTTGGCCTTCTCTGTCCCACTAAAATAAAAATAAATATCCAGGAGTAATAATAATAAACGGTGTCAGCCTGGTAAAAGTTTATTTCCTTTGCACCTCCAAGAACGGTACACAACTTTTAAGGAGGGATGTTGCTGTCTCCTACCATCAACAATGCCAAAAATAAACAGAAATTAAGTTAAAGAGTCACGTTTCAAGAGGTATAAGTTCAACCACAGCAAATATTTTGTGTGGATGTGGTATAGTTTAGGCTCCAACGTGTTTCCTTATGGTCTATCTACTTCCTCAAAAAACATCGACCATAATCACTCCAGCTAAGCCTAACACAGAATGGCAATTCAATAAACATCTCCATTCCACTATTGCTTAAGGGACAAAAGGAATCCTAGTAGGTCTGTAAAGGATTTTTTGAGAACAAATCTCTGGGCTGATCTGTTAAGAATCCCAGTGTTTGTCTTGCACAGCACTAGCAAGATCTGTTCATAGCCCAGACAGTCTCTGCTTTGTTTTCAATAACTCTGATTCCCTCCACATGCACCTTAAAAAAAGAAAAAAAAGTTATTTAATATAGTGATCTTGAGTATTTTTTATGTATCTGGGAAAGCCTCTGCCTCTCGTCACAGTTTCCCTGTTTGTAAAGCTGGTGTCATTAGAGACTTGAAAGGCTTAATGTTTTAACACACTGTGGGATAAATAGTGTTACATTAGCACAGGTGCAAATAGCTTTCTAATTATTATTAATTTAATAATACAGTGCTGCTGGCACACGCTAATTAGATCCATGTTGTCCTATAAGAGGGGAACAACACTAGAAATTTCCACAGCTGTCAGCTGCTGTCTTCTCCCAATTGCTATGGAAAGCAAACAAACCATGAAGGCAATTCATAATTATTACAAACACTCCCTAACCTAAACCACGTTGACATTTCTAAATCAGAGCTGCTTGCCTGCTCTCATCTGTGGTGTCAGAAATGGATTGGAGCCAGCTGAAGAGGGACAACCAGCTAGCAGATAATTTGAGGGCCAAGTAATCAGTTTGGTTTTAACAAGCTCTTTTAACAGGCAGAAAGTGCTTCCCCCTTTGCTCTGACCAAGCCATCCCACCTCTCACTCCATCATGTGGATCTTAACATAAGACATTTGGCTTTCAGCATTTTCTGGAGTTTTCCTGCAAGGTAAGTGCTGCCCTGTTTGGAAAAGGCTTTGCCATTGCTATCCATTGGGATTCCTTCCCCCCAGCTAGAAGAAAGGAAGGGGAACTCCAGTTCCCCCTGCCTGCTGCTGAGTCCCTCCGAGTTTTTCTCATAAACTCATTCCAAGAACATGGCTTAAGCTCTTAAGTGATATTCAAAGCCCTCAGCATGAGGTTTATGGCTTTCAACGTCTGCTGAGAATATAGTTATAACTGACAAGTTCACAGGCAGGTATTTGGATGCCCTTCCACAAATACATCCCTATAAAACAGATCTCAGCTCTGACATTGACCAAGACTTAATTTAAAGTGGTTTAGTAGAAGCAGCTGACAGATAAAAAAAAAAGGTCTACATGCAGAGAAAAGCCTACAGGGCTGAATCTGCAGCTGAATGCCTCTCTGGCAGAACCAGGACACTCTGACTCTCCTTTGAACTGTGTATCACTCACTGATTCTGACTTTTTAAATTTAAATTGCCAGTTCCACCATAAAAAGAGAGGAAATCCCTGTTTTCTATTTCTCTTCTATTATGGTTTCATTTAGATTTCATTACAATAATTTGGGCTTTGATTTGAGGTACTTCCTGAATGAATTCTTTGTCTTCTGTGAAAACCCCCAGAGCACAGTCAGGGCTGGCGGGCTCAGGGTGTGGGGATCAAGAGGCTTTCCCAGGGGACCTGCAACCCCCTGTGTGCTGCATCCTCGATGGATACACATGGCTTGTGCAGGGGGATGCACAGGGAGGAGGCTGCCAGGGCCAGCCCATGCCAGTCTCAAGGCTGTGGTCACCTCATTTGTCATCCCCCATCAAAGGGCACTCCAGAGGACTCCTCAAATTCAGCAGCACGAGAGGCAGGAATGGAGCCAGAGCAACGTGTCTCAAGAGAAATCAAGTCCAAGCAAGGACTAATGTTCACTCACACGTTCCCAGCCCTCCTGCAGACAGGAAAAACAACCTGCAAAAGAAACCCAAGCTCAATTAGAACCTTTTTGGTTAAAGTATAATTCTGAACTCCAGGAAGTTCACTCTGACATACAACAAGGTATTCATAACCTTCAAACTGACGGGGTCATAGAATGGTTTGGGTTGTAAGAGACCATAAAAATTATCTCATTCCACCCCCTGCCATGGGCAGGGACACCTTCCACTAGACCAGGTTGCTCAGAGCTCCATCCAACCTGGTTTTTTTGATGCAGTGAATGATTCCAAAGTCAGACACACTTTACACCATTGGGAGCGACAGAGCCTCTCAGCCTCCAAGAGCTGGTGGTTTTGATCAGCAGGGCATTCCAGCCTGGAAGTCGTTGATGGAAACGTTCACTGGAGTCAGGGCAAAAATTAATTGGCCTTTTCCAATCACCACACAGCCCTTAGATGTCCTGCACACCACCAGGCGTGCACACTGAAAAGCAAAATAAACTGCCTCGTTCAGAAACTCTCCTTTCTTTTATACTGCACTGGGAAGTTTAAAACATCATGTTCAAGACCTCTCATAAGTGTGAGGGATGCTGAGAAAGACGATTTCTTCCCCACAGGCTGATTCCCACTTTGAACTAAAAACAGAATATAGCACAATTTACCCGGGAAATCGGACATGGACACTCTGCTCACACTTTTACTGGTCTCACACAGGCATACAGGTTTGACTTTCTAGCCAAGGCCAGGTGGGAAAGTCCTGCTATTAAAACACTAACAGGAAGCTGTGGGGTCGTTCAACATCCCTACCCTCAAATAAAAGCTCCTCTTCCTCTGACATGTAGCTGAGGGCTCTTGCTTGTCTTTCCCAACCGCAAAACCGGCCTGAATGTTAATTTGAAATGGAAAATGTACCCAAATGTGACGACAGTCTATTAAAAAATAAAATAACCTTAATGTAGTAAACTCTTTCTGAGTACGAGAACCACATGGTATAAACACTGTGGGCGCTCATAAACCTTCACTTGGTTTCAGCAGCTTTTCTTTCAGCCTAGGTTATCCTCAGCAAAGGGGTTTTTTAGTTCATTGTGAGCACAGTGAAACATCTTTCTTTAACAGTTGTGTAAATTAAAAATAAAAACATAAAAAGCATTCCTTGGTTATATACCTTATAATCTTCTTTCAAAAACTCTCCTTACCCAAGATGACGTGGTGCCTTTGGGAGCCCAAAATCTTGCCCCCAGCCTTTCCACGAGCCAGGGCTCCTCTCCAAGGATGTGCCAGGTGCTGTCCTGCATCCTGGGAAATGTGGTGTGGGAAACAGCTGAAGCCACCACTGCTGCAGCTCCCACCAGCCTGGCAGGCAGTGCCTCTACAGTGGGCCTAGGGACAAGAAGGTGACATTTCTGAGCCCAATTTGTTTCAGGATTGTGTGTCCTGACTCAAGGCTGACTTTTCTTTACCTGCCACAGGGTGGAGTCAAAAATCCCCACCCACCCGGAAGTGTTGCTGAGCTTTTTAACCTTGTTTTAGAAACTGGCATCAAATAAATAAAGTTCAGCCACAGTTTATTGGACTGGAGGGTTTAGATCTTCAGTTTAACCTGTGGATATTTCTAAATGGAACATAACTAGTACAGAAGAGTCTCTTTATTTCAGTGTTTCATGTCACCTGCTCGTACTGGGCCAAACAATCCTTCTTAAATCAGAAACACGGCAGGAGAAAAAGGGAGAGAAATGATGCTGAGCAACATTCCCCTGTCAGGGACGGATCATTTTGGGGTGGGATAATTAACCAGCCACAGTCTAAATGGCTTCTGTCTTAAAGGGCTTCCTTCTCCTCCTGACATATTCTCTGTGGGTCAGAAATGCCAGTGCAACATTATCATTCTGTCTTTGCATTTGAAATACCAGCTACCGTGTTGATGAAACAGACCTTTATTGAACTTCAAAGGCCCATAATTACATATCCTTTCCCTGAGCTTTGATATTTTAATATTCAGCTGGTGAAATTATTATCTATTCCAGCCACAAAGCGTTTATTTATTTTGCTAGCTTTATCTCTGTTATTTCTGCGGTGGTAAGAGGCTGAGGAAGAAGCCCCCCTGCTTATTGGCAGCAGCAGAAAGTGGGAATTGAATGTACCAGGACTTTTATCTCCAGCAGCTGAAGAACGAAGCGTTTGAACTCCTCCTCGAGCCCTCAGAAACCTCTCCCCGCAGCCAGTTCCTCTCATTTATGCTTTTCAAGAGGCAGCCAAATTTCTTTATATAGGTCTCCCTGTGCCATGAGGGAGCACGGGAGTCAAGGAGACACCAGTCAGCACTAACGGTGGCATGAATTTTTCATCTGAAAGGGGCACTCTGTTTTTGGAAGCTGCAAAAAGAAATTTTTGCTTGTGTTTCCTCGGCTCCGGCCTCACCAAGGTGGAAGAACGTGCAGCAGGGGCAAAAATATTTTATGTATTCATCCAGCCCAAACATAAATACACACAGGTAGAGCACAGCTCCCTTGCTGGCTGCCAAAACAAGGTGGTGTTTCATGGCTCTGCATCCCTCACGAGAGAAAGCCCCTGTGAATATTTTGTGCCCTTCTTCTCGGGGGTTTTGACGACAGGACTGAGCTGCAAAACTCAGAGCAAAGCCTGGATTTTCCAACCTCAATTTGCAGGCCTGGCCCAAACCTCCAACAAAACTAATGAGAACTGCATTTACATCACTGAGAGATTTCAAAATTTGGTAAAACCCCCAACATTTTCAGAGATCTCTGCATCTCACTGAGACAGAGCTGTAGCGAGGAGGTGCTGGAAATCACACCGGAATGATGTTATCGAGACATCACAGAGCCATTTCTGAGCTAAATCCCCTCAGCTACGCCTGGATCTCTCTCCTGGTGAAAAAGCATGATGGTTGATCCTGTGCAGGCATTTCTCAGGAGTCCCCACAAGCCTTCTCTCTCTCCACTGGGTCATTTCCAAACAATCCTGAAATCAAACCTGTGTTAGATGAGCCCAACATCAGCATATGGCTTTCATCAGGTGATTCCCATGCTCCTTAGGAACGTGACTTAATTGCACTTCACAGCAGCCCCTGATGGGATTCAGCAGCTTTTGCTCTGCCTCGATGAGCTGGAAACTGAGAAAAAGGGTCTCTGTCACCTTTCCAGGCTTGCAATGTGAAACAGCAGAAGCAATAGAAATGCCATTGAGAGGTTCTGAGCTCCTTGTCTCACGCTTCCTGGGACAGGCTTCCCAAAATCCAGCTCCGTTAAGAAAGTATTTCCCCACAAGGGAGACAGGGAAAGCTAGCCAGTTGGAAAAGGACATTAATGTCAAGATGTTCCATAAAATTGCAATCCTTCCCTTAAAGAAAAAAAAGAAAAAAAAATTTAAAAATGAAAGGATGGATGCTCACCAAGGGCTTTCCCAGCATTTCAGCTGAAGAAGTTCTTGCTGCAACATATGGGGTGGGTGTCCAGGCCAGAAACCCATCTCATTTAGTCCTGGGAGTCCAACCTGATGATATGGGGGAGGTATTACGGAAGAGGATGGAAGACTCTTGGAGAGGTGCACGCTTCCCACGCTCAGCCTCACACTGGCTCTGCACGTGGCTGGGTTTGTCACCTCTGGGCACCTCCTGAGGCCACTCAAACCTGTGCCAGGGCCTGCCAGGAAACGCTGGTCAATGTGGACATGTTTCCTTCCCATGGAGCCGTGCTGCCCTGCCCGCACAGGGAACATTCCAGAAGGTGAGGCAAAGGCCGGAAGCTGCTCCCTGAGCAGCAGAGATGGCTCGTGGTGCACGGCCCAATGACAGCAGTCATTCAAGCCCAAAGTATTCCTTCGTGGTGTCCTGTGAGCCCCAAACCCCCGCCTCACTCCTTCAAACACTCCAGAGCGTCCCACTCTTCCTTTGCCATCACTTATCCAGCATTTCCCAGCCACTGGGGAGCATATTCCTGGTTTGCAGCAGGAGCCTGCTGTTTCCAGGATTAAGTTGTTTATTTTCTTACGTGGGCCTTCGGGAAAGCTGTGACCCTGTTTATGTCACGGCCAGTGTTACCATATTCCAGAAACGTTCACGAAAAAAATAGTGGAGCACCATCTGGGAGAATGGGGACATTACTGGAGCTGAGAGGTGACCACAAGCCAAAGCTCCTCTTCATTGAGCAATGGCTTGGCTTGGTTCTCCAGCTCTCAGGGATGCTCAGCACAGGAAAGGCACAAAATCCTCTTAAAGCCAAGTTGGGTTGTTATGCATTTACCAGGAATTTGGGAAGAAGGAACAGGCGGAACCTCATAGGGCACATTCTTTTTTGCCAATGAAAGGGCTCGGTTTCTAGCAGTACTACAAAATCTTGGGGGTTTATTTGCAAATTTTCATACAAAAATGACTTTGTATTCGGAAATGTTAACGCCTGAGTTTCAGCCCCTGAAAAGATGCAAAGGAAATGGAAATCTAAACGAGTAGCATATGCCATCCCCTTGGCTCCACCAAGGAAAATATTTGGCTTCCACTTAGAGCTACCCCAATCAAAAAGAAGTTTGGGTTGCAGGAATGTAAGTCAAAGTGAATGTTAAATTTACATTAGACATTTGTTAATTAGCCAGCAAATGAATCACCCCCATGGACTGGCATGGCCCACACAATTTTAAAGCAAACACTCTTGTGTCAAGTTTAACTGTTGCCCTGGAGTTGACTAAGCAGAAACATTCCAAAATGGAATTATTAATAAGATTTTCTTGTATTATTGAAAACATCATGATTAAAATACCACGGTGGATATTTACAGGCAGGGAAGTAGGAGGGAGACTCAGTAGGTGTTTATTAAATCCATTTCCACATATACCTCCACTCTCAGTGTGCTCTCCATTCCCCCGCAAGCAAAAACCCTCTTTTCCCTGGCATTTATCCCTGTGGGTACCTCTTTAGTTATTACAGCCTGGCCAGCATGATTTGTTGGCTTAATCAATATTCAGGTTAAACACTAATTTCTTTTAGCAGGAAGGAACTCTGTCACCCTTCGTGGTGTGTCGTGCAAATGCATTAAGGGACCAAAATATTTTCCTGAGGTGTTTAAGGAACATTTCTGAGGCTGTGCCTCGGTGGGGACTGGAATAATGCTTAGGGCTGGAGGGCTGGTAGCATACACAAATCTTGGCTACTCAGTCTTCCTCTTCCTCCTGAAGTTGCTGACTCCTTACAAATGGCTTTGGTAGGTGTAGGACTAAGGAATCACTGTGGCCTCAGTTCCTGATCCCACACAGCTTCTCTGCTGGGTTTTCTCCCCTGTGAACAGCCAAACAACCCAAATAAAGCTATCGTGGATCTGGCTTTTCTATCGACACTGGGACCCTGCTAAACTTTCTCGTACACCAACATCTGAGACTCAAGTGCCCCAAGACCTTCAGAAAAGGATATCACTTTTTTTTTTTTCTTTCACTTCCTTTGAGCTTAGGCCAAAAGCCAAAGTCATAAATGGAAACAGTTATTCTGGGCTCAATATCACCTTTTGTGCAATGACAAAAATAATGTGTTGTTGAACCGTTTGGCACGGCTGCCCCAGCATGTGACAAGAAGCTAATTACTTTTGAAGCCAAATCCACTCGAGAAAACAAGAATCCAACTTATAGCAACTCATACTTTGCCAGTTTTTCTGCTCCAAGCGCATATTTTCTTCCGTTTTTCCTCTCTCTCGTGACATCCTTTCCTTCTTTTTTTTAAGTATTAATGCACAGTTTGCAGCTGAACTTGCAGACAGCCTCTGCTGTCCCTCTCCCAGCCTCGCTCAACCCGTGATAACCAAATCCGTCCTGCAGGGCTGAACTCTTTTTCCACCATCACACAGTCCATTAATTCACTCAGCACATTTGTTTGCAGCTGTCTTCCATCACCAGCCCCACACCCAGCTGGCTCCTCCTAGCAGAGGGAGAACTTAATTTTCCACTAATGAAGGTATAAAACAGGTAATTTTTTTGTCCTTTGGTCCCCCCACCGCCTCCCAAAATTTTTGCTTTATTTTACTGGGAAAACAAAAAGTGCAATGAAACGCTTGAGCTGCTGGTTTTGGTCGTGAGTGAGCAAGGCTGAGCCTCTTCAGGGAAGGAGAAGATTTCAGATTTTTAAGCGAGTTTAGCCAAATCAAACAGTGTCTTCATAACACAAGCCTGGTCATTCCTACAGATGTGTGGTTCTTCTAGGGAAAGCCATGGAACTATCATGAATTATTATGTGTTTTTTTCTATTGCTCCCCCCAAACCATTCCCTTGTTTGCTTTCACGTATAAATGCTGAAGAAAGACAACAACAACATCAATAACAACAAAACAAACCCAAACAAAACCCCCAACAGATGAACAACCAACAGAATCTCAGACTCAGCAGTTTGCAAAAAGATTTGCTTGAAGTGATGTGCCCAAATCTGAGACTGCAAACACAGCGTGGGGTTTTCTGTCCCATGAAATTTGCTTTGCACCTGATATTTGGGAGGCATTTTCCTTTTTTCTCTCTCACTCTTCAGCTCTTTCTTCTAATGTCAAACACAGGCAGTAGCTTTGAAGCTTTTTCCAAATGAAAATGCCAGAACAGTCCTGGTTTTCCAGTCAGCCTGCCAACTCCAGCAATCATTAATTTTATGTGCTAATTTTAAAGTTGATTAGTTTTGTGTCTTTAACTTCAAAGGCAACTCCAGTGAAAAACCTAAAATCTACTTAAAAAGGTAGAAATAATTTTGTAAAAACATCTTTCCTGTGAAAAACTCCATTATTTTTCATTTCAAGGAACACAAGTTTCCTTCCTTGCTGAAGTTTTCCATACCAAATATTTGGTTTATTCCAAAGAAGTCTTAAAAAAATTTTAAAAGAGTTAAATAAATCAGACTAAAAGTGTTTTCATTTGTTCCACTGGTGGCACTGTGGATGTTGTCAGTGAAGTGTGCATGTAACATATGTGCAGAGCAATTATGTTTTTCAGTTACAAAACACCATTCATTAGATTAAATAAAATGACAGAGATTTTGGTCTGGTTCTGCCCTCAGATATTACACAGTCGCTTGACTGGAGTACAATTTTGACTATTTTCCCAGCTCATCAGCACATTAAAACCAGCTGTGGCTCTCGATAAATTATTTCAGCAGAACCCACTGGAAATATCTGTATTTTCCTTCCCCCCAGCCCAACAAATGAAACTCGGGGGTCATTATGGTAATTTTAATTATGATTTGGTAGGGATGGCCTTCACTGAAATCTGTAATTCCATAAACAACATGTTTCTTCTGTCATATTAGATTTCTTTATTTCAATTGTAAAGTCACAAAACCATGTGCTTCCTATTTTAGCTCCTGGACCCCCTGCTAAATTTATACACATGAAGGAGGGGTAGCACAGGGAGAGCAGCAGCCAGGAGTGTCCAGGGCCTTATTCCTGCTTGTGAAAAGATGTTTATTCATTCTGCAAACAACAAAAAGTTAAAAGAACAGAAAATAATGAAAAAAAAAAGAAAAAACAGAAGAAGGGGAAAAAAAAAAATGAACAAAGCAGAACTCAACAAACTGGGAGCAAAAGCAAGGCGGGTGCAAAGGCAGAGCCCCAGAGTGACAGAGGTTTGTAAATGCAGAACAACTGCACGAGCTGCGAGCTCGTACATGGCTCCAAAGTGGATCCAGCTGCCAGCGCCTGGCTCGCAGCAGAAGCTCTGGGACACGTCAGAGAAAAGTTCCCCAGCACTGCAAACAATTACCCTGGGTCCTCATTTGTTCCATTTTATCAGAGGCTCGAGGCTGGAGGAGAGAAAACAGAGGAGAGGAGAGATTTGAAGGGAAATGAGAACAAAATAGTTGAGAAGGGCTTCGCTCGGGTTTGGTTCGGTCTCACTGGGTTGAATCCAAGAAGAGGTTCCCATATCCCACTCCCACGTCTCTCCACTAGGGAAAATTTAAGTCCCTCCTCAATCTGCAGTAGCATTTAGGCTGTGCTTTAACAGAGCCCTTAAGCAAGTGCCTAATTTTAAGCACCTGATTTATTCTATTCATTGCAAGCTGAGTCTGCCAGCGGGTGATGTAAAATGTAGATAAACACTGCTTTGACTTTACTCAATAACCCTCAAACAATTCAGTGCACAGAATATAAGGATGTCATTGTACCAGTTTATTGTTTGTACCACATGTTTCAGCATCCTGGACACAACCAACCAGCTGAAGTGCTGCTGGGATAGGCCTTTCCCATTATGAGGACACTGGAAAAACGTATTGACAAACAATTGTCTTGAACAAAGCCCAAGCATTCCCTTTGACAATGTGCATCACATTTGTAAGATAAATTTTGGCTGGAAAAGGGGCATTTTGGCCAGGAATTAAGTATATATGTGGAAGAAAACTTCCTCTGGAAACCCAAGGAGATGGGTTTGCACTGAGGAGCTCACACCATTGGCTTGACCACATACTTATTCCATATAATTCCACATAAATGCTTTAATTCTCTCATTTCAGACTGGAAACTGTACAATGAGGGAGACATTTTTATCTGCCCCACCATAAAACGGCACTTGTGATAATGAATTTCATGTTTGTCGCAGGAAGAATTACCTTTAAATTCCCAAATTTAAGTTTGGGAAATATCTCAAAATGTCAAATTTCTCAGAGGGCAAACAAGTTCATGAAAATCAAAACCAGGAATGAACCAAAGCAGTGGAAATTCCAGTTGAAATTGTTAGACTGGTTCCCTGCCTTTTGTTGACAGTCGGATTTTGGAAAAGAACAATTAGTGTAATAGGTTCTGGGAGCTACTGAGCCAGAAACTGGGGAAAAATGGAAAC
This sequence comes from Ptilonorhynchus violaceus, assembly GCA_013397565.1. NCBI lineage: Eukaryota > Metazoa > Chordata > Aves > Passeriformes > Ptilonorhynchidae > Ptilonorhynchus > Ptilonorhynchus violaceus. Next base: position 1,258,660 of record VZRJ01008303.1, read on the forward strand.
CAAGAGAAACAGCTGAAATATCTTCTCATTCTCATTTAGATTGTGGTTGGAGCAGCTGAATGGCTGTTTTTTCTGGTCCACTTGTGTAATACTGAAAACTGGGGAGGGGAGGAATTGTCCCAAGTCGACCTCATGGAACAAAGGGGGAAAACTGTGGGACAAAAGGAAAAAGAGAGAAAAAAAGAGAGATTTTCTTTGGAGAACTGAGAAGCATGCAGCTTTTTCTGTTGAGATGAATTGATGGCTTTGCTCAACCCAAAATTAGATTATGTATTTTCTTTAGAGGCTGCTTTTAGCGGGGAGACAGGAAAGATACGCTTGGTTGTATTAGGAAAATTGAAGGATATTCCAGGAAAAAAAAAAACAAACAAACAGAAGGTTTGGCTTGAAAAGCAGATTTTTTCTCATCTCTAAAATCTCCGAAAAAGAGGATTTTTTAAAGAGATGTTTCAAATAAAATTAAAAAAAAAAAAAAGAAGAAAAAGGTTCCTGATTCAAACTCACTGAAATTCAGCTGCTTTTTTTTTTTTTCACAATTCTATTTTCACGGGGTAGAATTGACATGGATTTGCAAAACAATCAAATTAAACCTTTTTTTGAAGGGAAGAAAGGAGAAAGCACCATATCATGCTTGGGGTACAGGGCAGGGTCTGAGTCTCAGCACATCATGGCAGATCCTCTCTGCCCAGATCTTTCCTGGTGCCAGGATCGGCCCCAAGGCTGAGACCCACTTCCACCTGCAAATATGGGATCCAGGGTCTGTGGAGATGCTGTGCCAGCAGGAGCACAGTGCCACCAGCCCTAGGAGAAGAAAACAAACATCCACGGGGTGCTGCAGGTGCTGAGAAATGTAGGATTTTCAGGGTGGGGATGAGACCTGAGTGAGATCAGTCATCAGATCCCTCCAAAGAGCCAGGAGAGGAAAGGCAGACATAAACCCATTCCAGCAAGCCAGGTGCTGGTGCCACGAAGCCAAGCAATGACAGCATCCACCTCTCAAAGCAAGGAGATTTGTTACCTGCCAAGCTGACGGATGCCTGCACTCCTATTTTGTGCACCCAGGCATATTTAGACTATAAAACCCTTCCAGACCATCCCAGCTCCAAGGATATTTCTCAGAAGTGGTTTGGGATTGAGCTATATCACTCTAATATCGGTTTCCTATAGGACGGGATTGTCCCATTGTGGGGTCAGGAACCCAAAAGAAATAATTTCCTTGATGCTCTCATCCCTTGGGAGCTCAGTTTAGCACTGTCCCAAGTGCCCACCTGTAGCCCCATGGAAAGGCTGGGAGCACAGCAAAGGGTTCACCATCCCCACAACATCTTTTACAACATCCTCCAAGATGATGCCCATGTGCCTTGGACCCACTCCCCTGTACTTTATTGTAGGGCTAAGACACCCCTATGACCTGAGGGGCCTTCATGTACAGACCCCATGGGAGCTGGTAACTTGGTGTCAGGCAGCTAAAGTTTAAGAACTTAATTCCAAGGAAAAATGGTGCCTAAACTCCCTTTAAAAGCTGAACTGGCTTGTACAAGTTCAAAAAGTCCTATTGGTGCATTATTGAACAGGCAAAAGGAGTTATTTAGAGCACTGGTGGGGGCAGTGATGGAAAAACCTTACAGGAGAGGGCAGAGTCCTCCCCTCTGCAGAAACCCCAGCTGGCTTCAAGGGCACTAAAAATATCTTTTGTGGCACGAGGAGAGGAATCCAGATATAATCCTTCACTAAAGGCATTACATTACAACATTTAAATGGTGGTTCTCACTCAAACTGCTAAAATTTTCTGGGATGACAGCGCTAGTGAGGGTCTGTAGGTGACACCAGGGACACAGTGGTGTGGCCACCCCTCCCTGCAGCTGCTGCTGTCCCTGATCCTGGCCGCCTGCTCTGGGGACACCTGTAACTTCAGCCCTCATTGCTTCAAAGAGGGACTTTTCACAGTGGAGAGGAGCCAAACCAGGACCTTCCCAGCGCTGACAAACGGAGGATTCAGCCCCTCTCTGGTTCTCACGCCGGGGTCAGACACAGCTGTGCTCAGCCCGGATCCCGGGCCAAGGGCTTTAAAGCTGTTTAGACACATTGGCCTTCCTGCATCTTTGTCAAGGCGTTCTGTAAAACAGCTGAAAAGATTTATTAAATTCAGCAGAAAGCTCCAGAATTTCAAACAGCCTCTTTCACGTGTATTAAATGGTTCCGTGGCTGATTTTCCCTGCACTCGATCCCAGCTGGCAGCACCAAGGTCTAACATGAGGAGATGCATTTATTGGCTCCACTGAAATCTCCCATCAAAGTATCCATTGTTGGTTCAGTTTTACATTTATTCCCCCTCATACCCCTAATACACAAACCCCAATCACAAAAATGATTGCCCAGTTGAATTGTGAGATCATCACTTCACAATTGTGGCATCACCATTTGGTGAAGCCCAAACGGAGGCAAAGTCACTCACTCAGGACAAATTTTCTTCTTTCATGTGGAGAAGGGAGAGGCACTGAGCTGAGAAATCACAGGTGCCTTCCAAAACCACACAGTGATGGTGGAGGAGGCAGGGATGGGTTGAGGAGGAAAGGCTGAGGGTTGTTCCCACTGCCCGCTTCAATGCCGTGCCAGGAACAGCTGGTGCCGTGCTTGGGAATTTCACCCTCCAAGCAGCTTCTCAGCCCCTCTCTCCAGCTGTGCAGAGGTCCAGATACAGACCCCCAGCTGGTGCAGAACTGGATGTGCCAAACCAGGAAATGTCCCAAATGCTTGGCTACACATTCCTCATTATATTTGCCCCACCTCAGGGCTGTGGGATCTCTGCCCTTTGGCAGCAAGTCGTGCCGAGGGGCAGTGGGCCACCAGCCTTCTCCAGCTGCATGGACAGGAGATCTCTCTTTGCTCTGACTCTTAGGAGACCAAAAGCCAACAAGGCCAAAAACCGAAGGTGCAAAAGGCACAGAGCTCCCCCTGCTCCAACAGGAATTGAAGGCAAAATTCCTGCAACTGCAAACTGAGAGAATCTAAGTTTCATGGGTAGCTTGAGAGCCAGTGTTATACAACAAAATTAAGCATTAAATATTCTTAACAAAGGCAATCTGGGCTCACTGTGTTCTGTTTTTGTTATGTTTTCCCCCTGTTTTATGCTGCTTTAACCTTCGGTTGTTGCTGTTGGAATCCTCTTCGTGCTGTTCCACTTGTCATTCTTCTTATTTTTATTAGAGACGCTTTGGCAGAAGACTTATCAAAATGCACTGAGCTTGTCAACAAACGTCATTAGCAACGAGTCGAGGCAGACAGTGTAAGCAGGAAAAGGGCATGGGAAAATATGCAACATAAAATAATTTTATATCTCGAAGAAATGCAGCAGAATAATAACAGCAAAAGCCTCGCCGTAAATTATTCGTGCTGTTATAGAAGTAAATTCCCACTGTTAAGTGATTTCTAGCCTGGCTTCAAGGGATCAGATGCTCTTCTGGGAGAAAATGGTGTAGCTTCCTCGAAATGCAGGGCCTGGCCACTCTGAGTGCAATGTAATGAGGCTGAGATATACCACACTCCACTTTGGATAACTTTAAAATCTCAGATGACAAATTGTGGACTAGGTCTCCTTCTCTGGAAATCAAAATCAGTCCACTGGCAGAAGTGCAGCTGTACCAACCTAAGCCAGAATCATGCTTTCTTCTGGGCTAGAATTACACCCTGGTATATCCAAGAAGCCCACACATCCAGCACCGTGCTGGGGCTCGATCTCAACACGCCAAGCTGTTCGTTTGCAGGGCTGAAAAGCTGCCCTGCTCTCAATCCCCTGCTTTGAAGTTCCCTCAGAGACATTTGCTTACTTAAGCACATGCAAGCGAAGGTGAAGCCTGACCCCACCATCCACGGGTGGTGTCCACTTTCAGAAGGGTATGAGAAGAAAAATAAATCACTGCAAAACGAACGTAAGGGAAGCCTTGCGCTCTGCTTCCCGAATTAGGCCTGGGGTTATGCTGCAGGTTGCACTGGGCTCTACAAGAAGGGTTGGAATTCAGTAGGCTTAGGTTAACCAAAATAAATCACAAGGTCAATGGTAAGGTGAAAGCTGAAAGGCATCCCACCCACCAACCACAGCACACCGGCAGCAAGCAGGGAAATGCACTCCCGGTATCCCAAAGCAGAGGGAAGACACATGAGCCCGTGGGGTTTAGTCCTGATTAGTGCTGGTTGCAGCTCTTTGGAGAACAGCTTCTCATAAGTGAAAAGGTCAGGCTGCTCCTGGCCAAGGCTGATGGTCAAGGGGGGTTATTTAACCTCGTGGGCTTCCACGGGGCACTGGTGTGGATGGAGGGGAGCCCCCAAGGGCTCAAGGGTCGCTGAGCATGGGTGGGGACAGTCATAAGGAGACAGGGAGGGATGGGGCATGGGGGCAGTGCAAAGGAAGGGAAGCTTGGAAGAAAAAAACTAATTAAAATTTAAAACCTTTTAATTGATCATGCCATTAATCTCTCCAATATGGCACTAATTGTGGTGGGCTCTGGCAAGCTCACTAAACCACAAGGGAACTCAAACATCTCAGATATGGGACTAAAGACTGTCCTTCACAGGGCAGGGAACATCCCTGGAGCACATGTATGGAACAAGGACACCAAATGGTTTTGCAAACCTGACTCAGTCTTTCTGGAAGCTAATGGGATTTCACTGGGGCTGAAATGAGGCTGTGCATCTTTCATGGCCTGTTTTGCCTCAGGGAGTATTTTTATGGCCAAAATAATACGTGCCATATGGGAAAACCCCACAGAAATTAATAGGAGTGCAACCAGTGGAATTGGAGAGAAATGAAATAATCTATGGAAATGGCTGCGTAATCTTTAAAATTTGATAGAGAATGATCCCCTCTCGCAAAGACTTCTTAAGACATTCTATAGAATTGCAATGATGTAATTCAGTTTTACATCCTATTCAAAAAGCTCCAAAGCCTAAGAATGGTTATTGTTTTCTTATTAAATTCTGTAAAACTTTTCCATGAGTAAGGAGCTGGTATTCTCATAACATCTCCACTATGCCAATATGAAGGAATATAAGACCACTGGATTTAATTATATCAGGCACATAAATGTCTTCCAAACCATTACATGTATCTGTGCACATGAAAATACTCATTCATACAAATTAGGTGCCATTGGAATCAACAGAGTTGAACCCATTTCGATGGGACCAGCTACTGAAACAACTCTGGTGAGTGACACGGCTTTTAAAGGCCACAGGAGGGAATGGGCTGGAAAGCTCTTACAAAATGCTTTTGGGGGTGGAAAAATACCAATGCATTGAGATGGAAACTGTTTGGAGGAACATGATGGGTTTGCTCCCACTTCTTTTGCAAGGAGGAATTTTCAGTCGTGCACAGAAAGGGGAGGATGTGCTCACCCCAGTCCAGAGCATCCTGCGGCCTGGGGTGGGGAGGCCAGCTGGGATGCGAAAGGCACAGCCTGTACAGCTGGGAATTGAGCCTAGAGAGCTGGCAGCCCGAGTATTTCCCTCACCAGGCGACTGTAAGGTATTTGTTCTCCTCCTTTCTCTCTCCCACTCATTCATTTCCAATGAGACCTGTTGGTTCTCGGTGAAGATGGAGGGGGGAAAACAGCCCCGCGATCACAAAGTGCCGTTGTGAGACAGAAAACTGGGTTTCACCCAGCCCCGCTCCAAAAAAAATTCAGGGAAGAGGTGAGAGTGGCTGCCTGAAGCCTGCCCACAGGTCAGGAGGGGGCTGGTGGAGCGTGCCTGGGATTCCTCCACCATGATGCCAAACGGGCCCTGGCAATCGCAGCCAGCGGGAAGTTGCTCGGTGTTGTGAAACACAGAAGGAAAAAAGTTATATTAAAGTAATAAATGAAAGCAAAAGTGCTCTCTGTCAGGGGGCTGGGAGCAGGGGAAATCTCAGTGTGTGGTAGACCGGTGCAAAATGCATCTTGGCATCATTTTCTGCACTGGAGGAGAAAAGGACATAAATAGATGCAAAAAAATCTTATGGCTGCCTGGTGGAGTGTGCATGTACTTGTCATTAGGGAGCTCCAAGCCCTGATTTAGTGAAGTACTTCAGTGGATGTTTAATTTTCAGCATGTTAGGGATGAACTGGGTCATAGAGCACGAATGAAAATGACTGGTGTTGATCTAAAAATTACAAAAAAATAAACAAGAAAGAAAGATACTTATTTCTTTTTAATATTTATTGGGAACATTATTGTTTGAAAACAAAAAGCCCTTAAATAATTTTTACACAAGCTTTCAAATTTAGATTTCCTACTAAACTCAACTCCTCTTCCCAAAGGAAGCCAGAAAAAAAAAAAATCCAGCAAATTCGAGAATATTCTTGGGAAATACTTGGGTTTGCCATTTTCTTAAACACAAATATATCGCTGTGGATTTCCTGGCAGGAGTCAGGGCCGTACCAGCATAACCTTTCCAAAGGGTAGAAACAACCACACCAAACATATGAAAAAACTCAACACAAACCTTTCACATCTACCCCTGACACGCGGTGAATTTGCCTCAATTTGGCTTTTATTATTCAGTTCAAACGATGGTCCCTGAGGTGGACCAAATTTCAAATAAGTGCTGGCTCTGCTTCAAGGGAGCACGAGCCACTTTATAGCTTCAGGTGCAAAGACTCCGTGATTTTCTTTTTCACATAAATTCGACAAAGTTAGAATGTGACAATTTTAGTCACACTGCAGGAATCTTCCCAAATCCCTGCCTGCTCCAAGGCCACCTGTCAGACAATCTCACCCTGAGCTTTTAGGCTGCTGTGATTTACATTCTATTATTTTATTGGCCATCAGGAAAGAACACAGTTGAAAAATGAAGAGTAGATCATCAAGGCAAAAGTTTTCCCTTAGTAATTGTGTTCAGCTGTCTTTTCAACAGAGGCAGTACAGGGTGAGGCAGCAATTTTGCTTTATCGGCCTAAATCTTAATTAAAAATGTATAATAAATGCTTCTTGTTTGGGAACAGAGAGGGCAGAAGAAAGCCAGAAGTTGTTTTTCTTTATCCGATAGCCATCAGGAGTGAAAAATCCCAGTTTATACTCTGGATTTCATCACTTGTGTGTAAAAGTAAGGTGCCATTACCGAGTCTGGCACATTTGGTGCCGCCAGAGAAAATCCCTGCAGAAAACAAATGTTTGTGTGGAGAGGGCTCGGTGTCTGTGCTGACCCTCTCATCGGACAGGAGATCCTGTCCTACGCAAGGCACTGTGAAACCTTGGAAATCAGGCTGCCCTGTTCTCTGGGAGGGTGCTAGATGAATTTTCCTCCTAAACTTGAAAGACTGGGCCATGTTCAGGGCTGACCAGGCCTCCTCAGCGGTCTACAAGCCCATCAGCCCCGAGGCAGGGCATGGGAGCAGCCAAAGGTATTCGTCAGCCTGGGAAGTCTGGTGCAAGTGCAGATGTACTTTGGCTTCCCCCTGCCATGAGTGACCTCCCAGCTGCCTGGGATCCGTCCTGCTGGCAGAGCCTGCCGCAGGTGGCACCATCTGTGCCACCATTCCAACGCAAACAGCTCATTCCCAGCTGCAGGGAAGGGCCGGGAACGCGATAGCGGCTCCCAGGCGGGGCGGAGGGTGGCTCACACACTGGCTCCCTTGTGGAGGAGGAACGGTCAGTAATTAGCACCTGGAGGCGACTCCCAGCCCCAGCCATAAACACAAATATGTCTCCTGGCATGGCCTCCTAGGAAAATATCAGCTGGAAAAGGTCCCTGTGCCAGAGAGATTCCACTATGTGTGTGCCACCGCCGCACGCCAGCTGTGAGGGTGCGTGGGCTGCACATCCAGCAACCTGTTGGGAAGAGAATCTTTCCCCTTCTGCTGTTTCCACATCTCTGATAGCATGGATGGACTTCAGAGATACTCTCAGCTTCAGAGCTTCATTTATGACCAAAGGAAAGATGTGATTGCAGTTGTATTTGCATTATTATTTTATGCAAAGTGTGTTTAATTTGTGCAGTTATTGCAACAAGGGGCTGACTGGAGGTCCACAAGTGTCATGCACAGCTTTCCACCTCCCTGCCACCCCTCCTGCCACCTGAGAACACTCACATTACTTCGATGGAGGAGCAGCAGATGTGCAACGGGCAAAAAAAAGATGGTACCAGTCCGAGACATTAAAAGAAACCTCCCACAATTGGTGTGGAGTCTTCTCTGATCAGAAGCCACCAGTTTGTGGGATTTAGGAGAGACCTGGGCCACGAGAAATGACATCAGTTGGCAGTCCAGGCACGAAGGGCAAGTGGTCCCTTTGGTGATGACAGTGTGGGGAAAACCCATCCAGGGGCACATTTAACAGGGGGTGGCCATCACCAGGATCCAAGAGGACACTTCAGGCGAAGGGAAGAGACGCCCATGACCTTCTGCCACCCTCACTCCAAAAAATGAGGTTCTGGACGTGGGAATACCCCAGTCCCCACTCTCCCCCCTCTCGAGGGGGTCTGTTGGAGGGGCTGGTGCTGCCACCAGCACAGCTGCAGGCACACCGGGCCCAAAGACAATAAACAAAAGGCCTTCGCTCCCAGAGCCGGCCCTGGGCACGGGGTTATGTGATTTTTGGAAGCCTCGCAAGAAGCTGTGTGTGACAGACGGAATTAAAAATCCCTTCACGTGGCAGGGACGCCCTGGCGCTGCGAGGCAGCTCTTGCTAAGCACTCTGCTAGGTGGATACCTGCTGTGCAGGAGATCTAATCGGCCCCGAGCATCTCCAAAGGAAACAGTGCTGAACGGCTCCATTGTTTCAATTTTTTTTTTTTGCTCTGGGCTCACAAAATCCTGGTGCTCGCTCTCTCAAGTGTGAAAACGGAATATAAAGCAGGCTGGGCTCAGCTGTGGCCTAGCAGGCAGCGAGAGCTGCTCATCAGTGATGGGCTTGCATATAAACCACTTGGCAGAGCTTCCAGCACAAGTCAGTTCCTGGAAGGAAAAGCTAATAGGTATGAAACACACTTTGCTTGTACCAATGAGCACTAAGGCCAGGAGTCTGCCTGTCAGATAAGTCAGAAAACGCTGACTATTGAGAAGCCTGTTGGTTGCTCCTGAGCAGTCGCACCTGAACCCCTGCTGTGCCCAAATTCATCTCCTTGATCAAAACACACTCTGGGGCTCAGCAGCTGAGATGTCCCGTGGCAGAGTGTCCTTTAGTCACAATTTAGCTGAAATTCCTGCTTGCCTCCCTGCTGTGCCAATTTGGACTGCAGTTTTACCTGCAACTGGCCCAGGTAAGTGACTGACTCCTGCTATGTATTTTCCCAAATAAAAAGAGCATTTGTATTCTTCCAGCAGGTGTGACTTTTGGTTTAGAGTCAGGGGGAAAAGCAAACTTTTGGTAGCAGGGGCAAAGAGCGTATCACCTCCATAACATGCTACATAAACAGAATTTTCCTCCTGGCAAGCAAGACTCACCTGAAATACAGAGGAGAAGGGCTGAGAAAACACACTTAAGAGGTTCTGGAGCTACTGAGGGCAGCCCAGTAGGCAATGCCTGCACTCCATGACTCCCTCACCTGCCCTAACAACCAGAAAAGTCCATGTGGACAGGCACAGGTTGGCACAAGCTGTGACCATGCATCTGCTCTAATTCCTGAGCATTCAGATGATGTTCCCCAGCACTGCTTCTTTGGTGTAATACGGGCACAGCAAGCAAGTAGTAACAGCTTAATCCCTCCCACTATGACTTTTTTCCTCTCAGTCTCTTTATTACCCAGGATGGAGTTAGTTCCATTTAGGTTCTTATGTTCAACAGCCTTGAAGCTGGTGAGAAAAGTACCCTGAACAATAAATATGTTGCAGAAGAAACAGCAGGAAAACTCATGTTGTCCTGCATCTGGGAAAACAACAGGACTGGCTCAGTTTCAGCACGTTGAGTTTAATTGAAGCTGTTTGGTACTTTGGAACCAGATAAATTTGGATGAGTCTGGAACTGGCCTGAGGATCTGAGATGGCAAATTTCATAACTAAAGAATGGTGATCTTAATGGTTTAAAATCCCCTCTCTATCAGTTATGATTGTGATTAATGTTGTGCCATTGCTATGGTCCAGATAATAACCACATCAAAAGGAATCCTTTATCCATTTGCAGATAGACACGACCCATGAAGACTCCAAGAAAATATCTCCAGGTCATGGTCAGTTTTCTCCCACACTTCCAGCACAAGCATCTTCCCCCTTCCAAGGAGGGATTGCTTTCCCAGGAAAGGGGTGACTGCCCCAGTGACCGTCACGGCTCTGCAGATGTTTTATGCCACAGTGCATGATCTGTCCAAAATGATGCAAAGGCACAAAAAAGGCAACCAGCCCTGCTGCTCGCAGGGAACTCAGTCCTAATTCATGATTCCACCTGGGCTAAAGACTTAAATTTCATTATGTGCTTTATAAACTTCAGAGTTTTAGAAATAACATATAATATTACTGGCTCAGAATGAATTTCCATCTAAAGGCAAAGTTCTGAAAGGGATATATTAAATCCAAGGAAATTCTGCTTCAAAAGCTCCACGCACTTCTGAACATAATATCCCAGAGTCATGCTCCAAAGTCAAAATTTGATAAAAACTGGAAATTACTTGGCATCTCAGCGTATTTGGAGATACTGAGTAATAAAATGGATAAGACCTGTGCCAAGAATAAGATGAATTTTCCCCATTTGTTTAAATATTTAAGCTGTACAGAATGAGAAGGGGCTCCTCAATATTTTTAAATGTGGCAGGTTGTCAGTGCCATTAGTTTATATGTCTCTATCTCTCCATATTTTTTCTCTCTGAGCTCAATGTAGTTGACTGAGACCTCATCTGCTAAAATGAAGGTTTAGGTGTACAGCCAGAAACATCCATGTAGAAGACAACTTTAACTGTTTTCATGAATCTGTCAACAATCAGGAGTTTTCTCCATTATGAAGTTTAGAAGAGATGTGTTATTTCTAAAACTTTGGGTTTTGCACTCTTCTGTATCCACAACTCAACAAGCAATTGCTTCTTTCACCAGTACAACCAAGAGAATCCTTTATGCCATTTCACTCTTCAGAATATAATTTCTCTAAGATTTATATTTTGGCTTCTTTTTTGTTGTTGTTGTGGTGTTGTTTTTTTCATGTCCAGTCCTTTCTAGGGTGATAAATATCCAAGATGCCAGGCACAGGTTATTGAAAACAGAACAAGATAAATGCAAGCAGGGGGAAAAATATGTTTGCTTCGGGTTGTTTTTGAGGGGGGTTTTGCAACTGGAAGAATGAACATGATGCTGATTTTTTATGAAGCCTGGAAACAGCATTATCTGAAACAAAATGTTCTGCCTGAAACAAAAAAGGGATTTCTTTGGAAATGCCTGCTGAAAATGAAATGCTGTGAAGATGCCATTAGATATGTTAGACAAGGTCTTTTCCTAAGGCCACTTCAGCTAATAAAGGCAATCTTGGATTTTAATTGCCACCCTGGGGAAAGGAAGAAAACTATTTGGCTCATCAGCATTGTAACAAGAGTAATTAGTGAGTTAGAAATAGGTGTGGCAGGGGAACAGAACAGTGGGCTGACAGAAGGATTTGTACATCAGGAATATGGAATAGGAGGAAGTCTGGAGATTTACCAACGATGCTGAAACAGACTATGCAAAAAATAGTTGAATTCCTACTCTGTCAGTTAATCCAGAGGTGTTTTGTGTGTACTCACAGCAGGGCAACCCTCTAATCCAATTTTCACAAGCAGGTGGGATTGGCTTGAAGGGAACAACAGGATTCCCTGGTCAGAGGAGCAGTCTGGAGTTGTCACCAGTCTTGGCAGAGCCCAGAAGCCTCTTTCTTCTCAGATCTTGGACATAGTTGAGATATTTATTTCCTTGGTAGCTCAGTTTGGTTTCATCTGTCAAGAAAGTGAACTGTATTTTGGTGTCACCTCTGTAGCACCTCATTGGTTTATAAAATACCTCCGAAGGATGGATGTGAAGAATGGCTGCTAACAAAGAGTCTAAAATCCTAGAAGACAAAAAAAGGACAGTACTCAGAGCCTCGATTAGGCTGCCAGAAGTCTCAGATGATGTCGCCCATTGCTCAGGAGGTTTCACTCTTTGATTTTCGACAACACTATTCACAATCAACTCATCAAATGCAGTTTTCTGTCCTAAGAAACTCCATAAAACCAGTTTCATGAAAATATCAAGTTGCTGTGGGACAGCACCTCCTATTTTAACCCTTTCTCTTCTCCTTTGCTCTTTGCAGTGAGATTGAAGAGCCATTGACGTAAAAATCCATCTCCAATTTACTGCAGAAATGGAGACAGATGCATTTTATTAGGAGTTTGTACTGCTCTGTAGAGATGAGAAAATATTTACAGATAGCTCAGCTGATCTTTTAAAGTGGCATGATTCGATTGCCATCAAATAATTATTATGAAAACATTTGCAAGGTTTTTGTTCCCTACCTTGCCTTCTCTTTAGGAGATGTCTTTCTGGAAAAGATTTTTCCAAAAAAAAAAAAAAAATAATGGGGTGTAATGTAATACATGACTATAACATAGATTGTTAATTTTTAGTGTAGCTGAATCACAGCATGCTTTGATTGAGAGGAGCCAACACAAACATGCAAAATATGTGCCTCTTTGAACAGGATACACCACATCCTGCATTTGGTAGCCAAAGGTTCCAGTTTGCATCACAAATGTAGTCCAAGATCTCTCTCTCCTCGAGGTATGTACCTCGAAAAGTGCCAAATCTGCAAGACATGCCGCCTTCTTTTTAATTTCTTTCTTTCATTCTTCTCCATTTAATAAAAAAAA